>OZ008346.1:6406391-6947500 GCA_963931975.1 Cataclysta lemnata | reverse complement strand
CCGCAAGGAGGCGCGGGAAATCTGCCAGCGCCGGCCGCTGTACGTGGACTTCGCGGAGGTGGGATGGAGCGACTGGATCGTTGCGCCTCACGGGTACGACGCGTACTACTGCCAGGGCGACTGCCCGTTCCCGCTGGCGGACCACCTCAACGGCACCAACCACGCCATCGTGCAGACGCTGGTGAACTCGGTGAACCCAGCCGCGGTGCCCAAGGCGTGCTGTGTGCCCACGCAGCTTTCGCCGATATCTATGCTTTACATGGACGAAGTGAACAATGTGGTGCTCAAAAACTACCAGGACATGATGGTGGTGGGCTGTGGCTGCCGATGACGAAGGCGCCTCACGCCTGTGCGGACCTAGTGATAAAATCGTGGACCCAGTGTACATATAGTTAGTGGCCTCGACAATTGTACATATCTGTGTGTGTATATATACGTGTAATTATTATTTTATTGAAACAAAAATATAATAAATCATATAATTTTTAAAACTTTATTTTCTTTTGGCTCCTGTTATTTTAAATAATGTAGTACTACAAAATATTGTGCTAAAACTGAGCTATCATTAGAATTGCGGAACAGGCTAATAAATTGTCAGTAGTGTCTTATTATCAGCAGCCACCGGAACCAGTGGTCGTTATAGAGCGTGTAGTCAAAATAGAGTTAGTTTAGACTGTATGGCGGGGTCACTGTGTGTCACATTAACCTCGACTTAAGGTCGTCGGTGACTGAACTTAAATGAATGGGCTATAAGCGTTCCAGACTGCTATGACAGCGTTCAAACAACTTTAAAGAAACAAATGGATGTTTGGGTTATTCTGGACGATTAAGTAATTAGTAAGCCACTTTAGCTCTGTGAAATAGAAGACAAGGAAGCAGCTAAGTATGTTTGTTTATTTTCTAAATATATTTGAGAGTAGATGTATACATTTTTTTATATTAAATATCGGAATTTCTATAGATTAGTAGGTAGATATAGCACTATCTCAATCACAATGAACTCGATTGCCTAAAAAAAGTAATAGTAAGCAGAAAGGTCCAACCTAAACAAATATTTTGGCAATTTTTAGTAATAATAAAACACGTATTAAATTATGAGGATTTGTAAAGAAAATGTTGGGCTTAGTTAGGGTATGAAAGAAGCTTCTCGTGGGGCTGAATCATTTCTATAAAAAAGAATGGTTAGTCATAAATGACGGCTAATAGTTTAGTTGAATGGTCAGAACGCTGACTGTCGGCCAAGAAGTCCCAGGTTCCAATCCGGGTAAATGTTTGTGATAACACACATATTTTGTTTCCAAATATAGTTACTTTTATGTTTATCTGACCACTCAGAGACGTCATTTAACGTTAAAGAGTACTTAATGTCAAAAAATTACAATTCTAAACTAGTTGCTATACTTGCTGGGTAATTGGTCTAGATTTAAATGAAATTTTTTGAAATTAAGTAGTTATTAAAGTTAACGGACGCCTCTGAGTGCGACAGTATATAGTATTTTATTAATATTTAACTAAATTAAAGTATATCCACCATCAGTATGCATAACACAAGTGGTTATGATGCGTATTTTGGGTTAAATAAAAAATTACGTAGAAATCGTAGAATGTGCCAGCCCTTGTTACATATTCATATTAACTTTAAAAGAAGGTACCTGGCATAAAATTATAGGACTACAATATTAGTATTTTAAACCTAGGCTAGGTCGAGGCTGAAATGTAACTAAGCAAAATTATTATCTAATACCTACCTTTATATTAGATTCGGGCCTGCCTGGCACCAACCGTGCTAGGTGAGGCTTATTGGCTTCCTACAACACCCATACCTACCGTATGTGAAAGCATGTAGTGGATGGTATTCTTTCTGCTGTCACCACGTGACAAATCAAAATTATAATAATGGATTTTTAATTACTCTTTTGTTTAGAAGTACACAAAACCACGATTGGAAAGATTGTTGCCGTAAATTGTTAATAAATAATTTAGCTTTACCTTCAGTGTAGTTAAACATATTATAATATTAATTAATGTTATTAACTGCCGCACTCAGAGACGTCAATTAACTTTAATGAGTATTTAATGTCAAAAATTTTCTTTCAAATCTAGACCATAGACCCGGCAAGAATAGCGACTAGTTTTGAATTGTAATTTTTTGACGTTAAGTACTCATTAACGTTATTTGATGTCTCTGAGTGCGGCAGTTAGTGTCACAACAACAAACTTGAAATACTTAGTAATAGAATTGATCTTGACTAGCAGTTTTTTTTGGCTCTTTTCAGGCTTTTTTAAACTTTTATTCATACTTACAATTTTAAAAAATATAAATTAATAATAATTTCTTTTTGTGCCACTGGAACCTTCGAATTCTAATAACTCCCTTTGATGAATATTTTGAGATGATTTCTTAGAAGAAATCATAGATGATTCATCATAAGTTTGTATTAAAGGTACTGAAATGCTTTACTATAAAAGAACAGACTCTAAAGACCCAATGAACGTTTATTTACAAATTTTCTTCACACTATAGCAAAAACAAATTTTCTAAACAACATAGTGAATTAATGAGAATAGTTCCGGTTTTTTCTGATATTTATAAGAAAATCATTTTCTCTCACCGGATCTCGAATTCGGCATTTATTGACTTGGCGTGGAACTTCTAAAATATTGACAGCCCGATTAGTACTTAAGACATTTATACGAACAGACATACTAAAGCATGTCTTAAAGTCTTCTGACAATTCTGCATACCAATCCGTATATTTACAATGCTGTGGCTGGGGTCGGTCACATCACATAGAAAATAACGTGAAGTTAAAAACAAATACGGATGAAATTTTTACATTTCTTGTACATGTTTTATGTTGGGAAAAATTCTACAGTAATAGATAATTTACCCGTGCGGTGACGGCAGAGCAGAATACAATTATAACCACCCCTGCCTCTCTTACGGGTGTCGTAAAAGCCTACTAAGTGGTATAATATACGTATGGCGAAGAGAGAGTTGCGTTCCTGGTTCATCATCCCCTTTTTACAGATATATCTCTCCTTTTTCGCGTATCTACAATGCAGGTTGTTTACGCGAAGATGGTGAGAATCATAAGAACGGAGCTCTAGTGCCTTTTTCCAATCTATAGATTCTATGCCTTTAATTATACTTTCATAGTCTGCTTTGTAGAAGTTACAGTCACAACGTTCTACAGGTTTTAGGTAGCTGATGTCTATGTCTCGCAATGAAATTAACAAAAAAATAAAGTCATCATGATTTTCCAGCTGGGGTCGGCGCAGTATGTTTCATATTGGTCAGACACACGGGCGGATCTACGTATTATTGCTTATTGGGTTGTAGACTTGTAGCCCAGGGCCAGGGCATTTACAACAAAAAACGATCGGTATTGTGAACTAAAATACTATTTGCATATCTATACAAACTTCTTCTACCTGTCCTGTTCACAGGCTATCTGGGGTCGGCGCAGAATGTTTCCTCTTCCATTCATATCGGTCAGACGTCATCAAGCCCTGCACTCCCTTTTAATTCATATCATCTATCACAAAGTTAAAGTGCTAATGATGAATAGAAAAGAGACGGTACGGACCATGTCGAGACACCGATGAACGGAGAGTGATTGGAATGACAACATTTCGATTCATACCGCTCAAAGTTTTGGCTTAGGTTTTACAGCCGGTCACCTGACTGCCTCCAACCCGCTTTGGGTATGCTAGTGTTGGTGGTTTGCCCTCCACCATTCGGGTGCCCCAAGGTGCTTATTGGTCTACACTGGGCAATCTCCCTTAGTCGACTTTTACGACACCCATGGGATGAGTCGGGGCTGGCCTATTCTACGTTATTTGTTCGCTCCCAGGCCAGCATGGAAGACTAATATACCTACACAAACCTTAGGCCATCTTCTCCATGCCCTGTTCCCAGTCTATCTGGGGTCGGCACAGTATATTTCCTCTTCCATTCATATCAGTCAGACGACTCAGACGTCATCAAGCGATCCACTCCCTTTTGATTCATATCATCCATCACACCGTAAAGGTGCTAGTGCTTCCAGACCAGCATAGAAGGCACAAACCTTAGTCCATAAATAATTTTTATTGTCCTATTTTTTCGTATACCTACACCACTTACTATAGTAAACTGTATTTTAAATAAAATGTCAATTAGTTGAGTGATTAGGTAGATCTCTAAAAAGCCTAGACGCCTACAAATTCGTGAACCGCCACTGGTCAGACGTTATCAAGCATCCACTCCCTTTTGATTCATATCATCCGTCACACTGGAATGGTGCTAGTGATAAATTATTCTATAGAAAAGTGATGAAAAGGACCATGTTGAGGGACCGATGAACGGAGAGTGATTAGGATGACAACATTTCAGTTCATAATGCTCTATGTTTTATCTTGGATTTACAGCAGTCCGCCTATCTAACAGCGATCCTCTTTGGATATGCAGGTCGTTTGCCACCATTCGGGTTCCCGAAGGTGCTCATTGGTCTACATCGGGCAGTCTCCTTTAGGCAACTTTTACGACATCCATGGGGTGAAGCGGACCAGGCTTATTGTAGATTTTTTTTTCACAGGCTAGCATGGAATGTTTTAAGTATTTTTTCTTTAAAATAATAGGGAGAAATATATTACTTTTCTGGGACTTAGCACTAAACACAACAAAGTCACATTCTACGTCCAAAATTAGACCTTTTAACCAAAATATGCTATAAAATAAAAATAGAAGAGCCGAGATGTATCCATCTAATAGCCGCACGATTGAATAATAAATTCCCACAACAACATAATAAAACAACATTACAACTTTATTGAAAAATCTATCACGCCAAATACTATAAAGACTTCGAAGGAAAATACCAGAGATAATATTTAATGTAAATTCCATTTAAAGTGTGGCAGCTCACCAAATTTCAAATATTTCGTCATAAGGCGGCTATATATCATGTTTTTGCCGAGCCGCAGGAATGCCCGCCTGTATAATTTGGCCGGCCACCCGGCAACTGTTCGTCTGCCGAGCCCGCCGCCCTACGTCTATATTATCAGTAGATAAATTCAAGCTTTGTCTTTGCCTCGTATTTCGTCCTCTCGAGGTTTCGCTTTTGTTTTTTTTTCGTCCGCCGTGGACGGCAACAAAAAACTGAGTGGAGGCGAACGAAGTGGGTATAATTTATTTTATAGTCGGCTCGCTCGTAACTCGGCGGTGGACGGCTGGACGCCGATTTATCCCCATCTCGGCGTAATTAACGTAAATGGATTGGCCGGAGTCGGTGCCTGTGAGTGACCGCCCGCTTTGCCTCTCTCACGACCCTCTCCGAGACCACTCCCTGTTTATCTAACACCAGCTCATTACCCCTTCGACAGCCAGTACCCGGTGTGATGCATCGCTAATCCAATTAAGGGGGATATTTTTACAAAACCGCAGCTCGAATGAGATACAAGAAGATACGCGAATCGCTCGCGATTACTCGGGCTCGGTTCCCAAGGAGCGGCGACTTATCCCTGAGGGAATTATAATTGTTTTGCATTCTTGCACGGGTATAAAAACAAAAGGGCGAACCTCGGGCCCCCCGCGCTGTGGCCCTGCACTCCAGACCAAAGTCTGACGACTCGCATTCTCTCGAGACAAAAAGTTGCGAATGAATCGGAGCGAGTTTTCAGACTCAGGTGGAAAGATGTTACCTACTTGCCTTGTGGGCTTAAGCACTCATACGCAGGTCCGTGATGAAATCAATAAAACACTTGCGGTGTCGTGCGGTTATCCGTTGTGGACCAAGGGAATTCAAACACGAGGCGTATCGCACAAAATGAATAATATTTACGAGAAATTAAACTAGAACTCGTATATATTATTTATTTTGCATTGCTTCGTGTTAGAATTCCCTGGATCCACAACACTATCGTACTGAACGTGACGTTAAAAAATGCTACAACCTAGAATATTTTTGGTATATTTTAACATACTAAACTTATAGTAACGTCATGTTCATTTCACCAGCGTTGAATTATATGAATTCTGAAATATGGGAATACTTTTTATCGTTACGTATTGTGCCTGTCTTGAAATTTTACATGAAAATCTTTGCAGGGAAACAATTTAATATGTTTTTAATGCATATAAGTTGATAAACTAAAATAATATTGTTTTTAATCTTGGTCCATCTTGCATAAAAAAAGTTTGCATAGAAGGATATTGGGAAGAAAAAGTTCAAAAATTATAGTCTAATTTTGATTATTTATTTGAACATTATATAAATGTTAGAAAAAATATTACAAAGAAAATTGTGGTTAGAAGAAGTTCGATAAATTATACCTAGTATTTCCCGCATCAAGACTATATAATTTTTTGAACTTTTTCTTCCCAAAATTTTCTATGTAGGAGATCTCCAAAACACAAAGAGACAGATTACCTTACCACTAAGTGTGTGTTGCCACACAATGCCCCAATCAGAAGGCTAGTGCGGAAAAAATCCCAGCAACACTAACTACCACTAACTGCCGCACTCGGAGACGTCAAATAACGTTAATGAGTACTTAACGTCAAAAAATGACAATTCAAAACTAGTCGCTATTCTTGCCGGGTCTATGGTCTTGATTTGAATGATTTTTTTTGAAATTAAATACTCATTAAAGTTAATTGACGTCTCTGAGTGCGGTAGTGAGTGTCAAATTACCACTGAGTGTCTGATTAAAACCAATTGGACTACTCAACAGTTTTGTGTAATTAATGCTACATTACATCCCGAATCCTGTTTTATTACTGATATTATTTCAAGTAATTAGGTATTAGAATTTTATTTTAAAACGAATCAACACGTTGACGTTTTTCCATGGTAACGAATATTTCTCTTTATCTTTTTTGCAAGAGGTCGACCAAGGCTCACTCGCTCTAATTTAGGTTATTTTATAGCCTTCTCGATTAATGAACTATCCAACACAAATATAAATGTTCAACTCGAATCGATAGTTACTGAGATTAACACGTTCAACCAAACAAACAAACTCCTCTGCTTTATAAAATTAGTATAAATGTATGTTATTTATAAGAGAATTTTATCACGGATCCCTAAAATACGTTTAAGCGATGTGAGTACGATAAGGCAATTCACTAAACACCTAAAGGAGGTTTGACTGTCGAAGTTAGGGCGTACCACCGGCACCTATGCGACAACTCGAGAATTGTTTAGCTAACAATGTTTTTATGTAAAAGTAAAATGAAGAAAATAAAAAAACCAGTTTAATTTGTGCATGCTTGGAATATTTGAGACAAGCTCGCGGTCGATGCCCGCTGGCCGGAGACCGCCGCTACAATGTGTGGCCTTACTCAAGTAAATACACGTCACTTATAATTATTTATTTATTACCACCGAACCGAATCGTTATACATAATCAATACACAGTTATGCCGGGCGACTGATTAAATTCCCAAATATTTTGCTCAGCTCAGAAAGCTATTAAGTCCATTACGCGGTCAAAGATCCTAGCCATGACTAGTAGTACCTACTATCACTAGATTTACCTATATAACACTATAAATATTATTTTACCAAAACAATTTATTGTTTTTGGTTGGCCGAGTGGTAAGGCATGGTATAGGCCTGGATTGCGGAGGACGAGGGTTCGATTCCCGCATCTAGACTAACCGCAATATTTTTCTAACATTTATATAATGTCAAAATTAGAAAATGATTACACTTTATTTATTGGGTAAACATTGCCTTCGTTTTATATGTTTGGTATACCTACAGTGTTAAATTTTATCACGGTAAGGTTAACGTGATAATTAAGGTCTGTCTTTGGGTGGGTACAACTGAGGTGAAATTATAAGAATTAGCAAACGGATTTGTTACCTTAATTATATTTTTTTAATTTTTGATAAGATGTACATCAGATGTATCAAAATCAGATCAAATCGAAAATAATGGCATCAAAAATAAGATCTGTTCCAATAATGTGTACTTCGTGGACATAATTTTTTTAGAAATACTTAATAGGACTAAATAAAGCTTTCCTTGAAAAGAAGACTGTAAAGTCAATCATTTAAGTGCCACGGCCCAATAACTCAACGAAACGAGGAGCTGAAGGTAATCTTTGGTCACCCATCCAATCATCAGGCTTAGCGAACATTGCTTACCACTGCCGGGCTACTCTCACGTTTCACATTCAATTACTAATATAACACTTATTACTTTTTACTATTTCACTGGGTGTTTTAATTACCAAACCAACTATTTACTTTGACCGTAACACACACATCCTGAATGTGTGACAATATTTAAGGGTGGTGGCTCACACGTCAGGTGTGAAGAAATTACGCTGTAGATCTTCCTGTCGCGCTGTTTGCTCATCGAATTTGAGTGTCGCATCTGACGACGCTGCTTATTTTTTATTCAATTTCAACCTTCCCCTTGTTGCTTAAAGGTGCCTATTGGTGTGAGTTTTGTGTGGATACGTTAAAGTCGCGTGTGTGGAGCTGGCACGTCGAATTGTTTGCGCATACGCACCTCAATTACAATCGACTTTCACCGTAATATAAGGGCCGCGTTACATGTTAGTTGTTGTTTGACGCGCCTGGAGATTACAGTTACGCATGTCTCGGTCCCCGCCTCCTTAGTCTAGTTGCTAGGTAGAAAGAATTTCCTATTAGGAACTCCGCTCTGTCGCTCTTATATAGCAAACCAAAAATGTTCCGTCACCTTAGTAATATCGACAGTACAGAATGATTAGTAAATGCCCTTATACTTTCCCAACCACTTGCAAGTCTAATGTCTAATGTCTGATTACCACTTAGGTACCTACGTTTTAATAATATTTTATGTCGGTTGTGATGTCTTTTGTGTATACAGTTAAGGCTCTAAACGCACAAGCAATCATGTATCAGGAAATTGCAAAGCTTACACTTTTGTGAGACATGAAATTAAGGGTCTTCCAGGCAAACAATTTTCTTAGTGCCTGTTACACGATCTTATATGTTGTATAAGAAGGTGAAACGAGTATCCAACATAATTATATACATTCCAATAAGAAAGAAATTATGTAGTATGTATTTAACTGTTAATAAGTAATTGTAAGTGATGAGATTTCTTCTAATGTAATTAAGGAAAAGGCTCTTACTAAGGAGATTAATAAGTGTCTTGTAAAATATACCTACACTGAGTAATAGTGTAGGTATATTTTACAAGACACTTATTAATCTCCTTAGTTCATACAGTTAAAGTATATAAATATATATGCATCAATCCAATCGACTCACGCGATGTACCCGTGGGGGTGACTATTACATTCTGCCCCCGTAGCACGGGACGTAGACACATCTCTTTCGGGGGAAAGAAACTCTTTTCCTCTCGCTCTAACTCCCACTAAATCTCGAGACAAAATACTGTCAAGTGGTTGAGAGAGACTTGTCCAACTCCCCGTGCTAGGCTCCCTGTTTTACCATCACCAAACGATAGGGTACATAAATATAGACAGATACGTTCCTTAAATTTAGCAAATATATCTCGATATCTCTCGAGCATTACTACTATGTAAACAGAAGTGTACTATCAAAACTACGCGAACCGAAAATTTGTAGATAATATTTGCTCAGTGTTTAAGTATCTACACTACAGTATGTAATCAGACACAGAAACAAGAAGTCATCTTACTTATCAAGGTTTACTTTTTAGGGTTTTTAGAATCAGAAAAGAAAAAGTATTAAAAGAAAAAGTTAAACCAAAAATGTTATATACTTTTAGGTGCTTTTTTGGATCCATAAAAATTGCTTGCTTAATATCTGTTAAAAAATATTCAGTGGCAATATTAATTATGTAACTTATTTATACATGTGACTTTTATATAATATGTGATATTTTAAATAAACACTGTTATTGTCAAAAGGCATTGCCTAACGAAGCATTATTTATTAAAATAAATAACAAAAAGTTTATTCCGAAATAACTTATTCCTTATCACCTTTTTGTTTTGGCACAACTTAAGATTAAAGTAACAACAGAGAATTATTAATACGAAGTCCTTTTCAAAGCTTTTATCCTTGTGTACCTATCATTAAATGCGTAATTTGCTATGGACAACTAACGCCACTGCGTAAATAATCATTCGTTTATTTTCTTATAACAAATCTTAATACCTACTTATAAAAAGATTTTTTCCTCTTAAGTTAGCAGATACTTTTTATACTTGTGACTTGAAAGGATTATTAATAGTATTGAAACAGAGTTAGCTAAAATATCTATTAATCTTATAACTAACACTTAAGTTTATGAAAAAATACAGCAAAGCTAGTAAGTTTGTACGTGTCACTATTTGTGTTCCACTATTTACCCACAAAAATTGTTAAGATCCTTGTAAGAAACAATGAAAGAGTACGTATGCAGATTCCGAGACCATAACATGAAAAGGCAAAAAAACCAAATAGGCTAGCTAATTATCACCTTAGAGTTTTATTTCAGTTACATTTCGGAGAACCGCGCAGCCAACGTTGCCTAATAGATTTGGCTAATTTTTTTTGTCACGCGTTGTAAGCACGTTAACACCTCCGAGTGGAATGTGTGGTGTAATGCAAAAAGTTTTCCACCTGCAAGGAGGGCCAAGCTCGCTCGTACGCTAGACAGACATAAACAGCTATTTATTTCTGGCAACGAACCCGCGTCCTTGGCTACGACCTTATTGCGCAACACCGGTTTTGAAACGCTCTGTACAATCCGCCACACACTAGATGTTACATGCCAGTTCCGCGGCTCAACCGTTGTAGAAGCGATCCGCGCGGTATACTGTCGATCATACTAGATACAAATAAGAGCACCACATTACATTTCGCACCTAATGCCTGTATCAATAGGCGTGGATTTGGCACAGCATTATAGCCACTGAGGCTTTGTAGCCACTACTTACAAGATCTGGATTTGTCGACGACTCCGACCCTCTATTAAGAGCCATCTAGTTTTTGTTTCGAAACTTACATAACCTATCTTCAGCGTGTAGTTAAATTGAGCAAGTTCTTTATTATGTATGTTTTACATTACAATAGGCAGAGGTGAATTTAAGTAATAAGCCCTGAAAAAAATTAGAATAAGTTTGGCTGAAATTAGATGTCATTTCGCGTTCTCTATACATAATATGTTTTTGTAGATATTTATTTGTAAGAATATAACATTCTGAGTATAAAAAAGTCCAGGCTGATTTTTTTTTAAATTTTATTTACTATTGTTTATTGGTGACATTTATTGTACTTAGGGCCTGTTTCACAATAGACAAGTAAGTTCGAAGTAGCTTACTTTGTAGTTCAATGGACATATATTTCATTTTACAACTGTCAAATGATCTGCGAAGTAAGCTACTTAGAACTTACTTATCGATTGTGAAATAGGCCCTTAATGAATTTTCGATTTTAATGGCTGAAAGTGCAAAATACGTGCAGCATCCAATTTTGCTCTTAAGCCATATTTATAGATTAATTTAAACTGAGATTAACATTGCAATCAATGTCGAACAATTTAAAATAATAATAAATATAAGTCCTATGTCGGTGTCTGTGTTATACATAATTAAGGTGTGTATATTTACAAGATATTTGAACCTATATTTACAAAAGACGATTGGCCGGTCAAAAGCGCGTTTGGCATCTTTTCAAATTACTCTAAATGAACCTGAACTTTAGATAATTAGAGGTACAATGCAAAATTGTCTGAAATATTTTACACTGTTGAAGTTGGGGATCTCTACATAATTATACATTTTTTTGTGTTAGGACTGATGTATTGTACCCCTTATTACTGATACGAATGCATCGGAATCCACAGTCTCATATTTTATAATGAATATAAAATAAATACCTATTGCCACAGCTACTACACGGAACTCTTTCAATAGCGGATGGTTCTCAGTTTCACTTTCAAGCAATAATTACTTAAATAACTTTTCGAACGGCAGATGTTAAAATAACACACCTACATCGTGTAGGCAAATAAGGTGAAAAGTAAGTTATGTAGATTATTGTTTTGAAGTCAGTTTTTTCTGGTATGAACATGAACATCATCCAGCCATTAAGCCAAGAATTAATTTAGGTGGAGGTGGGATTAAATATTTAAAAATACCCCAATAGGTCTTTCCACAGAAGCTTTGTAAATTAAACTGATTAAGTAAATAAATAATTTTTCGGAAAAATTATTGACTTAATTTTCTTTCTACTTACCTATTTCCTCATTTTCATACGTTAGTTTTGGAGGAAAGTTTTTATTTGTTTTTAGAATGTTTTTTAATTTCTGCGGATAAACTATTTTCAAAATTCTTTTAACAAAATGTTAAATCTTTAAAGGAATATCTTTTAGGTAATAAATTCAATGATATACAGTTGTAAATGCAATCAAATTCTCAGATGAGCCGTAATAAATTTGTAACACAAAATAGGTTCAAGGATTATATTTTTGTTTTCGACAAGATATAACTTATGAGTATACTAGGATAAAATGCCATATCCATAGGGGCTAAACGAGGTTTTCTCGCTTGCAAGTGTCAGTAGCGGAGTGAAAGTGGCAGCAAGCCTCTTGGCTCTCGGCGACCGAAGGCCGACCACAACTCAGCCGCACCGGCCAGGCGCGCATATAATATCTACACCGAAAACTCAAGTGTTGAGTCAAAAAATGAAACGAAGATCTATCGCAAACACAACAGAAAACAGGCGTGGCAGACCGGTACCATCTAAAGCCTACTGCGAAATGAGTTCTACCTCAAAAACAGCAAACGTTAGTAATTAATGAATGCATCACACAAAACTGGATCACAGATTACTTTGTATTGACAAAATTTACCAGTTTACGAGCATAAAAAACACTTAATACTTTGTAGCATAATTATTACGCTCTACAAATTCGTTTATACAACCGCACAATCCAGTCACCAGTAAGCAATATTAACACCAACTATATAATTTCCTTCGACGGTCTTTCACTTAATATGATCGTATTGAGAGAAATTGACAGTTTTAGATTACCCGATGTGCTGTTAACTATAATATATTAGGGAAATGAAAGCGATATAGAATTCGTGATTCGTTCAGGTACTGAAAACAATGTATTTCATTTTTATAGTAATTAAATAACAAGGGAATAAAGCAGTGTCTTATGTCACGGGTGCAGACATGTATCCCGAGCGCAATGAAGGACTCTATGGTTTACTCCCGAGCGAAGAGAGGGATTTAAGAATCGAGTCCTGAATGTAGCGAGGGATTCAAGCGCACCCAAGATATAAGACTGCTTTTTCCTGAGTAATATACTCTGCTTTTCGTATCAACGGCGAGGAAATAAAAACTATTTTGATAAAACTAAATGATTTATTCAATATTTAATTTTTAAAATCAAAAGTATAGGTTAACATTAGAAACATTGGTCCAATTTGAGTAATGTTTTACTACGAACATTTAAAATTGCTAACTGCCGCACTCAGAGACGTCAAATAACGTTATTGAGTACTTAACGTCAAAAAATGACAATTCAAAACTAGTCGCTATTCTTGCCGGGGTATGGTCTTAATTTGAATGGAAATTTTTGACATTAAATACTCATTATAGTTAATTGACGTCTCTGAGTGCGGCAGTAAGTTTTCTTACATTTTATAAGCGGAGTAATCAAAGACTTCGAGTACATACAGCCATCTTAGTATTGTAATTTATATTTAAAATTTTCGTGCCTCAATATTTATACTTACCTATATGATATTTAAAAAGTAATCAAAAAATTAAACTTCTTATCTTCTTAATAAATAATATACTCATTAAACTTTTATATTTTGAAAAAAGTTACAACATGAAAGAGTTGGCTGAATGGGCTTGATTCCATATGACACTGCTTTATTCCCTTGTGACATAATCTACTATTACAAACTTCTGGACAAACAATAACATGATATCAACATTCTGTTGAGTTATATGTATGACATTCTGTGACTACGGTGCTTAATCAGAAGATTGTAGAATAAAGGCCTCGCAGAAAACAACAGTTTCCATTTTGGTTCTATTTCCATCCTAACATTAGGATAACGTTGCTACCTATAAATATGTTAAAGGGAAATGTGATTATTCGAGAAAATTACTGTGAGTGCATGAGATTATAATCCATTCATATTATACTTGTTTTATCACTTTTCTATACCTATAACAATAGCACTGTTCCAGTGTAATTAATGATGAATCAATGGGATTTAATGAATTTATGACGTCTGAAATAAATGTTGAAATAAAGATAAATAGGTGAGATGAGAATGAAACATGATGGCGGTCGTCACTAAGGCGCTGTGCAAAAGGAGACACTTCCGTGTCTTGTGTGTGATACAAGCTGCCAGTGAATATATTTTTTAAATCGTCATGAAATTAGTCGATCGCAAAAAGTATGTCTGCGCAGGCGCACTTTTTGTGTGTCACGATGAATACGGTTCCCTGTGATGACATGCACGTGTCGGTAACAAAAGGGATCTATTTGCGCATCGCCTAAATATTAATAGTAATACAACTACATACATACGTACCTTGGAAGAATATAGGGAGATTGGGCCATAACCCTGCCCAGCTAGCATGACCACCGAAACACGATATGATATAGCCATTTATCGCGTTGAACAGTCAAAAATCATTAAATCGGGCAGTGCAGGTTAGTGGTTATTAACGACTACAGATGCAGCCAGGACTAACGGCTTAACGTGCCTTCCGAAGCACGGAGCAACTCGAGGTAATAAATTTTTGGTCACCCATCCAAGGACCGGCCTTAGCGAACATTGCTTAGTTTAAGCAATCGCAAGCCAAGCGCGCTATGCCACTGCGTTAGCGAACTCCTCAGATGTCCCTATATTCTTCCATCCATAGGGAAGGCCCGTGCCCCAGCAGTGAATAAGTGAATTAACACTAGGTTAGGTTCCCTCTAGTTGGCGAGTCTATTGCCAATTATAAGGCACGTAAATCACAGTATATTCCTAGTGGTATAAGAGAAACGCCGCTGCCTATTACTTATTGCTGCCTCTGCCCTTTGTCGCTTACTTGTACGACACCCACGGGAGAGATGGGGGTGGTGACAATTGTATTCTGTTCTGCCGTCACCACACGGCTTATATTAATAGGAAGTAACATTAATGTTAGCTGAGTAGACACAGCGTGGTTAGGTGTCACAGTCAGTATCGGTGTGAAAGATCAATTAAACTCAATACTTATTTCATTTGAATACTGTTATTTATTGGCATTCCTTTGGAGAATTTGTATGGAAACGGTTAGTTACATAATGCGACACGGCACTCAAACCGATAATTAACTTCTGACTTTGATTATTAGGAAAATATGATGGTATCAGCTTTTACGAAATTGAGGGAATTCAATATTATTTCGATATTATGTATTGTATTTCCTTAGCACTTTTTAATGTGTAATGTGGTCAGTCGGTTATTCTGGTCATTTGTATTTCAGAACGTATAAGTAATATGCGATATATGTGACTACTTTTTTTTCTAAACCTTATGTTTGGTACCTAACTTCCTCCGTTTTTTATATCCTATCAAAGCATAACATGACCATATTACCCCTTGTCCCTTATCTTATTTGTAAATATAAATAAATAAGGATACTTTCAAAGGTTTACAAAATCAATTACAAATGTATTAAATACGCTACTAAAACATAAGTGCAGTAAATATTATTATGTATGTCTAGGTGCTGTTTTACTAGACATAATTTACTATCAAATCCTAGAACATAATGCTCTAGGATTTGATAGTAAATATGCAAATCCTAGAGCAATATTGATTTGCCAAGATTTTACTGACTACATCTACATCATCATCATCCTACCCTCCTCCTGTATTATGTAGGGCCAGCGCAGTATACTCTTCTATTCATATCGGTAAGCGGTATGTATAAAGCCACTACTCTCTTTTAACTGGACCTCACATTTAAGAGTTCTTTTAAAAATATTAGCAGCTATAGATCTTGATTGAAAACCTACAGAACTTTTCAGACCTACAGAAAGGATACAAAATTCATCCAACTAAGTTGGTAGATTTCTTGCTAAGTCAGCTACTATTACTACTGTCTTTACTGAAAAAATACTTGCTGTTGTGTTTCAGAAATGAGAGGTAAGAACTGATGTCTTATCTTCACACAAAACTTGATAAAATGGAGCTTGACCAGATTGAAAATAAAAAGAAGTATATCCAGATTATCCACAATGATAAGCGGTATCAGCGAACCGGCCTGTGATGACATGGTATCAATTTAATTTAACTGTTCATATATTAAGAGCCATTATCATAAGAGCTGCCTTCTTGAACTAGTCCAACACGATTAGTATTAAGCTTTGACGGCTCACAATCAGCTTGTCACCACGTCCGACTGACGCCGTAAATACACTTACAGTTACGTTGCGCGTCGTAACGTCCAATGCCCACACGTAATTAGCGTGTTCTGTCAAACACGATTCATCCTACACCTGGAGACGCAAAAAAGAGAATATTATGGAATTATAGAATTGAAATAATACCTACCATTTTACCGATCACAGGGCAGCACGCATGTTTGTGTGCAAAAACATTATCTTGTACACGATTCTAGCAGCCGCCGTTTAGTCATCTGAGGCATTTTACCCAGATTCACTAGTCGTCGCTGTTAAGTTACATTCTTAATTGTATAGAAGACTGGAACATTGCTTATTTCCACGGATTTCACTTGGTGTAAATTTATAGTTTCACATTTTTATTAAATCAAGTAATTTACGAAAATTTGAATAAATTTGATGCGGTTTCATGTTGGAAGATTATTGATAAACCAAACAGATATAAATTAGAAGAATGAGAACATTTCAAAATGCAGCCATTAAGCCTTTGTAACTTTAATAAGACTATGCTGCCGTGTGCTCCAATATTCCACATCTGCTTCAGTTCCAATAATTCATTGGCTCACACCACAAAGACTAATTAAACATATTTTGAACACAAATGATGATGAATTTGATGAAGAGTTTGTTTAATCGCGGTTGAGATTTTAATATTTATTTATTGATACTATGATCGTGGATTGTAAAATTAGTCATAAGACTTGTATAGTTTTTCATTTAAGGAAAAAATCCATTAAATATTTGCTGTCCTTAATTCGAGAATTAATAGTACGGTAACTGGACGACTATCTACTTTATTATTATATTATGCATTAATTTACTTAACTCAATTATGTAATCAGATCAAACCTATAAAAATAAGGTTCGTGAGTCATCTCGCAGCTTTTAGTACCCAGTATGGTTGTAACTTAATCATTAAACTCATTATTAATGCAAACTGATTTTATCGTAGAAGTTTTATGTAGATACGAATTCTTTAGATTTTTTTTCAAGATCTTATAGTTTCCTTAAATTTTATTAGCAAAGTATCAAATGTTTAAGTGTAGTTTTTGGCTTTTGGCTCAAATGTCACTAAAATATTTAAAAATATACAATGTTTCGTATTGAGTATACACTAAACAAACTTAAATAAGAATTCGTAGCTTACTCTTTTGGGCGTTTAACTGTATCCACAGTTAATGTAGAGTAAGCTACATTACTATTACAAATACCAAAATTAGCTATTAAAATAGTAAATGCAGCGCAAAGGGAAAATATGTGTTATAGAGACAAAATGTAAACCAAGCCATGTTCGCTGATGCTGGTCATTGGATGGGTGACCATAAATATATTATGTCGACTTTCTCCGTGGTTGCGGCTGCATCTGCAGCCGTTAATACCCACTACACTGCGCCAGTGTGGTAGGTTATGGCTTATTCTCCCTATATTCTTCCACTCATAGAGAAGGTTTGTGCCCCTGGTGGCACATTAAAGGGCTGATGATGTTAAAATGAAATAATAATATGGGAAAATTCCTTACAAGAATGATGAAATAGGTTGGTATGGAATCTATTGTTGTATGGCTGGGATTAAGTATCTAGTAAATTAGCAGAGGGAATTGTTTAGTATTGCGTTAAACGTAGTCTTCATATACAGTGTGGAAAGAAAGCACGGGCCCTGGAGGGAAAGTACCTTAATTCTTTAAAATAGCTCAATTTGCTGAAAGAAAACATTCCTTTATTTTTAAAAAGAAACATAATTGCATTCACTGATTTATCAAAAAGCTTACTCGAACCGGGAATCGAACCAACCAAAATATTTAAAAAAATTAACCTTCGCTATTTTAATATACTAATCGATACAGTCGATGTTAACGATAAATGTTCTCTAAGAAACATGGGATCTTAGAAAGAAAAACATTATGATATCTAACATTTATTTTACTCTCGAATCAAATCAAATCCTTAACTTTTTATTGTTGCTCGCAATATTGTTGGTAATTGGAATTGAAAAAAGAAAGTTTGAAAATGGAACGACATATTAGTTAACGGTGGATTATATTAGTTAACAATGTTAAGGATATTTTGAAATTCGAACGAACATCTTAGTAATTTTTATTCATTTTGTTTTGTGTTGCCACCATTTCCTTATACGTATTTCGTATTATTAATTAATTAAATAATGGCGTATCAAGAGCAATAAGATTTAATAGAAGCATACATTTCAAACTACAATGATTACAATTTAGCTATTCAGTGGTATGGTGAAAGGTATCCGAATAGACGAATACCGTCGAGAAAAGTTATGGCGCGAATGGTGAAAAACTTAGTAAATGTCGGAGGCTTAAAAAACATTTAGTACAAAGGTCACATCGTAATCTGCCTCTAATTAGCCTCTTGCTGGGTGATATGTTTCTTTTTAAAAATAAGGAAATGTTTTCTCTCAGGTAATTGAGCTATTTTAAAGATTTAAGGTGCTTTCCCTCCAGGGCCCATGCTTTCTTTTCACACTGTATAGTCTGATTAGCTTTTGCTATTTTTAGAAGTATTAACTGGAAATGTGTGTCAAGTAAAAAAAAATATCTTTTGCTAACATTATCATGTGTCTTACTACATTCATACATAAATCTTGCCTGTTTATACCCGCAGGCAGAGGTGTATTAACACCCACATTTCGCCTACTAGGTTAAGTCCCACATAACAGAAGGGCAGGCCTATTGCTGCCCAGCAATATTGCTAAGTGGTGTATGCGGAACGTTGCTGTTCATTATTTACTAACGGAGAGAAGAGAGAGATATAAGGTAATGACAATTTATTCTTCTCTGCTATCACTCATAAAAGTTTCATACCTTGTAGTTATAATTGACAGAATGATTACTTCCCTTTTTTTAATTATAATTACTCGACACACATTTCCAGTTAACACTACTTAAAATATACAAGCAAAAGCTAATCAGACTATAATTTACAGTCATCATAATCGTAAAAAATAATGTCTTCCAATTAAACTTCGATTCAGTAAAACGCCAAAGAAAGGCTACCAGAGAGCATTTGTAAATTATTAGTTAATAACAACACTTCGAAGTTGAAAAGGAAAGCTCCATGTTTATTACAATGGCAAAGCTTTTACTCCGCACACAGGTGTTTTGGAATGATAAAATTCATCTCTTATTACTCTAAGAATCCGGATGTAAATAAATCTCGGTGGCGAAGCCTCGTCCGTTGAGCGGCGCGGGCGCAAGCTCTGTAATTGCTGGCCCGCGGCACATTCCGCGCGCAGCCTAATTGTCAGTGTGCGATGAGCCTTTGTCTAACAGTTCACCTTGCCACATTTTACGAGCTTGCTTTGGGGCTCGACCTCTGCTGGAGGACGCACCTTTACTACCATGACGTATTTAAGTGTAGCTTGTAAAACTATATTTACAATTCAACGCTGCGATTGATGTAAAAAAATACAGACAAATTGAGAACCTCCTCCTTTTGTGAATCCGGTTAAAAAGGCACATTTCATAGATAGACTTATTTATTTTTTGACGATGACAAAATATAAAGAGCACAAAACTCTGATACAGTGATGATTGTTTATGGCATTAGTCAACGGGTCAATCACAGCTCCGCATGTGTTTACAAGCACGTATGGTTAAGCATATTACCATCTCAAGGGGACGTGTTGTAACATTACCTAGCTATTTTGCCTTTTTTTTGCTTTATACTAATTACTTTCAATTCAGTAACCAAGTCTCAAAACAAAATAACTACGTTATGCTCTCACTGTGTTATGTATTCGTTTCATTTGTGCTCAGTCATTTAGGTCGTACTAAATAACTTAAGCAGACATACTCTTGTCCTACCTGCATTGAGGGCTACTTAATGACTTAAGTATTCAATTAATCATAGGTTTGTTGTATATGTAGGTGCTAAGTAATACTAAGTATACATTAACATTGTAGATTATATCTACAACATTCGAAACAAAAAAATGAGACGTCTTTTGTATCTTGAATGTTTTGTCGGTGTTATTGCATTGAATAGTCAAAATTTTATTAAATGCTAAAAAGTGTTGCATTAAAAATACTATACGCATGAAGAAAATAGTGGGTCATTGTTGACGACACACATTTCTTTTGACAAGTAATGATGCAGAAAATTGTTAAGCTTAAAGACTATTGGTCAGAAGGGGTGAAGTTAACTATGAATAAATGACTATTTTCTTTTGTACAATGCGGATACTTTGACGGATCGCGAGATGAGTTGGGCTCTGACCTATAGACACAGATTTAAAAAATTGTGAATGTTGTCGTATAGGAATGTTGCAATATCTAGTAAATAAAGTTGCTATGACGTATTGGCTATAGCCTGTTTTCTTATCAACGTGAGATATAATTGTCATAGCAGAGAATTGAGTCCTTCATTATACTAGGTAGGCGATTATACTTTCAAAAAAGAGAAATTTCAGATTCCTTGAGCTGTGTTGGCAATTTGCCAGCTGATTGTTATTATTGGACTCACACCAAGCGTGTTCTGCTGTCTTCGCGCATTGCGTTAATTTAGAATTTCCCTGACACCTTTTTGAGACCTCTCTGTAAGTTCTCGATATATGGCATGTTGCCATATTACATGGGAGTCGGGTTTTAGAACATCACTGCTTACCCCTTACTGCTGATTCCAATTCTATCAACAGTGGAAGATAGAGATACTACAGATTAATTACTTAGCAACTTCTTTTTCATCCCCCCCATCTCGGAAAAAGCGTTTTTGCTCTTAGATATCTGAGTGCAAAAGCCATTTTTATCCTCTAGAGGATAAAGTAAATTTGAATTTAGAACATCGTGTGTGCAAGTGCAATAGGTTTGCGAATATAAAATATAATTTTTAATTTGTTTTTAATTCTCCCTGTTTTTTATGGAAGGCAAAGGGTCTTAGCCCATACAGCCTTATGTCTTTAGTATATTTATTTCATATTAATATAAATATAATGAATGTATGACATTAATTTTACATAAAAATATGGGTGTCACACATTTTATCCCATCCAGGGAGTGCTTGGCGCGAATTGAATGATACCAGAGTTCATGATGGCGCCTGATGAGGTGGTGAAAACCACTTCAAAATCTCAAAATTAAACAAATCACAAAACTTATTTTCAATGATTCTGCATAATTTCACAACATCCCGGATGCTTGTGCATCAAAACAACACCACTTTCACTGCACAGTCTGCACAAAATCCACTTTGAAAAACATCATTAAACCTATTGGACCTCTATGGTGTCGAATTTAAATTTGTTAAAAATTCAGATTCGGAACCTTCTTGGTGTACTTTTTTAATTAATTTGCTTTGCACGTGCGCGTCTGGGTGGATGTTGTGGGTGCGTCTGGGTGGATGTTGTGTGTGTGTTGGGTGTGTGTTGGGTGTGTGTGTGTTTGGTAAGATGGGTGTGGAAGTGTCAGGGTGTAAATAGAATTGACTGAAACTTTTAATAATGTGATTGTATTTTATTTTTCATTTCGCCATTTCCTCGCTGAAAAGTTACGTGTTGCACTCGAGTGCAAAGATTTTTCACCTTGTGCTCTTTTGATTTCCTCGCTAACGTTCAGGATTCTAAGAATCCTTCGAATCCTTCGCTAGCTCGGTCATCAAAATTGAGCACGCGGTTAAAAAGCAATTTTGCACTCACGTATAACAAATAACTATTATTTATTTACTTTAGTAAGCTTACTTTTAACTGTAGATAGAATATTGAGACCCGCTGTTAGGGGACATGATTATTGTATTTACAAATTCTATATCACAGTATTTGAGAAAGTCAAGATTAATAAAATAAAAGGGTCACTTTAAAAACAGACTTGACAAGTGATTGGACGTAAAGTCTAAAAATACTGAATTGATATTTTGACTCAACAGATATTTTTTTTTACATTGGCCTGTTAGATCACGCAACCCTCCATCTCGAGCGACCCCACATGTTTTGCAGTATGACTCTTGATCGTCTTTCCACCTCTTCCTAGATAATATATCAGTATATTTCTATAAGTGAATCAACATTTTCCAGCCTGCCTATTCAGTGAACAATAATAGGAATCTTGTGTCTTTCCCGTTTTGAGCTATTTGTCTGTTGGTCTACGTTCTCCTTATTACGTGGCAGTGTTTTCTAACAGATGTAAGGGGTCTGCCCCTCTTGTTTGCACACTGGCTGCCCCGCGGCTCCCAGAACACTGTTACGCAAACATGTTCGACTCGGCAAACACGAAGCACTGATCTTTATGAACAATATTTGTTCTACTACCACCGGCGGCTTAGTCCATTGTGCGTACATCGCTAACTGTCAAGTAGCCGACTTCACGAATCAGGTTGGTATTTGTTTTGTTTAATTTGTAGTCGGCTTGTAACTAAATTGAGTCAAAATGGTGCAAATTTAACATAGACATAGAAATTATTTTCTGTTAAATTTACTTAAGTATCTCAAACGTGTGTGTATGAATTATAATTATTATTCTGGTATCCATAATACGTATTACAAATACCATAGGTAATGATAATTATAAATTATAGCTTTCCTACCAAGCCGAGCAAATTTTTCAGTAACCGGAAACAAACATAAATTATTCATGGTTTTACCCGAACAGATAGGCAGAGGTGCCTTAACACTCACGTTTAAAAGAAAAAAGAAAGAAAATCATATATTGACCTTAGTTGCACATTCTCGAACCATCTGTTCCAGATGTTTCTGTCAGAAGGTATTTAAAATATTATATATCAAGTCATGCTATTAAATATGTATAATTTATTTATCTACTAAGCTTTTCCCAGATGATTTCTACTTAACGATGTCAGATGCGTCCTCATTTGTTATTAAAGTATGTAAGATATACGTTTATATATACGTTTCCGACATCTTGCAGGTAGATAGAGACCTTACGGAAAATTATTTGTAAAGACGCTGCGCAAAAAGCTAGTAAACACTTCTGGATATACCTACTCAGTGCTTACAATGTCTTGTGTATACTGACTCTATAGAATTTGTAGTTAGAGAGTACAGTACGCCGCACTGCTACCAGCCAAAGAATATTGAGCTGTAGATCTCACAGTTCGGGCGATACTGTCTGGTAGCGCTACCTGAACAGTCAATATTCAAATATGTAAAAAAAAAAAATCTTTTATATTCCGTTCGCGTTGTGATTTTGAAGAATATTTCCAAAAGTTAATATAGTATAGAAAAGATAAAGGGCTAAATTTGAGCGATATATTATTCGAATACATTATAAATAAGTTGACCTAATTATAACAAAACGTTTCGGATATAGTCACAGTTTAGTTTTATTAAATAAATATTCTAAGGGCCGAGTTCACCAACACGTAAAAGATAACCATTACTTTATGACAGTTCTTCTTATAATAATCACTTGATTTACGTTTTGGTGAACTCGGGCCTAGCTCTTACCTATCTTCAAGCCCAAATTATGTAGCATAAGCGTTTTGGATGATGGACATATTTTAATATAGGTACATAATAATTATAAATAAATATTGAAAATACACTACACATAGACATATTATTATAAAACACCATGATTCGAGAAAAAAATTGTGTTTTTCAAACAAAAAGTTCAAACCAATGGTTAGCGATCTGACCATTATCCGACCACACTGGCCATCACAGCATAGACATCATCGATGTGTTCTGAAAAAAGTTCAATAACATGTGAATATTTTTAATCTTTGATCAAGCTACGGTCTGGTTTATAAATAGCTCGCGGCGCAGGCAGGTGGTGCAACGGGCCGGGCAGACGCTCGGACGCCTGTCTTCCGCGAATGCCTGCCCGCAAACGCCAGGGCCTTTTAAGGCTACCCACGGTTTGATTGAACTTGGCCACTCGGAGAACTCTTTAAAAGTATTTGCGGCACAAAAATAGCTAGAAACCACCGTTCGCCGCGAGCAATTCTAGAAATCCAGTTAATTACTTATTCAAACGGTTTTTGTACGATTGCTGGGATTTTAGAGTGCACATTCCGGTTTATTACTCAGCCCGATTCAAGTAATCGATCGGGTACACTGAGCTGTCAGAACGTTTTTCGACTTACAATAATTAATTTCCCTAAACAGGATTCATGATTGACTTCAATGTAAACAAACTGAAATCATTGTAAATTTATTTATTGTTCACGTAGGTACACAATATGATACTGATTAAATGTATTGTAAATGGTGCATAATTGTGTTGAATAACGCTTGTTTAAAGACCGAGTAAACAATTAATTTTGTCTGAACTCAAAGCGGGGATCCTGCGTGGACGCATCCACATGATATCTATGTGTGCGCACGCGTTCATATACATACAGTTGCTTACATAACTGAGCCAGTACTTTAATATACACTAGGTAACACCGATGTGTGCATGAGTATGTCGGTACGAAAACAGGGACAGATATAAATGGAATCCTGATTGCGAACGTTATCTTCATGTGGAAGTTGTGACATAACAAACAATTATTTCTGGATGACATCTTCTAGAACGGTGGTCTGTTTTGGTGAACATGATTTATGAGAATTAATTAGTCACTTTAAATTAATTAGTCATATTTGTTGTGGACAAACGTAGAAACCTAATGCGCATCTTGTCTATAATACCGGTTATAAGTAAGTATTCTGTTGAAAAAAGACAGCAACAATTGTGTTACTGATGCGAACTCTAATTACGCCTGAACCTGAGATGGACTGAGCATTGGAATATTAAAAAAAATACTTATGTAGCAACTTATGTTTTGGGGAAAATCTGGTGAATCTGGTGACAGAATGAATGTAAATTAAAAAAAAAACAGCGTTTGACGTCTCGATTAAAAGAGAATAACAAGAAAACGTATGATTTAATTACGGCAGGTATGGTTGGCATTAGCAGACAGTAGGGCGCCGATGGAGTTCTCTCAAAAGACATACTGTAGCGGGTTATTTAATTCTCCTTATTAGAGTATAAAAACAAAGCGCTGTGCTGCAACAGATTTGCTTGTATTTTCTTCAACAGAAGCTTGTAAGTGTAGAGTAGTTTTAGGATAAAAAGTCAGCTAATGATAGGCGTGCGGTAGACTACAGGGCGCCGCGTCGCGAGGCCTGGCTGTATCGAGTTACGGGCGAGACACACATGACTACCGGATGGTCAACATTATAATACCTGCCTTTTGCGGTCTTTTAAAATACAAAAGGAGAATCAACACCCACGTTTGCGTCCCATGGAATAGGTGGTGCGCCTATTTCCATCTATCGTGTACGTAAATCGCGTAAATAATTACTTTAGAACTACGTATTTTAAAATTATTTTACACCTAGGTTGGTTCAGCCAAGCTGGCTGTTTTAACAGCCAAAACCTTGAGCAGAGTGTTTTAGTCACCCTAATCACTCTCTCCGCTCATTGTTCTCTTGACATAATCCGGTTTTATGGACAATATGAATTAAATGGGCTCGATCTGACTATGAAAGAAAGAGAAAACGTGCTGCACCAAACCGAAATAACCTGGGTAAAGAGCTACTATTTAATGTACCTAAAATTCTACCACAAAACAACATAATTTTAAAAATGTTTCCAAATTGGTAACTGCATTGGTTGATCTATAATTAATTTAGGACCTTAAAAATCACAATTTTTCCCAAGAATCTCCATGCATATCAGTCCTGCCAGAGGCTTTACTCAACCTTCGCCAGAAATCAAATATCGTGTGAACCAACACGATATTTGATATTGTACTAATTACTCTAATCGTTAGTCACCTCGTACGACACGCGTAGTTTTAGATGGTGGTGACAAAGAGTGTATTTTGCTTCAACAATATCACTTGACCTATATAAATAATCTAGTAATTTTACAATTTGATCAAGACTACGGCCCAATAATGCCTACATTTTATGGCCATTTATTTTTTTGTCGTTTCAAAATAAGGGAGCGTAATTTTTTTCTGAATTAATACGTTTTCTGTTCTTGCCAGCTGTGTGTTACTCTCTTGTTACCATACACGCACCCACCTGCGCGCACCACCAACACTTGCATCATATACAACTTAAAATAATGAAACAGGTTTCGATTGTGATCTATAGGATGGTGGATCGACGATTAATGTCTCAGCACACCTGGCAGTCGACCCCGTGCTGTCACGACACTTGATACTTCACCTAACCATTATCAATAAAAAATATATTAAATATATATAATTTCGTATTCAAAACTTTAAGAAAACGAGTGCGTCATCTGCTTTTTTAGAACTTGACGAATATTTTAAGCGCTCATTTGGCCTCAGCAACATAAACCTTGATTACAGACAAAGCCGTCTTACTGACGAAACGTTACCGAGCAATTAATTTGTGGTGACACAAAACGCCGTCGCCTTAGACGTCCATAAGCCTTTTACTCATTAGTCATTCACATGCCTCTCCGTACTTGGCGTAAGTGACATGTGTTATTTTTTTTCAACAAAGAAGTCGGATCAACGACCTGCCCTTATTCGGAGGAGCGAGGCGACGCCATAATGCGAGAATCACCGCTTATGAAGGGAAAACTCACAGGAAAATGTCTACCAGCGCTTATGTTAGACTAATAAACGGCCATTTTGTTACAATTTCATATTTCGCTTGGGATTATCTTTGATTAATCGTCATCTTTTCTGTTATTATGTCACGATTATTGTGTGATAAAATAAGTTTTTCGTAATTATATTTTATTTCCTAAATCATTAATGGAGTCTCGGGGACCCCACGTAAGGCAACTAATTAAATCGCATTAAAAGCTATTAAAGTTTAATTGAGTAAAGTAAATACGAAAATTGCTAACATTTTATTGAATATCTTACTTTTCTTTTCAGCCATTTAGAATTTATGTTTATTGAAGAATTTTTGGGAGAAATCTGAAATACTACAAATTTTTTTCTAAGCACAATCATATCGATAGCGAGTTTCCAAAATGTGATTGATTAGTTCTTTCAAATTTACAGAAATTTGGATTAGAAAAATAAAGATTTTAGTGGTTAGAAAAAGAATTTCGAAAAATTATGATCTTGAGGCGGGAATCGAACCCGCGTCGAAATTCTTTTTCTAACCACTAAAATCTTTGTACTAATTTTTCTAACATTTATATAATGTTAAAATTAAAATCAAATAGTAGAAAAATAAAATTTATTTCAAAAGTAAAGTAGAAAATATTGAATATGTATGCTTCGAATTATAATTCGGCCTAACTAGAATTGTCATCTATCCAATCAACAAAACGAGTTGATATTTGATCTCGGTGTCACACAGGTGTAAAAGACATCAAAAAAGTTAGTTTAATTTTACTAAAGTGTGAATAGTCATTAGCTGTCATATTATCAGAATAATAATTAGCCACATATCTGTCATAAATATTCCTTTTAATTAAATCGTGTAATTAAGCCCTGAATTGGTCGTATATTATTATTCATGTCAAGTCTTCGATGACAGTATCGCGTGACGGGAGTACACCGAAGGTCTATCAGACTGCTTTAGCGCACCTCATGAGATAACAAAATCGAGGTCGCAAGTACAATAACAGTACAAAATCACTAGTATTCTCTATGATGTATTTATTAACAGTCAGTTTCTAAATTCTATCTACAGATGCTAGTATACTGTCATAAGTTTTGATGCGTAGCATTTTTTGTTAAATTACTAAAAATAACAGAAAGGTTGGTTGTTAAGGCTTCGAGTTCGATGGCGAAGTGGCTTAAACTTGCTTGTTCGCTAAGGCTGGTTATAGCATGGGTGACCAAAAATACATGATTGCGAGGTCCTCTGTGCTTCCGAAGGCACGTTAAGGAGTGGGTCCCAACTGTACCTGCGGAAAGAATTAATGAAAGGAGAATGACAAAATGGATTTATTATTAAAAGGATTATTTATTTATTGCGGAAGTGAATGAAAAAAAGGAATGTAGCGAAAGAAGTATGTAAGGATCGTAGCAAGTGGAAAGAAGGGATCTGTGCCTACCCCTGTGGGAGAAAGGCGTGAAATATGTATGTTTGAAATTTGTAAGCAGACAATAAGGCTGACTGTAATATAATCCCTTTTGAAAATGATTTTTATACACAAGAGTGCCCGCTATAGATAGTACCTTTATACACCTGTCCATACTAGTTACATTTCACCGCCTATCAACATAATACAGACTCAGACTTAATTTTAAGCGAAATCTTATTTTTCTTTCATATTTAATATTTATATTTCTGTGGTAGTGAGAAGAGTAATGCGTGGTATGCCTCAGTCTCTATCCATCTATATGGGTCCTCCAAAATCTTCTCGTGACCCTCTTGCGACCCTCTCCGCCAATGAAGCGCTGACCCCGACACATTCAATACTGATATTGATAATAAACGTGTCAGAACCCTACGTCGACCTCACTAGCAAAACGTAGAGAAAACCATCATTGTCGATGAGTTGTGACATTGTAAATTTTTCACTAGATTCAATCCCACAACTCGCCAATCATATTATAGGGTGTGATTGGAGAGTTGTGGGACGATGTGGTGGTATATCTATGCGAAGTTTATAAAATAGATTTGATGTATTTCTGGGTATGATACAAATTAGTGAGCTCATCACATTATTATAATAAATAAATAATTTTTAACAGTAATGGATATCTATTACACCTGGTTTGGTAGTTAAATTAATTTGTCGAACTCTATAAAATCTAGAAGAAATATCAAATTTAAATTACGTTTATGCGATTTTAATGGTAGAATAATTCTGGGGAAAATGGCTAAAAGTGAATTTGAAATGGTCTATTAGTGGAGTTGACGCAGCGTGGCCAGGTGTACGGCGGCAACCAGTTCGATCTGAGTATCATGTTACACTAGGTTTCACATTAGGAAATTTATACGACGTCTCAAGTGACTACCGACTGATAATTATTGTTTTATTGACGAGATAAATTATAATAATTATTAATCGGTTCCAAGAATGTACAGCAAAACAAGATGATTCACCGGCGGTTATTTTGCCACAGATGTGCGAGCGCCGCGGGGAACACTGATTAAATTAAGTGACATTTCGTTTTGATTCAGCGCCATTAATCTGGGACATTACGAGCGGCGCGGGCGCAGGTGCCGCGGCGCACCCAGGCCCGAGCACTTCACCGGTCAGCGTGCAGCGCTTGATGACTGACAGCTAATGTCAAAATCATTTAATCTATTCTGTCCTTAGTGCAGGATTTTGTATCCTCCGATTGGTTCCTGTGACTGTGTATAGATTATCTAATGTAAAATGTCCAAAATCCCAAGCTACTAACAAAACGATGAATAAAATAATAAGATAATTAATTAATAAAACTAATGGAAATGGCAAGAAAAATTTTGATCAGCAGCATAACCGCCTTGTAACAACATCCACCGGGGCAGAGGCTTTCCCTGTGGATGGTAGAGTATAGAAACAATTGGCCATAGCCCACTACGTTGACTCAGTGCTGTCCTGCCCGGCTAGCATGAACCGAAACACGATATGATATAGCCATTTATCGCTTTTAACTGTCAAAACTGTTATAAATGGTTTCTGTGTGATATGGAGCAGTATGTAAATTACTGTTTATCACTGTCGCAACAACTAGCAGCGGTTAACAAGCACGTAGATGATGATTTCCTGCAGCTATCATTCTTCAAGGTCTTCCTGGGAAGTATGATCCACTGATCATATGCTCTGGAGAGTATTACGGAGCTGACTGGCGACTTTGTGAAAGCGAAGCTTCTTCAGGAAAAGAAATGGACTGATGGGAGTGGAGATTGCTTGATCACAAAAGGTGCTGGTAATAAGCAGGAAAAAGGGAAGGAGATATGCTGGAAATGGGAAAAACTAGACACACTAAGGCAGAATGCAAACGGATCGAGAAGGCTATGATGGCGTCTCGGGAATCGCCGCTGGACTCTTTTTATGTGGACTCAGATGAGTCCTGGACATAAATGATAGGAGTGCGGAAGTGGTTGCAGAACTGTACTTCGTGTAATGCAGAAGTGAGTGTGGCTAGTGGACAATCATCGAAGTGTTCTATACACTATATTGGTAACATAAATATTAAATTTCGGTTCAGGGGAAGTGTTATAAATGGTATTTTATATGGAACCTTATTTAATATTTGGACATTTGTTTGTATTTTATTAGAACGGAGTTTGACATGCTTTTGTCAATACACTTCATCTTGTTCTTTCGATAAAATTATACGTCTTTACTTTTACTTACATATTTCTACTTATTTCTATTATTTACCATCTTAACCACGCAATACATAACAAACAACAACAAAAACTCCATAGATTTTTGAGAGTTCAAAGCTATAAATGGCTATATCATATCGTGTTTCGGTTCATGCTAGCCGGGCTGGATTGGTTGGTATTAGCGACTGTAGATGCATTGGGAAACGCAAAAACAATAAAACTGTGGTTGGACCATGTATCTTTAGGGATTGAAAAATGTGTAATCTATTTAAATAGATTTATATAAACTCAAGAGTTAAAAATTTTTAAATGGTGTTCTTTAATTGGTAAAATAAGCAGATACAGATAGAGTAGGATAAGGGCAGGGAGAAGAAAAAAAAGAAGAAGACACGTAGATACCAAATTTTCATGAACTAAATTTAGTTTTAACCAATTTCGTTGGTCAATGCTATAGTTACCAAACTTTTATGACCTTAATTTAGTTTAAGCTAATTTCGTGTAAATGATGGTCAATGCTCTAATTTGGCCTAGCTAGTTATCATAAAAAACGTCATATTGCCGGATACGATATTGTCGCAAAAGCGTGGTATTAATATCAAATATACTATACTGTCTATCTATTTATTTTCATTGTAAATAATTACTGATAAATTATATCTAATTTTAGCATGAAATGCGTATATAAATGCAAATCCGCTGAGCTTCTGAGAAATGATAACGTGATATTGATGTCAATTTAGTTTGGCAACTTCAAAACCACAATACGCGCAGTTACATAGCTGAGCGTGTTTGAAGGAACCCGTATTATTAATTTTAGTGTTTTCTATTCATTTGTTTACAAAAAAAACACACACAGATAACATAACGATAACTAAATTTGGACGCCTAGTTTAGGAACAGGGATCCAAGCTACGCTATCAGACGTAGAGTAAAATGTGCAGAGTGATGGACACTCTATTTATAATCATACAATTCACTAATAACTGCCGTACTCAGAGACGTCAAATAACGTTAATGAGTACTTAACGTCAAAAAATGACAATTCAAAACTAGTCGCTATTCTTGCTGGGTCTATGGTCTTGATTTGAATGAAAATTTTTGACATTAAATACTCATTAAAGTTAATTGACGTCTCTGAGTGCGGCAGTAAATGGTTCTAAATATTTTTGTAGCGTCTCTCTTGTATTAAATGGGAAAAACGTATGTGATGGTATCTTATATATTGAAAAGGGCCACCAAATATTTTTGTATGTTACTTGGAGAAATTTGTCTGATATACTAGGTATAGTCTGATATACTACATAAAGATATAAACAACCATGACTTACTGCCGCACTCAGAGACGTCAAATAACTTTAATGAGTACTTAATGTCAAAAATTTTCATTCAAATTTAGACCAAAGACCTGACAAGAATAGAGACTAGTTTTGAATTGTCATTTTTTTGACAATCAGTACTCATTATCGTTAATTGACGTCTCTGAGTGCGGCAGTAAAGAACATAGGTCTGTGTTAATCTCAAACATTTGCCCCTACCATCGTTCTTGATAATTCTCACCGATGCATTTGTAATCAACAAACTACTTCAGGGTTCTGTCAAACTGCAGCAATCAGTGTACGACACCCGAAGCACGCAGTACGCACCCAGGGGCTGTCAATTTTGCATGTCCACTCCATACTTTACTAAGTATATTGTTTGTCAATACGCTGCATTAGCATAAGCAAAGCGAAGGAAACTTTGTAGTAAGAGAGCCATGGTCACTTTTCGTTTAGTAAAAGTCACATGCGCGTAGAAGAAATTCGCTGGTGCTGCTGGATTTTCCTTGAAAGGGAAGAAATAATCATCAGTTTAGGGAATGTAAGCAATTACACGATCATTTTGATTAGACACCAAGAGGGATGGAGTCATTTGCTTCCTTTGAAGTAACAAATAATAGAATAGTATGACCAGCTTGGTTGAATGATCAGTTCGCTGTCCAAGTGGTCTCGGGTTCAAATCCTGATAGGGGCAAATGTTTGTGTGACGTATTCAGACATTTAATGTCAAATCATGGTTGCTTATAATTGTTTATGTACTACCTATTTTTAATACCGATACTGCATTATAAGGTATATTTTCCACGATCTAGTTTCCAAAATACAAGCGATTAACTGCCGCACTCAGAGACGTCAAATAACGTTAATGAGTACTTAATGCTAAAAAATAACAATTCAAAACTAGTCGCTATTATTGCCGGGTCTATGGTCTAGATTTAAATGAGATTTTTTGACATTAAGTACTCATTAAAGTTATTTGACGTCTCTGAGTGCGGCAGTAAGCTGCTTACTTTAGGCTATATAAGTGTGTGTGTGTGTATGTATGTGTGTGGCTCGCCCCCTATCACATGTGAACAAAGAAAAGAAATGGGGGTGTTTCACTTATGAGCTCTGAGAAGCTCGATGGCTAACGCGCTCTATATGCGATTGCATAAATTAATCATTATTGCCTACACATTCGGGGATATACAGGCGTGAGTTAACCTAAGACATTAGCATCCCGTCTCTTGGACTACGAGCGAGGCAAGTACAAAGTACGAACTCGCCAAGTCTGCGCCGTTTCCATTTTGCAATACAATCAACACTATTGATACCACACCTTATTAACATAAGTACTCACGGCTGTGTAGTAAATCAAGACATTTATGTACGTGCTTTACGCATTGAAGATTAGGTGCGGACGTTAATCTTAAACAGGTATGGTCAATTTAAACCGTACATCAACGAAAATTGGCCTCAAAGAAAACATGGCTAGGTTGATTTATATTGTTCTTGTCAAGAATATTGTGTTGGTTGGATTTGTGATCAAACTAGCAGTTTTAATGTGTTAGTGGGTATCTTGTTGTATCATGTCATGCGGCCGTGTGGTGACGGCAGAGCAGAAAACAATTATCTAACAAGGCGACTAAGGGTAAAGACAGCAATGAGTAATGGGCAGCAGCATTCCTCTTGTACCACCTAGAAATATACTGTGATTTATGTGTCCGATAGATGGCAATAGGCGATCGCCACCTCTTACAAGGGACCTAGCTTAATTGGCGAAAAGTGGGTGTCAATTCAACTGACAACTGCCTACCCCTTCGGGAATATAGGCGTGATTTATGTATGTATGTAGTATCATGTTATATGGATTAATATTACCTTAACTTATCTCTGTGGATGGTATTATAGAGCCAGTTCCCAGACAATTATAACAACAAAAACAAACCATCAGAAAAGGGACATCAATAAGTGAAATCATTACTGTCCATTGCCCCGTTAATTAAGTGGAGAGCGTTAAGGGTTTTTTGTCGTACTGCGGGCCTAGCACGGGGACGTGGACAAGTCTCTCTCCACCACTTGACAGTGTTTTGTCTCGGGATTTAGTAGAAGTTAGAGCGAGAGGAAAAAATTTTCTTTCCCCCGAAGAAGATGTGTCCACGGCCCGTGCTACGGGGGTTGATGTCGCTATGATGGAGACAAATAATTTAATTTTAATATATTTCATAAAGAACCGTGACTCGAGAACAAATGTATGTTCCTCATAAAATACGTGGCCACTACCAGTATTCGAACCCGGGACATCTTGACCAATAGTCATCTGATCGATCTGACCATTCGTCAAAGCAGCCGTCACCATTTGATTAGATCTAAGCCTGGTAATAAATAATATCTGGCTTTAAAATGTAGACGTGTAAATAAAAATCGTCAAAATCTTTAGTTACATAGGTCACGTGTTACTTATAAGGGTGCGGCGATATGGTCAAAAAAAATCATGTAAGTCTTTAGTCTTGAGATAGGTCACGAAACTTCTAACTTAGCGAGGAAAAGTCACAGCGCATTTAGTGTGCGCTAGCTCTTTATTCTTGGGATAGGTCACGTTACATCTAACGGTGCGGCGATATAGTGGAAAAATATCATTGAGGGTATGCGTGGAAAAGTGCTGTGCATTTAGTGTGCGCTAGGTCAGTCCACGCATGCGCGGTGCAGTAGCCGACCTTGCGGCGCGGGCGCGACGAGGTGTCGCGTTGCGGCCACATTTCAGCCGCTCGCGACGCGTGCGACGGAATGCCCTCATCATCCGATAGCTAGCCCCAACACCTGATACAACCCGGAGACATTGCTGGCGCGCCGCGTGCTCGGCCAATGTGACCGTACTCACTCGCATTCCGTGGTTCGGGAACGCGTTACGCTTGGACAAATTTATTATTTAACTACTAGCGGATATCGGAGAAAATAATTAATCGAAGATGAAACATACTGCGTCGACTGTAGATAAACTAGTAACAGGGCACAGAATAAACAGAAAGCGGCAGAAACAATAAGAAGAAAAAAAAGCGGATACTCTTTAGAACAGTGGCTTAGCGCTCGACCTGTGCGATTGTGTACACTGAGCATTGCTTGGTAATGCAGGTCATTGGATGGGTGACCAAAAATTATTTATCTCAAGTTAAGGCGTTGGACCCGGCTGCACTGTTGCAGTCGTTAGTACCAACCAATGTTCATTCGGCCAGCGCGGTGGATTATGGCCCATTCTCCCTATATTCTTCCATCCATAGGGAAGGCCTGTGCCCCAGTGTGAGGACATTAAAAGGGCTGGCGACGAGGATGGTGATAGATACGCTTGCAGCCGAATAATTTCAATTTATAACTGAACATTTTATTTTATACGCAATGCACTAGAGTAACGCGCGTAACGTGCGAATATCATCAACCATTTACATAACATTGTGTAATTCGAGTTAATTGGGTCATCATAAGAGTCTAATGTAATGTCCAAGATTCATAACGACCGACAAGAGTGTAGATATGTTGGTTTCTGATTATATCAATTTGCTTAACTTTATCTTGATAGCTTTGCGTATAAGGATTCTGAGAAACATCTCCGTTTAGTTTAGAACATTTGCTTCTCAGGACACGATTGCCTATTCGAGTAGATAGGTACTCTCATAATAAAATAATCGTCACTTTTTTAAATAGTAACAATAAGTAACTCATCGCGTTCGTCTTATGTAAAGTAAGCATTTAATCTATACACACGTGCTCATGACACCAATCTGTAACTAACAAATCTGACTATTAAAATTTATGTGGCAAGTTCTATAAATAACACAGATAGCAGTCTAATAGCTGGCTTTGCATGATGTATAGCGGTGTTTAACTACGTTCCCGACTGCTCAGTGTTTTAATTGAAACTTAAGCTTTGAATATTCCATTAATTTAAATATCGTAATTAGACAAATGTGTATTGCCCTCGTTGAAAAGTGTTATTGCGCGGGCGCACGTTGAACGAGACACTAAGCGGTCTAGAGTAGATACGCTCGAATTATATTGTGGTCTCTGGTATGCACATCGGATTGGTATTTGGAATTTGTTGTCAGCAGAATAACAATACGATGAGAATGTCAGAATAATTATTGTAGAAATCTATATTTCAATGAAACTTGGAAAAAATGTGACATGATGCATGTATCGCATTTTCCTTTACTTTTCTTTTTATTGTAATAATTTTGCACACTCGAATCATTTATTTAATTCTTTTAAATAAACGTCACAACTTAAAAAGACAGAAGAAGTGTTCAAGATTTATGAAAATAAACTTTTACTTATAAATATGACGGCTTATAAATAGGACGGCCGCCTTGGTCGAATGCTCAGATTGCTGGGTATTGGCCGAGAGGTCCCGGGTTCGAATCCTGGTAGGGACAAACTTTGTGATGACCACAAATGTTTGTTTCCGAGTCATGGTTGTGTATATGTTTATGTAGTATATTGTCAACATTTATATACATAATTATATTAAAAATATGTCCGTCATCTAGTATCCATAACACAAGTGCTTAGGCTACTTAATTTGGGCTAGCTTATAGGTGTGAGTGTAATAGTTATTTGTTGTACGTGAGTGCAAAGTTGTTTTTTAACCGCGTGCTCAGTTTTGATGACCGAGCTAGCGAAGGATTCTAAAATTGAATCACGAGCGTAGCGAGTGATTCAAAAATTAGAATCCTGAGCGATAGCGAGGGAATCAAAAGAGCACAAGGTGAAAAATCTTTGCACTCGAGTGCTACACGTAACTTTTCATCCCCCCCAACGAGGAAATTGCAAAATACAAAAAAAAATATAATCACAACAGTTTCTGTTTTCACCCAGAAACTTTCACAACACCCTCCCATTACCCCAAACACACTCTCAACACCCACCCAGAAACACCCACAACATTCACACCCGCAATACACACCCATCCACTCAGACACACCCAAAAAACACCCATTCACCCAGAAACACCCACAAAACACCCATTCACCCAGAAACACCCACAAAACACCCATTCACCCAGAAACACCCACAAAACACCCATTTAACCATAAACACCCAAAAAACACCCATTCACCCAGAAACACCCACAAAACACCCATTCACCCAGAAACACCCACAAAACACCCATTTACCCAGAAACACCCAAAAAACACCCATTCACCCAGAAACACACACAAAACACCCATTTACCCAGAAACACCCACAAAACACCCATTCACCCAGAAACACCCACAAAACACCCATTCTCCGAGAAACACCCACAAAACACCCATTCACCCAGAAATACCCACAAAATATCGAATCACCCAGACACACCCACAACATCCATTCAGACACCCACAACTTCCACCCAGTCACACCCACAATACTCACCTATCCATTCAGACACACCCACAAAACACCCATTCACCCAGAGACACACACAAAACACCCATTCACCTAGACACACTCACAAAACACCCATTCACCCAGACACACCTCCAACACCCACCCATCCACCCAGCCACACCCGCAAAATTTATCCAGACACACCTGTAAGTACCTAATAAAAATTACCGTCCCTAATGGAGTTCCGAGACGGTCAATCAGCTTGAGTCAAGCACGTTGATTTTCTGTATGTTTTTGTTCCGTTGCTAGCGTAAACAAATCAAACAAACCTAAAAAGCTTTTAAATGCTTGACTCAAGCATCAAGCAAGCATTGTTGTAGACGATCAAAATGTTTAAAGCAAGATTGACGCCAAGCTGATTGACCGTCACGGAACTCCAAGGTTTTAACAAATTTATGACGTGAAAAGAAAATGGCGCGCGCAAAGCAAATTACAAAAAAAGTACACCAAGAAGGTTCCGAGTCTGAGTTTTTAACAAATTAAAATAGGTTGCATGATAATTTCAGCACCATGGAGGTAGAAATAAATAGGTATAATGATGTTTTGAATTCACAAACTCATTGCACACGATGTTCTAAATTCAAATTTACTTTAACCTCTAGAGGATAAAAACGGCTTTTGCACTCAGATATCGAAGAGCAAAAACGCCTTTTCCGAGATGGTGGGATGAAATAGTAGATTTTCCATCAAGTGCACAAAACGAATCATTTTTGTCCGAGACTTTTAGCAGCCCGAGCCGCAGGCGAGGGCTGATAGTAATGTCGAGGATAAAAATGGTTTTGTGGACGAGTTAGAAACTCTGCTTTTCACTTCGATTGCGAGGAAATAAAACAGTAGTTTATCATAACATTTCATAAAATTCAAACTAAAATTAGTACAGTTTTCGATACCGAAGGAAAAGTTTTTCCCAGTGATATTAGGTTTGGGCTGCAGACCTATACAGCCAAGTATTAAATTAATTTTGAAATAATAATTTTCGTAAATTAATTTAATAACCTACCGTACCTACTTGAATTAAAATTTTATTATCTTTTATATCTTAAAAAAAACACATTAGGCAAATAAATTTAAGTAAATATTAAAATATAACAAATTCTATCTCTCAATTTCTCATTGTGTTTGGCTGCATGGCTCATGCTCTTCTCTTCTTCTTCTTCTTCACTTCTCATGCTCTGAAAGTGCTTATTTGTGCAGGATATAGGCTGCACAAAATCGAATTTTGTGCTCTAGAGCATTTACGTATCTACTCATAAATGTATCTATATTAAGACAAAGAAAATAAGCTATGCAGCCAAACACAATAAGAAATTCAGAGATAGAATTTGTTATTTTATTATTTACTTAAATTTATTTGCCTAATGTGTTTTTAAGGCATAAAAGATATTAAAATTTTAATTCAAGTAGGTACGGTAGATTAATAAATTAATTTAAGAAAATTATTATTTCTAAATTAATTTAATACTTGGCCTAGGTCTGTAGCCCAAGCCTAGTATCAATGGGAAAAACAATTTCCGTCAGTATTCAAAACTGCACTAACTTTAGTTTGAATTTTAAGAAATGTTATGATAAATTCTGATTTATTTCCTCGCAATCGAAGTGAAAAGCAGAGTTTCTACCTCGTCCACAAAACCATTTTTATCCTCGACATTACTATCAGCCCTCGCCTCCGGCTCGGGCTGCTAAAAGTCTCGGACAAAAATGATTTGTTTTGTGCACTTGATGGAAAATCTACTATTATTTATTTAAATATTTAAATATATTTCGATGCGTTTTTGACGTGTCTCTTTTGTAATGAAGGAGCGATTTATACAACATTTCAATTAACAAGTCGTGTAGTGATGGCAGGGCGCCCAATCTTTCCTGCGTGTGTCGTACAAGGCGTCAAAGGGTTAAATCACCTTTTCCTATTTATAAGTTTTGCAATGCCGACACAAAATTAATATTATTTTTTGTCACAGGCGTGAAAAATTCGACTATAAAGGGAGTCGTTAAGAATTTATGTACTTGAAAAATAAGAACACAAGATCCCTGTATCCCCGAATAGCCAATAAAAATTCCGTGCACCTTCTAACTTTATTACCCACTTTACATAAACGTACTCGGTGCTCTAGACAGCGGTGCTGCATCTATTTTTAGCCCCGTGTTGTTCTAGCTGGCCAGCAGTGATAAATAATGCAAGCCAAGCTTTTAACATAGACGTAGGTGATGTGTAGAGTTGACAAAAAAAATATTTAACAATATTAGAACCAACCATCTGTCACAATAAATCTTAAAAGAATAAATCCATGTTCTCGTTGATTTATTATCCAATATTAAAAATATAATGTTTTTATTTTACTTTGCAAAAAGTTGTTTTTATATTTTACTATCTGATCCTTTCCATGGTGGCTTAATTTGGAACGAAAAAATTACTTAGAATGCGCCAGCCCCTACTGGCTGGCGCATTCTAAGTATTTTTTAACACTAAGGGTGTCATAAAGGTCGAATAAGGGTGATTGCTCGGTGTATACCAATAAGCACCTTGGGGCACCTGATTGGTGGAGGACACAATTCCAAAAAAAAATCATACCCGAAGAGAGTAACAGACAGGCAGCCGGCTATAAAATAAAACCTAAAGCCAAACCTTGAGCTTAGGGATTGGAATGTTGTCATTACAATCCCTCCCTCTGTTAAACGGCCTCTCGACATGGTCCTTTTCATCACTTTTCTATAATTCATCCTCCAAATACACTTCTCCGGTGTTATGGATGATAATAATCGAAAGGAGTGGATGGCTTGACGACGCATGACCGTAATGAAATAAGAGGAAACATTGCGCCAACCCCAGGTAAATTAGGACTGGGGCAGGAAGGTGTAGACAATGTCATATTTCTCATTTTATGATAACTTCATATAAATTGGTTTTATTATTGTTAATTACCACCACATATATTTATATGGATATGAATTATAGTTGTATTTAGCAAATTAAGCAGGCATGGTATAGAGGTACCACTATCACCACTCACAAGGGAGTGTGCCTGATATTGCATTAGTTTTTACGAATAAAGCTTAAGCATTCCCGAATGGAAGAATATGGGGAGAATATGGCATAACATACCACGCTGATATTGGTGAGTATTACGACTGCAGATGCAGCCGGTACCGAAAGCTTAAAGTGCCTTCTGAAGCATGAAGGAACTTGAGATAATTTGATACACTTTCGATCACTCATCCAAATGACCGGCCTTACCGAACATTGTTTAGTTTACGCAATCACGAACCGAGCGCACTAAGGCACTAATATATCCAGATCTTCGAATTAAATAAATATAGGACCTTCTTACAGTGTTATGTTTTCGGAATGCATTGCATTTTTATGAATTTAGTTGTTCTTACATCGAGAATGTTAATGGAAGTTCTGGATGTTAACATTGTCTTCAGTACATATAACATAGCTGAAGTCTATCAGAGTACCTACCCTTCGTAGGGAATGAGCTGATGTTCATTGTATCCCGTCACCGTTATGGTTATTTTCCAATGTAATCAATACAGTATCAGCTGCAAATGCATTAACATTTTTTTTCTGTGGAGTCCAAAATTAATCCTAAATTAAAGCATTATCTGATTTATTTTAATTATTAATTACACTACATTACTGTTAAATGAAATTAAACTGATGTCATGACTTAATATAATTTATACTCATTTTAAAATTTACATCAATTGAAGCGCCCCCGTAAATAGAGTGAATGCTTAAAATTAAATTTTTTAATTTTTGTTCCCATACAAACAACCAGAATCCCAATTTTGACAGCTTACCTCATGTAGCCTAATATTTGTATTGTTCCTATGTAGTAATTTCCTTAATCATCGCAGACGAATTCGAGAGCAAATCTAGGTTCAAATAATACATCGAATAAATCTGGTAGGTACCTATACATATTTTTAACAATCGTCGTTTTAAACTCCCCCGTGGGTGTCGTACAAGGCGACTAAGGATGAATCAATCATGAGGAATGGGCAGCAGCGTTCCTCTTATACCACCTAGCAATAGCAATGTACTGCGACTTTTGTGCCCGATAAATGGCAATAGGCTCGCCACATATGGGACCTAACATAATTGGATAAACGTGGGTGCTAGTTCATCTCTGCCTACCCCTTCGGGAAATATAGGCGTGATTTATGTACGTATGTATATATGTAATTTTTAATATTATTACATAAATAAAAAGAATCTAATATCAAAAATTAAATATAGGTAGGTATTTTTTAATTTTGATTTGTTTTTATAAGCCTCTTATTCATAATGCCTAAAGCAATTAACATGACCAACCTCACATCAATGAGGCGTAATAACATAATTCAGAGTTATACAAACTCTACAGCGATCGCGTTGTGTTACTCAACGGTGGTGTTTACATTGGATATTTCGGGTGTTACCTACGTGACCAGGAGGAGTACACTCCACAGCGTATCCAGGTTATTTATTCCAGTAAGGCGGGACGCTATTATGCAAGCAGCGCACGTTGGCACTGGTCAAACGTACTTGATGGTAGCTTATAAAAATTCGTGAGACACAACGCGGCAACAGCTGTTCTTCAATTCTACTTCGCATCTAGACTGGACCAGATTTCTGTCACTTTTACTCGTTTTTAAACTAATTTACAATTTACTTAAGAAAAGGTAACTTTTTTTTTATTATTTCACTATTAGATAATTTTACATGTATTTAAAGGAAACAGGGGTTTATTTTATAGGTTAAATAAACAAAAATATACCTGTTTCCTATAGTCACATCGTAACTTCAGAACGACTTTATTTATTTCATTCATCTTTTTTTAAGTTTTCTAATACTTTGTAGAAGGTTCTTAGGGAAAGAAAAATTAATAAAATTGCTCGGATTTTTTACATATCTAAAATATTTTTTAAATCAATGTATTATTTTCAGTTTTATTAGGTAAGTGTAAATATTCGTAACTTAGACAGGACAACGTCTGTCGGGTCAGCTAGAACATTAAAAATCCTATGTCCATTCTAACAAATCAGTTGTGATCGAGCCACAATGGATATTCCGTTCCCAGTAAGTACAAGAACATTTTCGTGTGATTCTGAGGAAAAAATTACGTACTTAGTGATCTTATATATTTACCTTATTTGAAATTAGTAGTTGTATAAAATAATATCCGTCGTCCAAGAATCCATAACCCATTCTCTAAATGAGATTGGGTTCGATCATTGATAAATGGCAAACCATTCAATTCTGGCACCCATTTTCATGATAATCAAATGAATACATTTTAAGAGCGTAACAGGCGCAACCTTTTGTCAAACGGTCGAGTTTAGTATGTTCATACTAATGCGGGCCTGATTTTCAACAACGTACATGATTTAAATTGAGAACATAATTATACAACCCCGTACAAATTGTTTGGTCATTAAAGCAAAATGTATGGAAAATTTGAAAATTAATTTAACAATTTTTTATTTTTTATATCTCTAGTGTTAATGCTGTGCGTTAGTTCTGTTACATTGTGTATAATGCATATCCACACTCATAAATCACGCCTATATCCGCAAAGGGGTAGGCAGAGGTGAATCAACACCCACATTTCGCCAAACAGTAGGTATAGATGGGCCCTATATTATTGTAATAGGTGGCGAGCCTATCGGGCATCTAAATCGCATTATATTGCTAGCTGGTATAATCGCCTTGTACGACACCCGCGGGAGAGATGGAGATGGTAACAATTGTATTCTGCTCTCCCATCACCACACGGCATAATTTAGTGGTTCATATAATATCTATTATTATTTAAAAAAAAATCTTCAACTTCGTTCACACATTTCTTAACAACGTGAAAACAAATTATGTTCAATCGATCTGGGGCTCGTACGGACGCTTCTAACCCGGATATATTTAAATAGCGCTTCTAACAGGTAGGCGGCCAAACAGAGCTGTCCGACTGAGATATCTTGTGGCTCAAAGGGTCCAAACTGCCTACCGATCGATCAAGAGGACTTCTTTGTTTTTCGACGGTGACAGGACACCGATGGACTAGTGGTGGACTTATCTATCACTTCGATCGGACCATTCGTCATGCTGTCAGTGGGACATTGTCTGATGGAACTATCAAAGTGACCGCTCGATAAGCCACTACTTTCCCACTGATTTGGGCCTTGCGTAACTACCACGCAATAGGTGATGATGGAGGGTGAGAGAAATATGCAGAGTGCAAATGCCGGGATTTGTGTACAATTCTCACAAAAAATATTAATGAACACTGATAAAAAATTAATATTTCTTACTCGTACATCTATCACCCAGTCCAAAGTAAGTAGCATAAGTAGTATACTTATGCTACGGGCTAAAACGTACGGATAGTAGCACTTATCTTATGGATACTAGATGTCGGACAAATTTTAATATACATAATATTATTATAAACAAACATTGAAAATACTGATACTACACAAACATATAAACAATCATGACTATGTTCATGACAAACATTTGCCCCTGCCAGGATTAGAACCCGGGAACTCTTGGCCGATAGCCAGCAATCTGACCATTCGACCAAACCAGCCGTCTAAAGCTAACATAAATGTACTTTACAACAGTATAAAATTTGTAGGTATCACAAGTCCTTTAATGTCAGCACAGCTGAGGTGCTTCACTATGGGTGGAAGATGGAAGAGTATCGGGTGAATGGGGCGTAACCCACTGGGGCGCCTTTCTGTTGGTATAACAGAATAGCAATATACTGTGATGTACGTGTGCCTGGTTGGTAGCAAAAAGCAGGTCCCCTATTACATGGGATCTAACGAAAGTAACGAAACGTGGCTATTAATTAACCTCTACCTACTCCATCGGGCATAAATTGGAGTTATTATGTATAGCAAGGACCAATAGCCTAACGTGCCTTTTACAGAGCACGGAGGAACGCAAGATAATATATTTTTGGTCATTCAGGCAATGACCAGCCTTAGCGAGTACTGCTAAGTTTTTGTAATTGCAGTCCGAGCGCTCACCACTGCGCTATCAAGCACTTTCCTTTTAATATAATGTCTTAAAAATGAAAACAATGGAGGATATATTAGGTGTGTCTAGTCTACTTTATTGTCTAGACGCTCAATTGAGCTAGCTTATCGTAAAAAAAAACTAAACCACTTCCTAGCACAAAGTGTTTGTGTACGTACACCAACAAGGCCACATCCTTACGGAAAACCACAAAGCTATAAATGTCAATGGTTGCGTAAATGGGTCATAATTATTATTTTGTAATATTGAACCATTTAATGCAATTGTATCGTTAAGCATCAAAAGCGTCCAAGTCACATAAAATTTGTTTAGGAAATATATTACTTTTTACAAACCATACTGCTGCGTCAATGAGACAAACTTCTACGCTTTCTAATTACAAAACTATCTGTCATTTCTAACAAAATAATTGAAAATACATAAGCCAAGTACTTACTTTTCATAATTTAGCACTTTAATAAAATAATGTGATTAATGTTAAGTAACACATTTTGAAATACTATAACTGCCACACTCAGAGACGTCAAATAACGATAATGAGTACATAATGTCGAAAAATGACAATTAAAAACTAGTCGCTATTCTTGCCGGGTCTATGGTCTAGATTTAATTGATTTTTTTTGACATTAAGTACTCATCAAATCGAATTGACGTCTCTGAGTGCGGCACTAAGACTGAACTAAATACTAACTGCCGCACTCAGAGACGTCAAATAACGCTAATGAGTACTTAATGTCAAAAAATGACAATTCAAAACTAGTCTCTATTCTTGCCGGGTCTATGGTCTAGATTTAAATGAAATTTTTTGACATAAAATACTCAATAAAGTTATTTGACGTCTCTGAGTGCGGCAGTTAGACATTTGTATCTGTTTAATTTTATGTATGTTAGACGAAACACTATAACATTGAGAACGCCACTGGCATCGCAAATATGACTCTACTCTTCTACAAAATACAGACTGAATACCTTTACGCTTGAAAAGCCGTAGACTAGACAACAACTGTGATATATCTCTGACAGTCGCAATCACAAGTCTAATTACTATGTTTCCGCTTTATTCATAGCATAGTATCTTTGTCCGTGAAGTTATTTTTAGTAAAATACTCCGTTATGGTTCAAATGCATCGAGGGCGTTCTATAACCCATTTATTTTTACTATTGTAATCAATAATCAAAGTATTTAAATTGATAGTACAGCTTAGTGATTTGCCCATTGCTCCATATATTCTTCTAACCACAAGGAAGGGTTCGTCCCGTCGTCCTTAGAGATAATGGTTTGTTAATAACCTCCACCCCAACCTATAGACTTGTGATAACAAATGGCTATAGCCACGCCTTGTTCAAATCAACTGATCCGGTAGATTGTCTCCTCTGTTGAGTTTACTTATTCTTATAAATCTCTATTAATTATATACAATCACTTATCAAAAATACACAATTGAGTATAAGCCTCCACTATCGATTATTAGAACAACATAATAATAGTCATCATTAAATAGCATGGAAAGTGCCAGCCCTAACTGACCCCAGGTATGTCATAAAAGTGACTATAAGGGAGATTGCCCGGTATGTTTCTATATTATTTTTATTTATTTAGTTGTATAAGTAATTGGGCACCCAACTGGTGAAGCGCAAACGACCAACCATAGCATACCCAAAGAGATTTGGTGTTAGACCGGCGGTAAAACCTAAACTAAAACTTGATCAATGTTCCTTTCCATATTTTTTTAGATAAGCTAGGTACTGTGCAATAAGATTATGATGGTGATGATGATAATGATCAAATCAAAATTTGGTTTCCGTTTTGCACGTCCATTAGCTACACTTTTCCGTGTCAAATATATGTAAGAATAATATAAACCCCACAGCCAAGTACTTAATATTATTACTACATTCTATTTACAGAATCTATTAATAGTTTGTGGTCACATCGTGCGCTAGCTTTTGCATTGGTAGATACCAACTGTATTCTAGGCAACCTATCTATACATATATATATATAGAGCAGAATAGAATTTCTCATAACAACTGTCTTGATCGACATGCGACATAACAAAATCAGAAACATAGGTTTATAAAAGTAGTATTAAAATAGAACTAGTTAATGCTTCAGTAGCTGATTGGGTCGTGGATTTAGAGGCCCCTCATTATAGACTGGGGCATATATTCTTCCTTGGACGGACGGGTTTTCGATGTTCCTTCTACTATCTGGGCCTTTCATAAGTGTATTCTTATCTTATCATAAAATAATAAATAGAAACTAATTGAACAATCTAGACAAATTTTGATTGGATTCTATTTTGCTTATTAACCTTACGATGATACGATAATTTTTACAAACGGATTTCTGGGTTATCTAGAAGTAATATAGTGGTAGATAGGCACAAGCAACCTTTGTTCTGAGTAGTTCCTTTAGTGGTTCTTTATGGGAAGTACTGCGCTTTTTAAATCTCAGTAGTTCCTTTACAGGAACTAATGGTACTACCAAGACTGTATTCTAAGTAGCTCCTCTAGTGGTGGTTGGTAGATAGACACGAACATGGGAAGAGTACATTATTTTATTTTGTATAAATGTTATTTTGTTCTAGTTTAGTCGCATTATCAGTTAAAAGTTACAAAAATCTTGATCACTTGATACCATTATACGATCGCAATAAGTTTCAATTTGCAACTACAGCGTGCTAAGATTTTTGCTCTTGATCGTACCTGTTTACTTATACATTCTTAAGCGTGGAATGGAAATAAAAAGCAGTTCATTATCATCTTTCTGATAATATTATTATATATTAACATAAGCAATTTTATTTATTATTCACGCTTAGAATGTATAAAGAGCCTAACCGTAATATATAACAATAGGTACGTTACGTATATAGCACTAATTAATAAAAATAATGGGTAATAGTACATTATGCTGCGAGTATGCTACGTTGGTCATTACACACGAGGCATTATTACAAGCGCGAGCCGCAGGCGAGCGCGGTAAGGAAGCTGAGTATGTAATGATTAATGCATACGAGTTGCATACGACGTTTTTCAACACAATTGCGAGGAAAAAACAAACTTGTATTCTTATTAACTTTGCCAAATAATTACGGAAAATGGCGCCTACAAGTTTGGTTTTTGTTCTTTTTTAATTCTCCTTATTACTAGGGACGGCAAAGGGAACCAGCAAATACAGCCTCATCTGATGTAGTCTACTTTATTCAGTATTAATCGCATTCAAACGCGGATGTATAACGTTTTAATTGCATGCATTTTGGAGAGCATTTTGGGAGAGTTTGGCGGAAAATTTACACTAACGGTCTATTGATGGAGACTGACGAGGTAGATCGACCACGAAAATGCTCATCGCCTTTCTCATCAAATGCACTTTTGTTTCACTAAATCTTTATATTGTTCATCGCCGTAGACACTTATTACACAAAACTACACAATTTTTTAACAGTAAACATAACTCTGGCACAATATTAATTTAATAAGAAAAATATGACGACTTTCAAAAGGCACAGACAATCCGGCTGTGCATCCGAAGCAGCAGCAAAATAAAGTAAATAGTGTTTCTAAATACGATAGTTAAGTTAATTTATGTTTATAAACATGGAATAAAATGTTTATTTATCATGTATCGTTTATTGTTGAGAATTTTATAGTGGTTTTCACCACCTCATCAGTCGCCATCATGAAATCTGTTACCATTAAATTCGCGTGAGCACTCCCTAGATGCGTTAAAATGTGTGACATCCCTCTTTTAACATAAATTAATTTTATTTTTATTAATTTCACACACATGAATACAGACTAAATATACTAAGGACATGGTTGAATTAGACCCTATGCTTCCCTAAAAATATAGGGAAAATTTAACAAAAAAAAAGCATTAAAAATATACCATTACGCACTAGTACGTAATATATTATGCACACGTGCATAATATAATACGGTGTAATTAGAGTCAATTTACGAGCAATTGTGTTGAAAATAATATTACTATAATTAAAACAACAAAAAACTGTTTGTATAAAATCCTGTCGCTTGTGTCAAAAATCCGAGTAAATTATCAAGCAGGTTGAATTAACAGCTTTGTGATTAATTGCATCATAAAACCAGTATCACATTCCAGCTAATTGATACTGTTTTCCAAGAATTTAGGTGGTGCCCCGCGGTGAAGTATTATTACCACTTTACATCGCATGATGAAGTTACTAATTAATGGATGTCTGAAGTAAAATATTTAGGGTGATGTGTTTATTTAACTAGGCCTTTGATAATAGAGCTTTCTTGTAGGTTGAATCAATAAAAACTAGGCTTGAATTGCCTTATAATGCACGAGGAACATTAGGAAGATCTATTAATTTAATGATTCGGCCTGTGATTAAAGTTTATTCCTTAATTTTTAATACAGAAGTCGGACATTGGATGCGTAGCAGAAAATTTAACACCAAGCCCAGTGCTTCTGAAGGCACGCTAAGTCTGGTACCGGCTACATTTGTCGATAGACGTTGACATCCACAAACTCACTTGATCGGAAAGCTGATATTATATAGTGTTTTACTACCTGTATATCAAAAGTTGTTGCAAATAGATTTATGAGAAAAATGGGTGAGAAAAATGGCCAAAAATGTCCTGCAGTCTGAATGGGCAACTCTACTGCTAACAACTCTGGGTTGAAATTAATGAACTTTTTGCTTTTGCGATGATAGCTTTTAACGATTTTACAGTTTTAGTTGCCAACATAGTGCGATGTGAGAGACGTACTGTCAAATCGTAAATAGGTAGTAATCTCAAAACAACAATTTCATTAATTTCCATTGCGCAGAACTGTCTAAATGAGATCTTGAATCATAATCTAAACACATTTGTAAGTGACACTGGAATATTTGCAGAAATAATGACTTATTGACGCGAACCCGTCGCGGACCAGTCTCCGCTGTTCTACCGCATTAAACACAGTGTGATTTAGTCTAAAAAATGAAAACCACCTCCGCAACCGCTTATTCCAACGCAATAAGGCTCATAATACTGAAGACGCGACACGTGAACGGCACACTTAAACGTGTTTGTGCACGTAACATTATTGAAGGCAAGTTTTGCATACCGCAGGCCACAGTAATAAAATACAATACATTACGAGCGAACCAGCGGCTCCCGTGTTACGTACTATACGTTCTTTAAATGAATATTAATAAATGTGTACGACAGCTATTGAGGTTTTAGAGTTCTAGCTGACTGCATAATGGAATTTTTACCGTTGACCAATTTTGAAATGGAAATTCCGTGTCAGTATTAACTTTCTTATGGAATGATTGATTTTCGCGCGGCTTTGTAACTTATATTAACTTTTGTATTTAGTTTCTATTTTATTTGTAAGGTGCTTATTAGGGGCTTCAATGTTATATTCCATACATACATACATAAATCAAGGCTATTTATCCCCTAAGACCGTACGCAGAGGTGAAATAACATAAAAAAATTAAATATAATATACGTATATTATATTTAATTTTTTTTAAAGTGATTTATGTTTATTATCCTGTTAGCAACGCACTTTGCAATGTACTGCTTGAGGTGTGGTAATAGCAGAGTAGAATACACTTATTATTGTAACCATTCCTAACATTTCTCTTGAGTGTCTTACAAGGTGACTATGAGGAAAGCAATTTGCAGTGTTCCTGGTGCACTATTTAACAATTTACTGCGATAAACTGGACTATTGAACAGTTCACATATAGGCTCGCCCCCTATGACCTGAAATCAGCAAGCGAAGTGTGCGTGTTATTATACCTCTGCCTACCGCTTAGGAGAAAAGGCGTGATTTAGGTATGTATGTAAAAATCTTTAACAACATTTTCATAGCTGTTCAAATCATTTTGAAGCCGTCTCAAAGAATTGAAACGTCTCTCAATACTTGACTAGTGGTGACTGAAGACCAGAATACGATTGTCACCATCCCCCATGTCTCAGCAGGTGTCCTCCAAGGCGACTAAGGTTTAATAATTTGAAATGCACAGTAGCGTTCCTGGTGCATCATCAAGCAATATTACAATAGTGGCAATAGGATTAGGGGATTTAATATTACATGCAACAAACATAACTAGCAAAATTAAGGTTTCATACACCACTGCTTACTTTCTCAGGGACAAGTAGACGTGATTAATGTATCTCTTTCAATATTCTTGTACAATCATCTCCAGTAAAACCTATTACTAGCTCTGAAAACTTTATATCCGTAGGGTTGAAGAGTGTTGTGAAATTAATGTTGAAGGTTTTTCAAAACTTACGTTTTATCGTCTGCTCTAATTCCATTTCATTTGCATACGTATACTATCAAACAGGCAATCTTCAGATTACCACTGCATACCATATTGACAAATTTGTGTAACCCTCCGTATTATTGACGGCCATTTGCTAGATAGGTATATAGGTAAGCTATTATTGAAAACCCAAATATATTATTCTCAACATAATGCTCATATTTATACGACGAGATTGCTGATTGAGAAATAATCACGAATTTGTTAGATGGAGCGAAATTTATGTATGATGAAATTGAGCATTATTAACTTTAGTTTTGTTCAACTTTAGTTGAGTGATAGATATGCAATAAATTTCAAAATGACGTAGTTATCATCTATCATCTAGTATCCATATTAGAAATAGGACAAAGAAAAAAAAAGTGGGAAAATGTTCAAAAATTTCAGAAGACGCGGGTTCGATCCCCGCACTGGACATACATTTTTCGAAATTTTTCGGATCCCCATTTCCTTGTAATATTTATTCTAAATAAAACAATAATTTGGACTTTGAATAATATGCGACTCAATACAAACATGTATTTATTAGTGGCAGCAGTGTAGAGGACTATAAAACTCTCTCGGCGTGCGTCTATAAATAATTAAAAGCGTCAAATATGTGGAATGCTCATTCATCGTCTCAAACCAGATCGACACGGGTCGAGTGCCTAAAACATCGTTATCACTGTTCCCACTCTAATCTCGGGGCAATAAAACTTCGATGGCCCAAAAACGGGGCAGTAGGTACGATAACCATAAATTTGGCCCGAAACGGATGGGACAAATTTTTATAATGGGCCTCCCCCATTTGGAGCCAAAGTCGCGTTAATGACAGCCTACCAGTTTGTTTTAACATCATTATAGGAGCGTATCGGGCATTCCATCGCGGTTACCTGCGCCCGCGCCGTGTAGGTAGGTACACATGTCGAGCCTGCGCAGCCCCGCCGATACAAGCCTTGATAATTGTGATTTCCCCGGTGATTAGGTGCGATCGTTATCACAAGAGCTTTATCTTTTCAAGCAGCAGGCTCGCTGTTTGCATTTTAACATGTTTAGGAATCTAGAAAAATTATTTATATTTTGAGACATTTTGTTAGGAGGAATAATGTACCTATTGATGTTAATATTAAAATTATTTATTATTTTATTATTATATATTTAAAAAATATTAACATCAATATAGTCACTACTAACCCGCACTGGGCCAGCGTGGTGGGTTATGGCCCAATCTCCCTATATTCTTCCATCTATAGGGAAGGCCCGTGCCCCAGCAGTGGGGGGGACATTAAAGGGCTGATGATGATGATGTTAATATTTAAATTAGGTGATTTCTGATGCATTGTTTAGGCTATAATATTACATATTGACCAGACTTAAAAATATGTGCAATAAAACTACCAACAATTTACCTTCTTGTTCTAAGTATTTCAGGGCCCGTAGCCAAACGGCAATCGTTTCATAACGATAACGTGTCGAAGTTCGTCACGATCGGCCATGTTACTCTGGTATCTACAGCGTCTTAGCTTGCGTTACCAACATAACTAGGAACTTACGAAGACGATTTTGATCACGTGATTTCACGACGACTTACGTCAAATCCCATACATTTTGCTTTAGCGAACTTCGTTATCTGTGTCGGTATGTTACTTTGTCTAGGCCCCCAGATGTATAAAATGTACACATACATGTTTATAATCTTCATAAATATATAATTATCATGAGTAGAAAAGTATTTCATTAGTTCGTACGGTCCATTTTAAGCTGCGGAATTGTGTCTACAGTGTAGGTAGAAGGGACCAACGGTTCGGAGTCCACGGCAATATATCCGAGGGACAGATACACGTATTTACAATTACCTTATCTCGTCTTAGCTTTGCTCCTGACATCACGCGACAAATATTCGTGATCATCGCACGATCGCTACGGTTCAGTCCGTGGCGATTTGTCATCTCCGACTTTGAATTGTAGAAACACTGTAAGGTTGCCTCTAAGGATTCGACATTAATTTAACATTTAATCTGTTCTTTTTAATATTTTGAATGTAATCATTTCTAACTTCAATCATAGTTGATGATATTTAAGTGGATACATAAATACATCACGCCTATTTATCTCCGAAAGGGTAGGCAGAGGTGAAACAACACCCACGTTTCGTGTGTTAGGTCCCATGTGATAGGAGAGCAAACCAAATGCCAACTTTTAATAATTTTTATATGTATATGTGCCTTTTTATATTTCTTAATTATGCTCTAAAACCGTTATAAGTAACTATAATGACATTTAAACAAAACAAGCTTCCAATGATTAATAGAAATAGAAACATTCTACTGCACTTTACCAAAGCCAGCTAAGCAGTGTAATAACGAAGTCTCAACATTAGCAACCGAACGAACGGTTAAATTCGACGCTACCGCGTAAAACCTGATGCGAGCGAGAACAATGAGGCTAATAAAAGGTGATCGCTTTAATTGATTCCGGGCTCGGGAGCAAGAAATTGACATTTCAATAGCAAAAAGGGAAAAGTCCACGTAAGCACGCGCACTCACGTGATTTAGCGCTGTGGCTGCTGCGTGCTCGCAGGTTCCCATGGGAAAGCTCTCGCAAATATTGACACTACACCAACATGTTTATATGCACTTAATGCATCGCTCACCTTTTAATATTTTATTTGTTCCGAGCGCGCGGGGCAGACGGAACGTCGGCCTCTTGTTTAAGTTGTTTTTATCGTGATTCCGTTTAACAGGTAGTGTCTAATGTTAGGTTATAAAACGATTTCCAACATTACCAAACGTATTAACGTGTCACGTTTCCGGAATAATAATTTGTCTCGAATTTTACCTACCTATGCGAACAGATGGCATCGATTTTTTTATGAGCGTGACAACTAATTTATTCAATGATGTGGTCGTTTCATCTAAATCACATTTTCTTATATTTGGAGTTTCCACACATGCCTACTCGATTTAAATAAAATACAAAAGTTTCCTTGAAGATTCGCACAGGCAGACCTCATGGCGCGATGTTATAGGCATATAAAATTTTAGAACAGTCGTTTTTTCTGAAAAATTATGAAGCACCGAGTTAATTCTCATGTAGTTACTTTATATTGTTCTTGATTTCTGTCCTTCTTTAGTAAAATTAATGAGGACAATTGCCATCTGGAAGAGACAAGTGACAACCAGTGAAAGCAAATATTATGGAATTCACTACAAAGGTAGCATAGTACCTACTTATCCAAGTAACTAATAAAGTAAATTGACAATAGCATTATGTAAGGTAACCGCTGTCAAACCTCTTACTAAATCTCCAATGTGATAATGGAAGTTAATATAAATTCAAACGAAATGTCACACCAATGTGTAATATAAATAAGAAGGAAATTTATATATTCACAAGAATTATATTTATAATTAACATGCTTTGGATAACGAATTAATTAATTAAATAACAGTTGTTTTTAGGTATTGGGGATATTATTGTTCCAGCTTTTTACAATCGAATTTATTTACGTAAGCAGTCAATACCGGTCTTTTGCGATGTGTGAAATTAAAGATGACGACGGCCGATTTGGTCGAGTGGTCAGATCCCCGGGTTCGAATCCCGGTAGGGACATTTTTTTGTAATAAACACAGACATTTGTAAGTCGAAGTTGGTTATATGTTTATGTAGTATCTTACAAAATTTTTAGTAGGTAATATAAAGAATTACTGCGTCATCTAGTACACAAGTTTTTAAGCTACTTTGGTCTAGATGATGGGTGTAAGAAATGTTTTATTTATTTATTTAAACCCAATAACGATAACGAAATTAAAATTGATTATAAGCGTAATGAAAAGCGGCAAAATACAAAAGCGTGACGGTGTGACGGTGGTGCATTTGTGGTCAAAATAATGGCTTGAAATTATGCCTTGTGTCCTTCTGCTGGGAAGGATGAGCACGTTATTGCGTCACGTCCCTCTAATTATGAGTCCAAGTGGACGCACAAATTATAGCCTGCCGATGGAACCACTGAGCTCAAACGAAATGGCTTTGATATTTTTGATCTAACATTGTGTTGCAATGTGCAGCAAAAAATATGTGCATCTGTGGTTAGGATCGGAACTAGATCTGTGATTAATTTTGGAAACGAGCATCACAAAAAGGTTAATGAGTGTTTCCAATTGGGATGTGATTGTTAAGTAGGTGTTTTTGTGTAAAATAGTCGAAGAAAAATGTTTCATTTCTGGAATCGGAAGGATTATGTTTTCTATGGTTTCTTAATAACGTTCATTATATTAACCTGTCATCTCATATTTAATTAGTCAGCAATCTGCAATGATAATTTTATCCTTATGTGACCTTCTATTGAATTTTAAATATTTGACCCTTAATTGAAAATATCATTGTTCTAATTTTATTTTAAAAAACGATGTCTTATAGTCAATAGGTACCAACTGTAAACGCTTAAAACTCCTTAAGTAAAATTTTCTAACACTACCACAATTAGCAGATTCTCTAAACATACATATTAACCATAAGTGAACATCATTGACTTTGACTTTGAACAACAAACAACAAGTCATCTTTACCTTAAGCACTGGTAGTGAATACAAGATTTTTCAAAATCGTGAGTAAATATTTGCTTGCCTCACAATTCCTTGGAGTACGTGGAGAGCAGCAAAAAAAACACGTTAACAAGAAAGATCCTGTGGGAGCGGCCGGTGGTTGAGAGGCACTTATAGAGGACCCTCAGGATAAAAGAAGACAACCAATGCCACGCCCACAACCACCCACGAAGTCGTAAACAGTCCAAATCCTTTGCACGCTTTCATGTATCCCAAATCGAAATCGCTTCGAGTGCCGTCCGAGGACCCTCCACACAATAAATGCATCTGGTTCACACGAAATAAGACACAAATTTCATTGTGACAGATAAATAAGTTATTCCGTGTTGTGGTCCTTTTGTGATGAAGATCATAATGATAAATAACTCAGTCTATAGGTCCAGTGGGAGAATAATAATTGATTTTGATGTCTTAAACATAACATAGCGTTGCGTGAATATCTTTAACATCCTGACCGACATTATGCTGTTAAGTGGATTGGGGTTTTTGGTTTCTTAACCATGTTTGTGTTAGATACGGAATACAATACAGAATTAAACTTTTTGTGTAGGAAGTCACCAGTGCTCTTTGGGGTTTGTAAGTAACCACCGATAATATACTTTTTGAAAGTGCCACTTTGCTTATGACAGGTAAGTTCCAGATACTACCAAATCAAGATACAGATATGGAACAGTTGCGAATGATTTAACAAAATTTTATGAGTACCGGCGACTTCTAGGATTACACAGAGCCTAAAGTTCGTGTACTAAGTGAACATTTGCATATCACAACAGCGGTGAGTAAACCATCAATAAAGAAGAATAGTTGCGAATGATTTAAGAAAATTAGTACTGGCAACTTGTTGGAGTACACAGCCCCTAAATTTCATGTACTAAGTATACCTCTTCATATCACAGCAGTGAAGAATAAAGCATCAATAATGGACAAACCATGCATAGTATAAAATCCTAGATAGAAAAAAATCTGTAATGTTAGAGCAATTTTACAATATACAGTCTGCATCGACCTCAAATAATATAGGACCAGGATAAGAAGAGAAATACTTCTTATGAAAGAATAGAATTCAGTAGATTACAACTGAAAGGAACCAAATCCAAGAGCAGTGTCCACGGTAATAATGTAATCCATTCAATGGGAATTAGCGTTACAACAAATTGTAGATACTAATGGAAAAAACTATACTTTGATTATTCTAACCGGAAGCCAGCTCCTTGAAAACATTAGGGACGAAAGTTCAGAAGATTATGAAGAGTATATAATCTTCTGAACTTTCTTTCCTAAAATATAAAACTTCCAAAGACTTTCATAGGCTAAGCGTAGCGTTCATTAATGGAACACGCACGAAGCTCACAGACAAGAACTCTGGCAGCGTCTGTTGGAACTTATTCTAGCAATATAGACTCTACGGGCATGCTGATAAAGTTATCTTCGAGAGCGAATGTTTTTGGGAATGTCTGGCTTCTTCACCTGAGATTGTGATGTAACAATCATTACAGGGTTTCGTGCGATTGTTTGAAATTGCAATAAAGAGAGTGCTAGGCAGTTTAAGTGATGATTAGGCAGGGGAGGTACAATTGCTTATGGCGTACATTGTCTAAAAGTCACAGAAGATAGCATTGTATAACCAATGACGAAAATAAAATACTTTTACAATTGAATTGGATTACACTTCAGTGAATTCACTTCCAGATGCTTCCCTTTCGACAATCGACACATATAAAACTACGAAATACAAATGTTAACTAAATAAATGGTTTTTGAACTCACTACTTTAACTAGGAATTTATTTATATAAGTATGTAAATAAGTAAACAAAATTAATATGTTTAAGTGCAATCTAAGTCAAGACCTAATACAGGCTCCCCCAAACAAGTCATTATTGCTCATAAAAGATGAATTATTGTTATTAAAACATTTTATATCTTTACCATAAAGATTCATAACCAACGCAAATACCTACATATTTATTCGAGTCCGAAAGGGTGCGGAGGTTGTGATGATATCAAAGTTTTATTGCCACAAATAACTGTTTATGGAATAAGATGAAACTTAAAGTGAATAAACAGAGGCTATAATATTTTGTGTTTAAGACAAAATAAATGGCTATTAAAGAAAGGTATACCTATATAGGTACCTAATAAGCCTATAAAAATCTCAAAGGTTAAAAACCTGGAAAATGTTTCTTAATTCAGAATCAAAGGAATTCTTATTTGATCAACACTTTTGTCATATTGAGATAGAGCTTTCTAGTTAGCTTAGTAACAATCTCGGAAACTGCAGTTATAAAAACGAGTCCGCGTTGAGCGCTCCTCCGTGTGACCGGTAACACTTTAGTACACTATCACAACAATAATGTATACAATATGTTGACTACTACATTACTGCTCGAATGAATATTGCGATATATTATTCCTATAACCGTCTCCGTGGTCTAGTGGTGCGCCCACCGGAATTAAGATCCAGAGGTCCCGGGTTCGATCTCCAGGGGGGTACAAATTTGTACTCGGTTTGGTCGGGGGGTAGGACTTCCTTCAAGTCCGCCTGGCAAGCTACCACCATATCAAAACCTGTCGGCATAATAATAATGATAACAGAATTACTGTCTTCCGACAATTAGTGATAAGATAGCCAGCCCCTCTGTGGTTGAGGGTTCCAGGTGAAGCTCGATTTCATCTTCAGCCCTTACAGTCACTTACCACAAGGTGAGATGATGGGCAAGAGCTTTCCTGTCTAGCATAAAAAGTGCTGTCATTGGTATGTCAAATTACGAAAGTGTTCATCCACTTACGATTCTGACCGTACAATTTGAGCAAAACACATCATCAGCGATGCTCTTGAAAGCCCGCAATAAAACTACGGTCCCGCCGCTGTTTCCCAGTACCAATGAATAAGCATATCGACAGGTAGCAATTAGGAGGGCTCGGGTTCGCTCGTTAGCTCGAAAGCGGATAATTTCTTCATCTGAGGGCGCGCGTGAGGTCCGCACCTTTGTGATGCCGACAACCTAACTGGTCTCTAATGCGTTTCGAAAATATAGGTACATTTGCTTTATCCGTATGTCATTCCTGTGATTGGATTTTTATTTGAACATTAGATAAATGTCAGAAAAAAAATCCCAAGACAATAGGTAAATTCTGAAAAATTATTTGTCCTAATGCGGGAAGCGAATCCATGTCCAATCTGCCATCCGGGCAGATGTCACTTGATATTGGCTGATCAAGACCAATATTTTTTGTGAATTTTCCGACCCTGCGAGATACCTACGAATGAAACCCTATTTATAAAAATGAAAAATACCTAATGTAATTAATAATCCCAAGTATCCCAATCCCAAGTTCCTAATGCAAATATTTTATCTTATATACTCCACGACTGGGCCATGGTCCATGCCTGTAAAGGTCCTCAGGCCAGCCACTCCCCGCTCCGCGTCGTAGCGCCCTGCGAAGTCAACTAAGGGAGATAGTCCGGTGTATACCAATAAACACCTTGCGCCACCCGACTGACGCTGGAAAAACCACCAACTACTGTACCTATACCCAAAGTGGGTAGATATCAGGGAGGCTGGCTGTAAAACCTAAGCCAAAACCTTGAGCAGTACCGATTGGAACGTTGTCATTCAAATCGAACTATCACTGTTTCTCGACATGGGATATACAAATGAGTGAATGAAACAAAAAACTTCAAACTAGAATACGTAGGTATGTTGCCTAGGCCTTTCTATGTTTGATAACACCCTAAGAGCATGTAGGTTAAATGTAATAATAAAATACATTTTAAGCCTAAATAAACACAATAGTTTCCTTTCTATGTAAAAGATATCAACGCGTCACGTTTGTCATTTAACGTGTCAAATGAGATCTAGCTTAAAAAAAAATTTGGACAAGTCCAGACATAATTACTAATAAATATTGTTTATGTTTATAGTTTTAAAAGCTAATAAGTATAATAATATTGCACAAGTAGAAGATATACCTACTCGTAAGTAAGCATGCTACGAATGGGTATGAATTTATTTAGTACCTATTGGTCATTTTTTTTATTATGAAATAGTAGTAATAAGTCAATCCAAACTTTAGACAAGGATAACAATGATATATCATTGATATATTTAGTTGATACTGTTGTAATTTTTTTAAATATATACCTATACATATTTATGTCTAGTTTTATAAGGCAATACTTCTATTTAAACGTACAAAGATTTTGGTGGTTAGAAAAAGAATTTAGAAAAATTATGATTTTGAGGCGGGAATCGAACCACCAAAATCTTTGTACTAATTTTTCTAACATTTAAATAATGTTAAAATTAAAATCGAATACTTTATTTTTACGTTTTCAAAATACATGCGAATATGAACATACATAATTCACGCCTGCAGGTACCTCGACAGGGTAGATAAAATTGCAAAAACACGCACACCTATATATTTAGGTCTCAATGGGATGTAGATAGTTACTATCAACCATGTGTTCAGTTTTTTTTCCAATAATACAGGAATGTATCATAACAGTTTCAAGTGCTGACAGGTCTTGAAAGGAACGAGCCCCTTTCAACAAACGCATTGAGCACTTGACCATGTAATAACAAAAAATAATGAGTCATGTGCTGTTGGAGTGAATCACGAAACATTAACCGCTAGCTTCTAACGTTTCACTGATAACCTGATAATATTATAAGTGCATCAATTGTAAAGGAAAAGGAACCGTGACACCATTTCTATAAAGGGCTTTAAATTTAAGAAGATCACGATGTCAGACGAAATTGTTCTTTAAACAATACGCGTCAAGTTTAAAGTCCTTTGTGGGGAGTTCGAGTGTTTTAATAGTTCCTAGTACAGAAGCCTCCTTTTGGATGCCGCTGGCGCTTAGAGGACAATGGCGATTATCTGACGCACAGACAAAACACAAACACAGCATCTCAACGCTACATGCAAAAAAAACTGACAGCGGTGCTAAGGGAAAGTTAACAGGTACACAAAGGCATAGTTTTAAGCAATGCAAATACGTAGTTTGAAAAATATGCGATATCTTTGGGAACACGTCGACACTCAATGGCATTTTATTTCGTGTAAGTATTATTCTTTGGTTTGTTTTAGGAGAAGCCGCCGTGATTCTTGGTACACAATGAAGCTGTAAATAAGGCATATATTATTTTATTTGAAGGTAGAGCCTTAGAAACTGTGAGTCTAGGTAGATTATTTCGATATTGATTTTTTTTAAATAAGACCATTCACAATATTGTAGGTACTAAACACATAAGACAGCAAATCAAATGCATTCAGCCAAACAAAAAAGACGCAGTATCTATAAACGCATGCCATGCTGGTGACGCACGCCAAGAAATGCGGTCACTTTGGGCGACCATTGGGTAGTGTTACGGGGGTGCGAGCCAGCGGCGCTATCCTCACCGCCGTATATTACGCTCACATTGCCTTTGTGTACAAAGCTAGCGCCACCATAAAAAAAGCACCGACGGAAGTAAGCCCACAAAGCGAATGCCATCTCACAAAAAGCTCTAAGAAAAAAACTGCATAATGCGGTATTCGAGAGGGCGCTCCGTCCGCCGCGCCGCTTTATAAAATTTACAACAGCTCTATTTTGTTTACCTGCTTGACTCCGCTTTATATTGTCCCGTAATTGGGGGCATTTGACGATGACTTATTAATTTATTGGGCGCAGTTTCGCTCCAGTTTTTATGGAGGTGCTAAAACGATAGTCTTTTGCCTTTTGTGTTTTGGGCAAGTTGTGCTCTTTGTGCGGTCGACATAACTGTGCTGTTACGTCACAGGATCTGTAATAAGTGTTCGATGTCGCTTGCAATTGTTCGGTACTTTAATTAACTAATATTTATGGATTTATTAATGTTTGATATTATCATGGCCGTGTGGTGACGGCAGAGTAGAATACAATTGTCACCACCCCAAATCTCTCCCGTGGGTGTCGTACAAGGCGACTAAGGATAAATCAGTGATAAGGAATGGGCAGCAGCGTTTCTCTTATACCACCTAGCAATGTACTGCGACTTTTGTGCCCGATAAATGCCAATAGGCTCGCCACCTATTACATGGGTCCTAGCATAATTGGCGAAGCGTGGGTGCTGGTTCACCTCTACCTACCCCTTCGGGGATATAGGCGTGAATTATATATATATGTATGATATTTTCAACTCACATTTAGCGCGAGTTTGAGTTTCTTTTATGCAGCATGTAGGTATTAATTGTCATCTTCTTCTTGTGGTTATGCGAAATTTGGGTGTAAATACAACTCAGCCTACCTCTTCGGGGATAATTCTAATAAAAGACGTGGTTTACGTAATATAAATCAATCACAATACAATGTTTGCCCCGCTCCAATACACATTGCCCCTGGAGGCTATTTCTGCATCGGGAGCCCTTGTGATATGCCTGCCGTCGTAGAATTCAAACCACGGATATTGTAGGTATAATTGGAATATTTTTTAATTTCTTGTCAACCTATTGTAGCTACGGCTACGGATAAATCAATTCATCATTTTTCCGGTAAAATTCCTGTCATCGTTAAAGTGCATCACTGGAGTTCTCCTGTTTTTTGTCGACGTAGGTAATTACACTAATCATACCATTCACTTTAACAGCTACAAATGGAAGCAAGGACTGCTTACTTTGTATTTGTACGTTGTTTCTAAAGCAAATCCGTAGTTCTATACGTAGTAGTAATAGTCATAAAGTAGTTATGAGCAAAATTTTCTAGATGTCAACCATAAAAACGGCTTATTAAAAAAATGGCTGATTTATAATATGTAATCATTATCATGCAATTATGAATAAGGTTGTTTGAAGTTGAAACATATAAAAAACTAAATCATAGGTAGGTACTCATATTGTATAGGTTTCATTATTGAGAAAAATAGCATACAATAATTATGTCCGCAATAATATAATATGGCGGAGTTACCTATATTTTCTTAAATATGTTTACACCGATAAAGATTTTTGTAAAATTAATATTGGTTCTAAAATCCTGCGACATATTATAACTACTTAATACTTTATATGGATAGAAACCTCTTCATAGAGGCTGTGTAGTTTTCCTAATAGGTACCATAAAATTTTCCATTAGTGGGTACCTATTAGTAGCAGTTACTATTATTTCGTTAAAATACAAAAAAACAGTAGGTACAACTTGAAAAGTAAAGTTTAGTTTTCGGAACCTATAATTAAATGCAATAATTTTACGCAATTTTTTAAAGAAATTCTTTCCTTTCATAAAAATTAAGTATCTCAATAAATTTTATACTTTTTTTATTTCTATAAGTTAAAAGTTTGAACTCCCTTTATGTTTCTTTACAAATCATTCCTAGGTACAAGATACACAACGACTATAATCATATCTACATCTTTGTATAAAAGCAGAAATAATTTAAAAATAATAATGAGATGTAGATGTATTAATTCAAAATCGATGTATCGGTGTATAAATCAGTTAATGACAACGGTGGGTATTTAAGCTACGTATGTGAGGCGCAAAGGCCCTACTGCGGGTACCACCAGATCCCAGCTGGGTCGAATAAATATCAAAGCGTCACACCCAGTACATAAAACGCTTTCGGTGCTTACAAAAATAATGATATAATTAGGCTACATCATTGCCTTGCATTCGGTTGAGATAGCCGCGTGGGGCTAGCCAGGTAAGTAACAATCACGCCTATTTATCACAGATTTTGGTGTGATGCATTAATAACCACAATTTGCTACGTAAGTGATACTTACTGTTAGGGTATGTGCTAAGGCCGCTGCTGCCCGTTCATCATATTTATAATCCTAAGGCTGGAGTTCACCAACACTTAAACAGCCGATTAAAAGATAACTGTCAGTTTTTGACATTATATCGTATGTAAGAACTGTCAAAAAAGTAAGATTATCTTTTAATCGCTTGTTTTACGTTTTGGTGAACTTGAGCCTTAGACGTTTTGTACGACAACCGTGAGCAACATGTGGGATGGTGAAAATTTGTAGGTCAAATTATGCTCTACCGTCACCACGCAGCACCATCTACCTGTCTATCTTTTAAAAGAACCTGGTATATCCCGCGAACTTCGATGAATAGGTAGATACTGGAAATATATAGAATCGGATTTTACGGAATCTTACCTAAAATGGCTGGGCAGAAACGGAAGCCAGGACAGTGGAGACTCATCTCCACTGCCCTATGTCCGTTTAAGCCGGACCTGGCACCTGCCCATGAATCCATCCAGGGATCATAAAAATCGATTAAGAGCGAATTCCCGGTGTACACCCCTTGGGCAAGGGGGTAGGGGTGTAGGCCCAAGGGGTGTAGGGTAAAGCACCAAATACAACATACCCAAACGGGGTTGGTGTCAGCCAGGCGGCAGGCTGTAAAACGATTTTTATTGGATTGTATCCAAGATATAGAATTAAATACTTTTAAATGTGCAATGGTCGAAAATTTAATTAGTAAAAGGAAATATTTTCTTGAATTATTTCAAGCGTTGAATAAGGAGTACGCACCGCGAGCACAGTTCGCGGCCGCCTATCAGCGCGCGTTGTTTCTGTTGGAATTTGTGCCTTCACTAAATGATTATTGTCTTTGTTTTCTTTTTGGCTGCGCGTCGAATCGAAACGTTAAAACATTATTATGACTTTTATATTATAGAGGGCCTGAGGCAAGGCGGCACACACGCACGTCTAACCTAACGTGTTAGACGCACACAACGAGTTTGGAGCTTCGAGGGGTTTTATTATAGCGCTATTTACATTTATAAAATAGTTTTTCAACTTGCCCGGATTCTTTACTGAAGCTATAATTGATTGTAGGTTAGTGATATACCTACCTAGAACTAGTTCACACACCCAATTGAAAGCGACCGAACTGAATTATGTAAAGTGTTCAATTTTCAACTTCACAGTGAAGTTAACATTCGGTTTTGTAATTCAAAATAATTCACAGATAAGGCATTCCTTCTAAGTAGGCAAGTGTTTACGTCAAAGATTACCATATCTCCCAATCCTGTGTCAACATCATAAAGCGGAGAAACTAGAAAGCTCTTCACTTACGTAAGTAAGAGGATATCTCGAAAAATGCCTATAGATAAACAAACGGTACCTAATTACCAGTCGACTCTTGCATTTCCATATCATCTCCGGACTGTCGCCCGCGTGTCTCGCACAGCGCACACCTGTGACCCGTACCGGCTCCAAACCGGTCCATTGTTTCAACAGCACGCCGTTGGATAACATACAAGGCTGTACAATAACCTTTCGAATTGTGCAACTGCTTTGGAGAAGCGGTAATGCACGTGGCGCACGCGAAATCGGTTCGCCTGCCGCAATTATAAATAGAACTTTGGTACCGGCTCATACGATTCAGGTTCTGTACGGCACCTGTAGACAAATGTGCCATTTACATTGTAATGCATGCGCAGGCCCTCCGACCAGTTCGATTAACAGGGGAATGCAGTCCACACGCCGAGACGTGTCGGCGGAAAAACTATTGTCGATGCCCTGACATCTATTGTTCCCAACATAATTACCTACATCAGCTATCCGATCTATTGGCGTTATTGTTATCGATCGCCAGAAACATTGCCTTAATAAGAGATGCATTTTACGACATGATAACGTAACTGCGGAATTTAAATGTATTAGGGAAACGTAGACCAAAACGGTCTTACTGGCTAAATCGAGCACTCTCATGTGTAAAATGATGTCTAGGAATACGGCCTTTGTCATTATTTTGTGCTAACTTACATTTGCACTAGCCGGCTAGCATGACCACTGAAACACGATAATTATGATATTCAGGCTTTATGATATAGCCATTTTATCGCTTCGAAAAATGGCTATATCATATCGTGTTTCAGTGGCCCCTTATGGGAGCGTATAACGAGACTAACGAAAATATAAGAAGCCTTCAAATTATTTTATACACGGAAGTGTCTATTTTAGGCACGATACCTATCGTATTTATTTATTTATTTAGGTACCTATTTTGGACTGCCTTCCAATAAACATAATCAACCAAATCGCGAAAGATTTTATCGTCCAAAAACAGAATATTATAGATACCACTGATATCTAAAATAAACAATCACATATGTTTTACGTTATTATTGATTGTTGAGTTGATGATTCAACTCCAAAAATATACATATACGCATTCGAAAGTATTTCCCCGCAGCTCGAAACTTTTCTCGGCTTTTATATCTATTTGCCTAACTCATCTCACCATTAAGATATGCAATAAAAATCTCGCACGTTTCTTATTGATCAAAACGCTATAAATCCATAACACTATCTTAAACATGATGTAATAATCATTAAAATGATAATCATCATATTTAACTTTGAATAAGTAGTCGTAAATCCAACCAGTGCCTGCGTATAATGCGTGGGTTTCCCTTAGAAATATGAATAGTAGAAACATCGACACTGAGGATGAACCTCGACCTTTTGTGACTATCTGTGTCAATTGAAAAAGGTCAATTGTTTTAATCCATCCTACAACTACGTTTATAGCAGTTACATCGCTGCTGTTAAGCGACCTGGGTTCGAATCCTGGTAGGTTTGTGATGACCACATCAGACCTTAAAATTTATCGCCGACGAGATGCGGGTGTAAAACACCTCTACCTACCTCTTAGGGGTTAAATTTATGTATGTATATGTTAAATTTGTGTAGTTAAATATATGCAAACACCACAATAACAACACAATACTGAAAGTAAACAACAACAGCGCCATTTCGGTGGGTGAATTTACAGAAATATAGGTACAGTCAGCATCATAAATAGATTAACATTTTAATACCTTGTCACAATTATAGTGATTCGTACAAATTGGTGCCAATTATTACTGCGTGTTCGCTATCTTTGGTATAACAGAGGGATAGGTACAGTCAGCATCATAAGTAGATTCACATTGTAATACCTTGTCGCAATAGTTGTTTGTACAAATTGGTGCCAATTAATTACCGCGTGTTCGCTATCTTTGGTATGACAGAGAGATAGGTACAGTCAGAACCATAAGCAGATTAACACTTAAATATCCTTGTGCACAAATAGTTGTTCGTACAAATTGGTGCCAATTATTAGATACTGCGTGTTCGTATTATTAGGGTATTTCTTTCTTTCTATCTTTGGTATGACAGAGGGCTGAAGTGGTAATCGAATTATGACGCTGGCCGTACCCGCGGGCAGTAGTGATTGATCCCGGCGCGACCGCGGGCGCAGTGACCGCGGCAGCCAGGTGCTAGCGGACATCGACACCATAAAATTAATAACTCGTCGAGCATGAGCCTGGGCTGGGCGCACTCCACACACCGTCGCAAGCGCAACTCATCGCCCAACCCGATGATTGCGTTAGCGATTGCAATTGTACATAGGTACATACATAAATAAATAAAGCACGCCTATATCTCCGAAGGGGTAGGCCGAGGTGAATTAACACCCACGTTTTCGCCAATTAAACTAGGTCCCATGTAGGCGAGCCTATTGCCATTTATCGGGCACATAAATCGCACTATATTGCTAGGTGGTATAAGAGGAACGCTGCTGCCATTCCTCATCATTTTAACCATTAGTCGCCTTGTACGACACCCTCGGGAGAGATGGGGGTGGTGACAATAGTATTCTGCTTTGCCGCCACCACACGGCCGATTGCGATTGTGCCTGATTGAAAGAAGTAAACGGTTTTTTGAAGGATCTATGCTATGCTCTCTCGACCTTTTTGGGAAAGACATGATCTTGGTTGAGGCCTTTACAGCATCTACCAGGTTTTTTGGGGGAGGGGAAAGCCTTTAATGGTTCTCGAGCCGTTTGCAGGCTCAACCTAGCTAATTTTAATTGATAAAGCCTCGGTTCGTTTAAGTTATTAGGTACTTTCGAATCTTCATACCTACTTTGGACTTTCTTCTCTTTTTAATATCACAAGGTGAACAGCTTTTTTATATCCACTCAACTTATCCACCTTTTCTTCCCCGAAGCCCATCATCATATCTTTTCAAACATACTAAATGAGTCGAATCTGTATCAATTTTTGTCAGAAAATTACGCACTTTAAAGTTACTTTAGATATGTCTTTAATCTTCCCCTTATTGAATTTCGAAATAAATAGTAAAATCACAATGAAATAAATATTTAGTAGGTATAAAAGTATGGACCTAACTTAATTTAGCATCAAATAAAATTTCAATGATTGGTTTTTGATATAAATATCGTAAAGCAAAATTGTAGTTTACTGGCAAAATTTATAAATGCCGTAAAAAGAAAAGAAACGTTAAATATATCTTGGTGCCGCAAGTGTAAAAGGCCCTTAACACTCTATTGCACAGACGGTATGTAACTATTGCGTTCTTAGAGTTATGCCTTAGTTCGTATGTGATTAAAGTTTTTCCACAAGCTCATGTTACGGAAACGACATAGATATCATCTTATTAAATGTTTTACCCGCCAATAAAATTATACAAGTGTTCAAGTTAACATTACAGTTAATTCATGTTTGTATGCCGTAGTGGACTACCTTCAGACATACCTAATGCTTACAAGTATGAACCAACCATTATTAATGCGGCGTTAAACTTTACTAGTTCTATAGGAGTCTTGAGTACCCACTCATCGTTTGTGTAGTATGTAAATGAAAATCATAGATTACCAGGAAACGCATGGGAATAGAGTTCATAAAGTCGTAAAAGTTTTTATTCCACGGGACGCCGAGTGAATCCGTAGAATTTATAGTAAACATAAAATATTTCATTTGAGGTCGTACAAATTGAATTATCATAAATTGGTCCTTTCAACGCGTTATGCTTCATTCAGGGATGATGTTAGATTTGTATTTAATGGAGGCTTATGTGGCCGCGGATGCGCTCAGACGATCCGACTGCGGCCCGGCCGGGGGAGGGGCGCAGGCGGCAGGGCTGAGGCCGACTCCGAGACGGTGAGTCTGCCTGATAAAAGATGATTTTATCCGCTCGATTTAGCATGAAATTGGAACACAAAGTGAATAAAGCCACAAGATTGTAAACATTATGAGGTTCCCCTTTTTTATTGCTGGCAATCGGCTTATTTACGGTTCTCTTTTTATTGGCCACCGGTGTCTGGCCATACCCCCTATTTATTACCTTGTTAAACTCTAGTTAACGAACTGATCGCTCGGTACCAGTTCGGTGCTCGCGGTGCAGTTAATTGGAAATTTATCGCTTTACTTCTGCAGAACTTAATTGATTCGCGTCGTAAGCGATTGTGAACTGGATCGTGTGCGAGTGCACGGATCAAATTTAAACAAAAAGAGGCGAAATCCCATATACTTATATACTTTCCGACAAACGTTAAAAGCTCGTAAAAGGTCTGCCGGTGTAAATCATGGAGGGTATAGGTTCCCACGCGGCCAGCGTCGGATCCAGGATGAATGACTCACTAAACTCGAAGCTCCGTTTCCACAAGTCATAGTGCAATTAATAATATGCGGCATCCTGTCGAATTATCTCTCGTCGTGGCAGGGGTCCGGGCGGCTTTAATTTACCACAATGGAGGTTGGTTCTGAGAAGCGTCCGCCGATGAGGCGGGTCGATTCTTGGACGAAAACAAACAGAAAATAATTATCATAAAGATGAAGAGCGGCCGCTCGAGGCTGCTAATGGGGGCCCACCTGGCAGCGCCGCGCGCGCCCGTGTCTGCCGGCCCGCGCACCGTACGCGCGGAATGTGCGCGCGCGCATCGCTGCACATCACAAAGCTTAGGTAGGTAGGTATACCAAAAAGACATGAAGGTTCAGGTCCGCCTGACCTGTGAAAGATGACGCTGTTGCATTTTATTCAAACGCGTAGTTAGTAGGGCTTAAGAGTCGAAAGGCGCAAAGATGGCAACATTTATTTTTAATATTTTTTAATGTAGGTCATGTGAGTTGGCCGAGGGATTTTACAGCATCTACTGTTTTTTTTTTAACTCAAAATTATTCATTCATATCTGGTATGATTACAATACGCTTGTGTTATGAATCGCCAAGACGGTTAACATCAAACAACTCCCACGAGTAGTTATCCAAAAATGTTAAGGCAAAAGAGTGAGTCCTACCTAGGTTGCAATGGTTTAGCAAGTATCTCCTGAAGGAGTCCCACTACCGAAGACAGCCTTGTGAGGTTGCTTCGAAGCGGATTATGGAGGGGCAGGGGTAATGAGCCGATGAAAAAAAGACGAGAAGGACGAGTGGACTTGATAAGCATGTACCAGGAACACTCAGACAACACGTCAATGTGCATTAGATACCTACGTAAAGATTTCCCTTGTTCTATGATAATGTCCAATCAGCGCCTTGTAAATTACTGCGAACGGAACATTTGTACTATTTTACCCACTTTCACTATTCCATATGCATTACAGTTTTACATAAGATACTGCCGCACTCAGAGACGTCAATTAAATTTAATGAGTACTTAATGTCAAAAAAAAACATTTAAATTTAGACCATAGACCCGGCACAAATATGGAATAGTTTAATATAGTAACTTTTTGACATTAAGTACTTATTATCGTTATTTGACGTCTCTGAGTGCGGCAGTTAGAGACTCTATATAAGCTCCTATACCTACAAATAGAAGTCATACTATGGTTTGAGCTATTAGATTAACTGCCGCACTCAGAGATATCAATTAACTTGAATGACTATTTAATGTCAAAAAAATTCATTCAAATCTAGACCATAGACCCGGCAAGAGTAGCGACTAGTTTTGAATTGTCATTTTTTTACGTTAAGTACTCATTAACGTTATTTGACGTCTCTGAGTGCGGCAGTAAGGGCCGGTTTTTGATGCATATTATCGGACTGATATTTAACCATTAGTAACAAAACAATATCAGACTGTTGTTGAAACATTAGTAACAAGTTTTCACAATTAGTTGAGTTAACTATGCATCAAAAAACGGGTCCAGTGCTTTCTCTGGGGAAGAACTTCCATCTTACAAAAGATGGTCGCTCAGAATTTACCTATCTAATAATATTCGTATAATTAGCCTTTATTTGACCGACGGGGTCAACCTTCACCAGTTTGCACCATATTTTATGACAAAAAAGCACGGTGGTAGTCTTGTACAAGGCGACAATGAGACAGACAGCGATGAGTATTGCATGTGGAGCAACGTTCTTCTTGTACCACCTAGCAATATACTGCGATACAGTACGAGCCCGATAGACGAAAATGGGCTCGCCATTACTTATTGCATCGCACCTAACATTATTGGCGAAACCTGAAATTTCACCTTTGCATACGAATTCGGTGATAAAAAGTTGCAATTTATAATTATGTAGGTATATTATAAAGGGATATTCAAATTTCAGTGCCTACTGCAACACAAATAACGTTTGTATTTATTTCATAGTATTAGCTCATTTACTAACGGTATTCAACTATTGTTATACAAACTTTTGTTCTATTAACAGTTTATCCAAGGCCTCGACTCAAATTTAGGTACCTTATCCATTTTACGCAAAATTTTCCCACAGGCGATTAGCTACCACCTTTTGTGTTCTTTTTTTTAAATTTTCGCTCTGTTTTGTTCAAACCGAAAAGAGGTAGCAAGCAGCTACAATTAAGTTCGGCAATATTATATAAGTACTCTTTAGAGATAATAGAATAAACTATAGAGCTGTTCTTTTGTTTCTTTACCACATTAAAGTTACTCTTTGAATTACTTATTATCTACTCAAGTTTACTGTTACCAAAGTTCATTGTGAAAGTTGAACTGATAGCCAAAAACCATTCCCAGTAGTTTCTTTGAAGAACAGCTATTTTTTTCTGGTAGCATTGATGCTTGGTGGTCGAATTTCTTATCTGAGGCATGTAGCGTAAGAAAGGACGGTTGCGGTACCTCGTCTCTATGACTGTAATGACGTTTCGCTCGAAATGGGTTCCAGAAGATTTTAGGAAGTGCTAATATACATACAAGATGAATAGGCGACGGCAATTTCGGTGGACCTTATCACGTTATGATCTGTTTAAAGCACCGAACTACTTTAGGACGTCTCACATTTCGTCGATAAGTCCGCCTCAATAACTCAACACCGCTCTGGAACTGTGAAAGCCAGAGATAAAATACTTGACGAAATTCCTCGGCTCTCTGTCTCAATGGCGAAATAGGTTTTTCGTATGAGTTTTTTTTTAGGGGCGAATGGTTTTGCGGAGGCCGGCACGTATCGGCCGGTGGTCCATTAACGCTGGAACAATGGCCCACTCAGTTTCTATTACCCGTTTTATCTATGTTTGACGCAGATTATGTGAATTCTGTCGGGATAGTTTTTTGAGATCTCCTAGCGACGACGGGCGCTCGTTAAACAAGACAACTCTTACTGGTTCGCCCTAATAACGATTTAATGGGCTGATTACGAGATAGAACACTAATTGTCGGGAAACGATCAAACAGATTGTTACACTTAAGGGTTCTATACATACCTATCTGTAGTCAATTAGTAAAGCAATAAAACTTGATTGTCGTTAATACTTTGATTCGATGTAGGTAACTTCAGTAAATCAGTAATCATCATCACCAGCCCTTTAATGTCCCCACTGCTGGGGACTTTCCCTATGGGTGGAATAACATAGGGACTTCAGTAATAGTTGATGTTTAATGTCAGAGATGCCATGCTAAACCGCTCTCTTAAACACGCATAAATCACGCCTAAGCATTTATCCCCGGTGGTGGGTAGAAAGAATAATCATCACCAATGTTTTGTCAATTACGGTAGGTAGGTCCTATTTAAGAGGGTGCGAGCCTTTTGCCACCTAACAGGCACGTAAATTGTTCCTAAGTGGTATAAAAATGCTGCTGCCCATTACTAATCGCTGTCTTTATATCCTTAGTTATCATATGCGAGAAAGATAGGGGTGACAATTGTATTGTGCTCTGCCGTCAACACAGGGTTATTTTTTTCAAAAAGGCTTTTTTTAACCTATAAGATCCCACTGCTGGGCAAAGGCCCCCTCGACCAAAAAGGCTTAAAATTTAAAATTAATTGATCGAGTGTGTAGGAGGTGTGGAGGTAGAGCAGAATACAAATTCTACCATCTCTTATAACTCTACCGGGTGTGTGAGGCGACTAAGGGTTATAAATATGAAGAGGGATTAGCAGCAGCATTCATGGTACATCAATGTACCATGAAGTCCTACTTAGTATAGCAGCCCGTTTGATGGCAACAGGTACGCCTTACAGTTTTGCCTTATTTAAGTAGACACCTTACTAATTTGGTGCACATATTTTTTATCTCGCTTCACTAATTAAGTGGCAACAGAAATGTTAAATGGCCATGGACAATTTTCATTCTCTGTATAAATATTATCATTCCACAAATTGGAGAATGTCCGGGAAACGAAGACACTATAAGAATTTTATCAATTATAGATAGTGCCGTGAATTCCGCGCCACCCGCTGAGCCATGCTGGTGGGATACGTCTGTCGTGTAAGAGAGAAAGAACATTTAAATAGATACAAAAGGTAGGCCTCTTATGGTGAAATGCGGACAAAACAAATAAATTAAAATTAGTTTTTCGCTTGCTGGTTAGGTGCCATCTATAAGTACATCACACCTTTAGGTCGAGTGTGACAGGTAGGTATGGCGAAGTATCCCCCCAATCTCTCGCGCTTGTGTCGTACAAGGCAACTAAGGGTCAAGACAACGATGAGTACCTAATGGCCAGCATCAGCGTTCCTCTTATACCACCTTGCGCATACTACTTACTGCGATTTAAGGTCCCGATAGATGGCAATAAGCTTTCCGGCTATTACAAGGGACCTAACATATTAGGTTGGGGAAAAAGTCTTTTCGCATTATAGTATGTATAACATACATACATACGTCACGCCCTTCTCCCACAGGGGTAGGCAGAGATCACTTCCTTCCACTTGCTACGATCCTTACATACTTCTTTCGCTTCATCCAATCTCATCAATCTCTTCATGCATGCCCGTCGGTTTCGGGTACTCTTGACCTGGCCCTTTTTCAATAGACTTTCAATTTGATTATGAAAGATCCGCCTAGGCCTTCCCCTTGCCATTTCTCCATTCACTTTCGCCATGTAAATCCTTTTTGTCATTCTCCTTTCATCCATTCTTTCGACGTGACCAAACCATGCGAGCATCCCTTTCTCAATCCTTGTCATTACATCTTCTTTCAAACCACACCTTTCTCTTATCACACTGTTATACAATCGGTCGCTCAGCCTTACTCCAGCCATACTCCTCAACGCTCTCATTTCTACTGCATTTATTCTACTTTCATGCTTCTTCTCCCATACCCAACTTTCGCTTCCATACATTAATGTCGGAACCAGCACTCCGTTATGAACAGCCATACGAGCCTTTCTGGACACGCTTTGGCTGTTCATAAAAGTGTGCAAAGCCCCGTTTACCATATTCCCAGCTTTCACCCGCTTTTCAATATCACTATCACACTTTCCATCTCTCGTAAATACAGATCCTAAATATACAAACTCTTTCACTTGTTCAACATTCTCACCCGCTATCTTAATTTCACACTTTGTCATTTGTTCATCCCTTTCAAAAACCATGATCTTTGTCTTGCTTACATTTACTTTCATCCCTTTCTCTGTCAAAGCTTCATGCATAACTGTTACCATCTCCTGCAAATCTGTTTCTGATGATGCTAATATAACCTGGTCATCAGCGTACAGCAGACATTTGATAAGTAACTCGTTCATTCATCCATGTATAAGTTGAACAGCCATGGCGACGCTACACATCCTTGTCTCACACCTGTACCGATGCGAAACGACTCTGTGTATGCACCATTTATCCTAACACAAGCGTTCGAATCCTCATAAAGAGTATCAGGTATCAGGCTGCTGTTCACCCCATACATCGACAAAATCGACCACAGTTCATTCCTCACCACTCGGTCATAAGCCTTTTCTAAGTCTACGAAAGCGCAATATACTCGTTGGCTTTTAGCCAGAGATTTCTGAGTAATGCATCGTAGAGAAAAGACTTGATCCGTACATCCCATTCCCTTCCGAAATCCTGCTTGCACGTCCCATATTCTATCATTAGTCTCTTTCATAATCCTTTCAATCAGAATCTTTGCATACAATTTGCCGACAACACTGAGAAGGCTAATACCACGGTAATTTTTGCATTCCAGCTGCGACCCTTTACCTTTGTACAGTGGCACAATGACGGCTTTACGCCAGTCTTTTGGTACTTGGCCACTTACCCAACAAAGGTTCAAAAGGCGGTGCAGCTGCTTAGCAATGGTACCTTCACCAGCCCTCAGCATCTCGACCGATATCCTATCACACCCTGCTGCCTTTCCTGCTCTCATACCTTTCAATGTTTGCACAATCTCATGCATACTTATTTCATTCTCATTCAAATTTTCTTCCACATGATTAGCCTGGGACTGGACTATATCATCTGACCTTTCAAATAAACTCTCGAAATATTCCTTCCACCTATTCAGCACTCTTTCTTCGCCATTCAAAACACTTCCATCCTTGTCTCTGACTCGTATCAACTCCGAGTTTGCGCTCTTTCCTCGAGCTGTCCGTACAGATTTCCAAAAAACTTTAATGTTATTTTGGAAATTGTCAGAGATTTTTCTATCAAATTCATCTTTTCGTTCATCTTTCTTTCTATTCACTACACTCTTCACTAACAAATTCAATCTTTTATATTTCTTTTTCGCTTCGTCTACATCCGCCATTGTCACCTTACATATCCTTTGGTCAGCTCTCTTTGCTAACCAATCTTGCCAAGCTTTCTTCTTATCTTTCGCTACCTTCTGTACTTCTCCATCCATCCATTCACTCTTCTGTCTCTTTCCTTTCCCTCTTTTTGCCACACCGCATACTTCAGTAGCTACATTCACAACGTCATCTTTAAAAACCTTCCATATGTCTTCTATCTCAGCTATTGAATCTACGTCAGATTCAATTAACCTTTCATTCAACTTTCGCACATATTCCTCATGCACCTCTTGCAAATTTTCTACTTTTATCCTTTCCAGGATACTTATAGGGGCCGTGGTACGGTGCCGCCATCGTTTAAACAGACCACTTATTCGGCTAACTACCAGGAAGTGGTCTGAGTAAAGACCGCTACCTCGGAACACTCTTGTATCCTGAACCTTGCTTCTCAATCTTTCATCCACAATCACAAAATCAATCATACTTTTCGAGTATTCATCCTCTCTTGTATACATATGGATATTGTATACATATGGAGTATGTATAAACTTGTAATAAAATCTCTTTGGCTATACTATTTGTATCTGGCTGGTTTTGGTATCATTGAAAGTTTAAATTTTAAAGAACATAATTCCAAATTCAAATTAGGAAAATGTGTGATTTTCATTTGTTTTTCGTACCGCCAAGATGAGTGAATCTAATGAAGAAATTCGATACATTTTAAAATTTTTCTATAAAAAAGGTAAAAATGCAAGCCGCGAAAAAAAATTGCGATGTTTATGGACCTAGTGCAGTGTCTGTGAGAGTAGCACAAATTTGGTTTAAGCGTTTTCAATCCGGAAATTTTGATGTCAAAGATGCACGTCGCTCTGGTCGCCCTATTACAGATAAAATGGATGCCATTTTTGAAAAAGTGAAGCAAGATCGGCATGTCAGTAGTTACGACATAGCTGAAGAACTGGGAATTGACCACAAAACAGTTTTGGCGCATTTGAAAAAAACTGGGCACACAAAAAAGCTCGACATTTGGGTACCTCACGAGCTCACTGAAAGAAACCTAATGAATCGTGTACTCATTTGTGATTCTTTATTACGACGTAATGAAACCGAACCATTTTTGAAGAAGCTGATAACTGGTGATGAAAAGTGGATCACGTACGACAAGAACGTGCGAAAAAGGTCGTGGTCAAAGGCCGGTCAGGCTTCACAGACTGTGGCGAAACCCGGGTTAACTCGCAACAAGGTGATGCTGTGTGTGTGTGGTAGGATTGGAATGGCATTATTCATTATGAGCTGTTACCACCAGGCAGGACCATCGATTCTGAACTCTACTGCGAACAACTGATGAGATTAAAGCAAGAAGTTGAGAGAAAGTGGCCGGAATTAATCAACAGAAGGGGTGTGGTTTTTCATCATGATAACGCTAGACCTCACACATCTTTAGCCACTCAGCAAAAATTAAGAGAGTTTGGCTGGGAGGTGTTAATGCATCCGCCGTATAGTCCTGACCTTGCACCTTCAGATTTCCACCTGTTTCGGTCTCTTCAGAATTCTTTAGGCAGTGTCAGGTTAACATCACGAGAGAACTGCCAAAACCACTTGTCGCGGTATTTTGACCAGAAGTCCCAAAATTTCTATAGCAATGGGATCATGTCCCTACCTACAAGATGGCAAAAAGTTATCGAACAAAATAGTACCTACATACTTTAGTTAAATGTAAATAAACTATTAAAAAAATATTAAAAAATGTTTTGAATTTTCTTAAAAAATTCGAAGAAACTTTTTCCCCAACCTATTAGTTGGGAAAACGTGGACTTAAGTCACTTCTGTCTACCCTTTTCGGGGATAAATAGTCGTGATTTATGTATGTAAAAATAATTACCTATCTGTCTCTTCTAAAACCCTGGCATAGATTAGTTGATCTAGATTAATATTACGTCACTTCATTCTTCAGATATATGTTTAATTTAACAGGTAGTCCTTTAAACCTACAAGGCAGTCGCACGTTTTAAAGTATGGCAATGGATTCCGTTGCCTCGACTTTTTTTTTTTTTTTTATCTATGGTAGCTCTGTACATTATCGTCTGTCAGAGCGCCGGTCGCTCATTCTTTTTTCGTGCGAGGCAGCGTGCGGACTTACTTCGCTCGCTCCCAGTTAGGTACTTATATTTCAGCTCAACTCTTTTATTGAAAAAATAATTATGCCGAAAAGAAGCTATGCCGAAAAAATGGAACGTTACAATTTTAAAATCAGAAGACTAGAAGAAAAAGAGAATAGACGTCGTCAACGTGTTATTGAATCTTCAGACTCGCTTGAAGAACATTCAGGTTAGTAACGTTTTATATATATGAAATTAAAGTGGTAAAAATTATATACGTAGTTGATACTAGCCTGGAGGTTGTCCGTGGGTCAACACAATGGCAATTTTGATCCTATACTAAAGAGGGTAACCGTGGGTTATCACAAAATTATAAAAGGAATATAATCAAACTACCTACATGAATTATTTCAAACTAGAGGTTAACCGAGGGTTAACACAATGTTGAATCTATGCTTAGATTATAGCCGTGGGTTATAACAAAGCAATTATACTTAAGTATGTAAAATAACCTGGAGGTTGGTCGTGGACCAACACGATGGCCAGATTACGAAACTTAGCTTTTATTAAACATTCTGAAACAAAGGTCGTACTATTTTTCGAAAAATACCTTTTAGTAAAAACAAACAAAAAAAAAAAAAATTATTTCTACACGAATACATATCATAATATAAAAATATATATATAAAAGCACATAGAAGTTTTTTAACTATTGAGTGAAGTTTTTACAACTACCCTCAATTTTGAATAATTACATTGGTAAGTAATTTACATTGCTGGATTGAAGAGTAACAACATCGTTTATTCTATCATCATTATCATCATTTATTCTAGAAAACGAGTTGCAAGCTACTTTTGCCGATCCGCTTCCTGCAGAAAACTCACTCGACATCATTGTTGACGAGCTACCGCCAGAAAAAAAATCTGAGGAAACTCCTCAAGAAGCCACGCCGGTTCCAGATTTGGACCCTGATGTGTTATCAGCTCTGGGCGAATTAGTCGAAGACGCACCAAAGTTCGGTGAAAAGATTCACGATAACTTGGCACGTTTGTGGTCTCCTATACTGCGAAAAGGAATTGATAAAGAGGATAAAGAGAAACTGATGAAACAGTATCACATTCCAGAAAACTGCACTCTCTTGCAGGCTCCTAAACTAAATCCCGAAATCGCAGCCACAGTTTCGGACACCACCAGAAACAAAGATAAACGGGTTGAGAGCGCTCAGCAGCAACTTGGTGTAGCTATCACGGCTCTTAATAAAGGTTTGTCGTTGCTTCTTGATAATGGATCGGAACGAGTAAAGGCAATAAAGTTTTTAAGTGACAGTTGCCGGATCCTCTGCGATCTTCATCACGTAGAGACCGAGGTTAGAAAAAAGTTCGTGTCACCAAACTTGGACAAAACGTTTCTGAACCTGATGCAAGATGTAGACAGGGACGAAACCCTATTCGGACAAAAACTTTCTGAGAAAGTTAAAGCGTCAAAAATTATTGAAAAGCAAGGTTTACAAATAAAGAAGTTGGCGCCAGTAAAGACACCAGCTCTTCCTGCTCAACCATCGACCAGCCGAATCCGATCCCAGGTAAACTGGTCCGGCGCCTCCCGATACTCGTCGACCAGGGGGGGGCGCCAGAATTACAAGAGGGCAGGACCAGTCGGTCGCAAAGGTCCCCAGATGTCGACGATGAAGCAGCAAGCGCCATCATCACACCCTCAACAGAACCAGAGCAAGTCACGTGCGACGGCCCTACAGCGCTAGAGGTACATGCTGGCCGAACACATTTATTTTATAATTGTTGGCTAAAAATTACCGATAATCCATTAATTCTCAGATGGATTCTAAAAGGATATTCTATTCCTTTTAGCAGTGCAGTTACACAAAATTATATCCCGACTAACATATTAACTTGTCACGAAGAAACTGAAATGTTAGTAGCGATTTCTAAATTAATAGACTTAGGTGCTGTATCTGTTTCCAAACGCTCGGAGGGTGATTTTATATCTAGTATATTTCTCACCCCAAAACCTAATGGTGGTAAACGTTTTATCCTTAATTTGAAACCACTTAACAAGTTTGTGCAAAACTCTCATTTTAAAATGGAAGATCATAGGATTGCAGCAAAATTAATACCCAAAAACGGTTTTCTAGCCACCATTGACCTCAAAGAAGCATATTTTTCGATACCAGTTTACGAGGCACATAAGAAATATTTACGTTTCATTTTTAACAAAAAAGTCTACGAATTTATTGCCATTCCATACGGTCTTTGTACTGCCCCAAGAGTTTTTACTAAAATCATGAAGGAAGTTATAACCTACCTCAGGGAAAGAGGATATAAATCGGTGGTATATTTAGATGACATTTTATGTATCGGAGATACTCATGCCGAATGCAAATTAAATATAACTAAGACCCTAGAAATATTACAATGCCTTGGATTTGTAATTAATTTTGAAAAGAGTGCGTTAACACCTCGGCGAACTTGCAAGTTCTTAGGTTTCATGCTTAATTCCGCCGATTTATCTCTATCTCTCCCGCCTGATAAAAGAAAAAATATTTCTAATTTAATTCAAAAATATTCTACGTTACCAGTGTGTACCATCAGAGAACTCTCACAGCTGATAGGGACACTAGTTGCAGCCTGTCCAGCAATCAAGTATGGCTGGATGTATACTAAAAGTCTCGAACGACAAAAATATTTAGCTCTCTTAAAATATAACAATTTTGAAACAAAAATCAAATTGTCCACTCTCATTTTACCAGACTTATTATGGTGGAAACATAATATAGTTAAATCATCAAATCTCATGAGACCTGATGCCAAATTTTCCCTCGAGCTATTTACAGATGCCTCTAGAACTGGCTGGGGCGCATATTGTAACGGGAAACGAGTTAATGGGGGTTGGAAAAGTGAAGAACTTACTTTCCATATTAACTATCTAGAGCCTTTGGCTATCTTTATGGGGTTAAAATGTTTTGCTTCCGAAGCATTTAACTGCGCCATCTTACTGCGAGTTGACAATACAACCGCAGTTAGTTATATTAACCGCATGGGTGGGATACAATTTCCACACCTCAATGACTTGGCTAAAAACATCTGGCAATGGTGCGAGAAGAGAAATATTTGGCTTTTCGCATCTTATATTAATACGAAAGATAACGTTGAAGCGGACGAAGAATCTCGTAAAATAAATGTTGACATTGAATGGGAACTATCCGACTGGGTTTTTCAGATGATAGTTCAAAAACTTGGCAAACCAGATATAGACCTTTTCGCTTCTCGCACCAACGCCAAATGTGATGTATACGTCTCTTGGAAGCAAGACCCTGATGCTATAAACGTAGATGCATTTACAATTAACTGGCATACACGACGCTTCTACGCATTTCCACCCTTTTCATTAGTACTAAAGTGTATTAGGAAAATTATAAGTGACAAAGCTACAGGCATATTAGTCTTCCCATACTGGACGGGACAGCCATGGTTTCCCTTATTAAAGAAATTATTAATTTCTGATATTATAATATTAACACCTAACAGACATATTTTGCGCTCTCATTACAGATCACAACACCCACTGTACAAGAGCCTTACCCTGGGAGCCGCGATGCTCTCCGGGTCGCATTTACACGACGAAATGTCCCACCAGTAGCTATAGAACTTATGCTATCTTCTGTTTCAAAAAACACTCTCAAGCAGTACAACACGTCATATAAACTCTGGTGGCAATTTTGTAACACCAATAGCATTAACACTTTCGACCCTCAGTTATCAAACATTTTAACCTTCCTGGCAGAACAATTTAATAAAGGAGGATCTTACGGTACTATAAATAGTCACCGATCAGCACTATCATTGCTTTTAGGTGGCAATGTAGGATCTCATGATAACGTTAAACGCCTTTTAAAGGGTATCTTTAAACAGAAGCTTTCTATTCCCAAGTACGTAGGTACTTGGGACCCCCAGATAGTTCTTAGCCATATTACTAATTGGTACCCTAATCAAAATTTACCCCTAGAAAAAATTACCAAAAAGCTTTCAGTTTTATTGACGATTTGTACTGCTCACAGAGTGCAAACCCTATCACTAATTAAAATATCAAGTATAAATAAATCTACGGATTCGTTACAAATTCCCATTATGGACCTCATTAAAACTTCTGCTGTCGGTAAGGACCAACCGGTCCTGGTCTTACCATATTTCAGGGAGAATCCCTCAATATGTCCGGCTACAACACTAAATGATTACATCAATATGACAGATAGACTTAGACCTGAAAATGTAGACCACCTTTTTATCACCTTTAAGAAACCGCATAAAAAAGCTTCTTCGCAGTCGATTAGCAGGTGGATAAAACAAACTTTGGCGGAGAGTGGCGTTGATGTGGGTATTTTCAGTGCACATAGCACCAGACATGCATCCACATCTGCGGCCGCGTCCGCCGGAGTTTCAATTGATACGATTAGAAAGACTGCGGGCTGGTCTAGCTCGTCTCAAACTTTCGCTAGGTTCTACAATCGGCCTATCCTAGACGAAGGTGTTTTTGCTAGATCCATTTGCCCATTAAATAATGGTCATACTAGTTGTGATTAGCAATAATATAGTATTACCTATTCTTAAAAATTTAATTGATTTATATAATCACCTTTTAAATCAACATAAAGATTGTTATTGTTATTTTGTTCCTTAATGTGAAAATTAAAATTTATTTTTGACCATACAAAACTTTGTGGTTTATTTCAAATGTTTATACTCTGAACATCTACCTGTTAAATTAAACATATATCTGAAGAATGAAGTGACGTAATATTAATAGATGATCAAACGAACTTCTTAAGTGAAGTTCGATCACTATTATATGAGTCACTTCATTCGAAGATATAAAATCACCCACCCTATTACATATACCCAAATCCCACTATAAAACAAATGAATTAAATTTTAATTTTCTCTCTAAAGAAATGAGCGACCGGCGCTCTGACAGACGATAATGTACAGAGCTACCATAGATAAAAAAAAAAAAAAAAGTCGAGGCAACGGAATCCATTGCCATACTTTAAAACGTGCGACTGCCTTGTAGGTTTAAAGGACTACCTGTTAAATTAAACATATATCTTCGAATGAAGTGACTCATATAATAGTGATCGAACTTCACTTAAGAAGTTCGTTTGATCATCTATTCTAGGCTCCTGAATTTTCGAACGTCGTATGGTGACGGCAAATCAGAATACAATTGTTACTACAACCCACATCTCTGTTTAGTGTCGTCGGTGACTAAGGGTTATAATTTTCTGGGGAAGATGACATTAGTGGCGGTGACAATAGTGTTATGCTCTGCCGTCACTACACTGCCTAGTTAATCAAGCCACACTTAACCGAGTATTCAAAGCTGCGCATATTATATCCATCCTTACGGTATACCTACACTTACCAGAATTTAATTGCCATAGTAATAGTCAACAGACATTATAATTTGTGTTTCATTATTTCATATGTCATACTCATTGTTTACTATATTAGTCACGTGCTAGAATTACTTAATCGCTTCGCTTGCGTACAAATTTAACCTAACGCCTTGGTTCTATAAAGCTTTTAGCTTTCTGGCACTTCGCGAAGCGAGCGTGCCGCGGCCGGCAGCGGCGTGCGAAGTGCCACACTACTATATGGTACCTACATGAAATTATGGCAAATTTGGGCAAATAAAATTCTGGCATATAGATATTTTGGCATATATTTTTCGGGAAAACGATAGACAACCCCATCCTTACACTACACCTCTACACCTAGTATAGTTCCTAACTAGGTAACTGCTCAAGAACATATTATAGACCGGAATATTTAAATAGGTACGGCTTAGAAATAGGCATTACCAGCGGAACTGTTCTTAAATATAATATTCAGACGTAGACATACATACACATGCCGACTATTTAAAATGAGAACTAACAATATTGCTATTGTAAAATTAATGTATGTTACTAGACCAGGGAGCCAAGAATTAATAATATTGTGTTGTAAATATAAATATTTAGCCACGTGTATTCTGTAAGCCCGTGTTGTTGCCAAAAATCTCAAAACAAATCGACCTACCTGACTAATTCTCACCGGCGCTTCGTTTCTGGTAAAATGTAAAATTATTTAATCTTACTAGAAACGAAAAACAGAGCGCTGTTTGTAAACCGTCGGGGGAAGACTAATGGAGAACCTTGAACAGGGCTGTCGGAAACAAACATTTCACGAACAACGTATGAGTGATCACTAGGTACCTAGGTAATTATAGTTTAAAGCTTCGGTAACTATGTGGATGGATTTATATTAGTTAGACCAATACATACCTACGTGAGAGCGTGAATTTTAGCTTAAGAATTAAAATCGTTTAAGGTAAGCGATATAGGTACTTAGAAATTGGAATCTGTATATTACCAAAAGTATTCTATAGGTTAAATAAATTCACCTAATATTGGATATTTTGAGACCAATATCTGGTAGCATTTTGTGATCTATCCTTAGAATTTCCATGATCGATATTGTTTCTATCATTTATTAGCAAAATAAACTCTTTTTGAAGGACCTAGGCTGTTGGCCTTTACAGCATCTACCGGGTTTTTTGGGGAAGGCGAAGACCTTGACCTAAAGCCAAACGTGTCCTCAAGCCTTGCAGTCGAGCACTCCCTGTGAGGGTGCCTTCACGGCATCTCCCGAGGGAGATATACTGCCGCGGAGAGCCTCACAGGGCGCCCGAGTCGGCAGGCCTGAGGGTGCCTCTAAAGGCGGGGACCTCGGCAAAGGCGTGCCGTGTAGTGGGAAAAGAAATTCTTCCAGTCATCCGACTTTATTGTTTTAGGTCTCCCTTTGGTATGTATTCTGGTCTTTTTCTGATTCTTTGTCTATAACAACGCCATCCGTTCGTTTATTTCTATTTGTGCCACACTTTCTCATCAAATGCCATGACGACATCAATCTTCAGCTTTTCAAGTAAGTAGTTGTTTCATTATTATCATAATAGGTATTTCACTTGTTCTGCCTAATATTTATTATTACGAATTAGTTCCTTAATTTGATAGATGCCCCGCAGTAACGGAGGAGCATAAGAAATCAACCACAACAACGTTACCTTGAGAGTTGGTGCCAAGCAGGCGCACATCTAAGTGCCTACAAAAACTTAGCTGAATCCTAGGCAGTAATTATGACAATATTCATACCTAAGTACTGCAACGACCCCAAAATCTCTTAGCTAAAGGAACGTCTTAATACTTCTTAATTTTATAAACGTGGTATACTGGTAACCCTAGCCTTGGGAATCATACCTAGCCAAAGTGCTCCAATCTTTTATCACACATAAAAAATATTTATTATTTCATGCGTAACGAAATACAATCATAGTAAAACTAGGAATCAGACTAATTCAACGACACAAACGGTTCTAAGGAAATTTCTACTTTAACTACAACCCAATAGTGACTACTTTAGGAAAATTCCAAGAAAGCACCTGGAAGCTTCGATAGTCTAAAACTGTTTACCAGTAAATCACGCTCGTTGTTTGAATCAATTTCTATTTCGATGCTTACAGTTAAGAGCTTGCACAGAATTCGCGCTAAATAATATTTCTGTATAAATGAGAGAAATGAAACTGCGCACTTCGCGGCCTTTTAAATAATAACAAGTTTTAATGGTTGTTCAAAACATAACTCTAGCACCTTTCATGGGTATTAATAACGCTTTCTAATGTTGGGTACCTACCTGTCAGTGTCGTAACTATAGGGTGGCAGGGCTGGCAAAATGCCACGGGCCCCCGACCCTAGAGGGCCCCGACTCTGGAGTAAATTTTTAACATAATTATAAAGGACAATGCAACTGATTGGCCCAAAAATATGAAACCCAACGTACATAATGGAAAAATACACCAAACGTTAGTACTAATCATCCATAGCAACTTTTGCTATGGGGCCAAATAAATCTATCCTAGGAAAAAATAATATACAGTCCTAACAAATGTTTGAAGTCATATAATTTTTTCAAAAATTTGTAAGCCTGTATATTTTTTTTACCAGGATAGATTTATTCGACCCCATAGTAAAGGTTGTCATGGATGATTAGTACTATCGTTTGTCACGGGTTTCAGTTATGTCGATAGGTTTAATTTTTTTGGGCCAGCGGTCAAAGTAAAAGTTGCATTGTCCTTTCTTTTACTAATTTTTTTTATTCGATTTTAATTTTAACATTATATAAATTAATGTATTAATGAATTAATGTATAGAAAAAGAATTTCGAAAAATTATGATCTTGAGGCGGGAATCGAACCCACGTCCTATCCGGGCAGGTGCCTGACCGCTCGCCCACCCAAGACACTAATTAACTTGCCGAAATTCTTCTAACCTTTAAACTTCACGTTGTAAGCCAACGGGTACCCTCGCAATGTAGAAAATAAATTTCAAACATTCCAAAGCAGATATTTTTACAAATACCGTGCGTTCGGTTAAGCTTGGGTTTGCTATAGGATAGCAGCGGACGCGGGTTCGATTCCCGCCTCAAGATCATAATTTTTCGAAATTCCTTTTCTTACCACCAATATCTTTGTACTAATTTTTTTTTATTTATTTATTTAAAGTAAGCTTAAAAATAAGACAACTAAAGACCATAATTCAAATTCAAATTAACCATTAAGTATTTCAACACATCCTACTCCAAAAGATTTTGATAAAGGACAATGCAACCGATTGGCCAAAAAATATAAGAAACCCGATGTACATAAATTAAACCTATGCCAAACGTTAGTACTAATCATCCATAGAAACTTTTACTATGGGGCCAAATAAATCCATCCTAGGAAAAAAAAATAATTTAACAAATGTTTGAAGTCATATAATTTTTTCAAACATTTGTTAGCCTGTATATTTTTTTTACCAGGATAGACTTTGTTGGCCCCATAGTAAAGGTTGTCATAAATGATTAGTACTAACGTTTCAGGTTTCAGTTATGTACTGTTTTAATTTTTTTGGGCCAGTGGTCAAAGGCAAAGTTGCATTGTCCTTTTAGAATGCAACCATTGGCGTAAAAACATTAAACCCTACTCGATGGGCAGGACGTTAGTGTAGTTGACGTTATGATGCTGTTTTTGCTTTAAAAGTTGGTATGTTGAAGTCCAAAAAGCGCTAACGAAAATAATTCTGTTAAGTTGCAAATCAGACGAAAGAAATGAAGCTGTTTCACTCAAAAAGAAGATCGATAACTACAATTTTATTATATTATTGGTTTTCCATTGTGAAATGCTACAAACTATAACAGCCTTTAAAACACTTCAGTCTATTTTGTAAATTTAAAAATGGAAGAAAATAGTGTAGCAGAAAATTGTTCTATCACCTCGGAATTTTCTAAACCTCGTCATAGGAAGGTAAATTGCTATTTTGACGAACTTTGCGAAGATGAGCGTCTACAAGATCCGGAAAGTTTGTTCAAAGTGAACGTATTTTATAGAGTATTAGACATCATTGTTAGATAACTGAAATCCCGTTTCCTTCCAATGAATAAAATTGTTTCCAATTTCAGTGATTTGCAGCCTTCGACATTGCAAATTTTAAATGACACTGATCTAATAAAAAAAGCTCTAAAATTTGTTGATATACCTTATAAAAAAGACCAAAAAGCTATATCTGAATAATTTGCCAGGGAAATTCTCAGTTTTCGATCCACTTTCAGAGACGACCACGAAATAGAAAAGCGTCAGTTTGGTGGTCTCAGCATGGTGTTGTTCACTATAGTTTTCTCCGATCTGATCAAGCAATAACGGCAGATGTCTATTGTGCCTAACTCCGAACAATGTTGACAAAACTAGCAGTAGGTAAAACAGCCCCGACTCATGAATCGATCTTCACCATTATTGCTCCATGACAACGCGAGACGTTATACTGCACGAGAAACCGTTTTCACCCTTCAGGAACTGCAGATAAAAACTATTTTCATCCCACCATCTCGGAAAAAGCGTTTTTGCTCTTCGATATCCGAATGCAAAAGCCGTTTTTATCCCCTAGAGGATAAAGTAAATTTGAATTTACAACATCATGTGCATTCAGTTTATGAATTCAAAACATCATTAAACCTATTTAATTCTACCTCCATGGTGCCGAAATTATCATGCAACCTTTTTTAATTTGTTAAAACTCGACCTTTTTGGTGTACTTATTTGGAATTTGCTTTGCGCGCGCCATTTTCTTTTAACGTCATTTTGTTAAAACCTAGGAGTTCCGTGACGGTCAATCAGCTTGGCGTCAATGTTGCTTTAAGCATTTTGATCGTCTAAAACGCTTGCTTGATGCTTGAGTCAAGCATTTAAAAGCTTTTTTGGTCTGTTTGATTTGTTTACGCTAGCAACGGAACAAAAACATACAGAAAATCAACGTGCTTGACTCAAGCTGATTGACCGTCTCGGAACTTCATTAGGGACGGTAATTTTTATTAGGTACTTACAGGTGTATCTGGATGAATGTTGCGGGTGTGGCTGGGTGGATGGGTGGGTGTTGGAGGTGTGTCTGGGTGTTTTGTGGGTGTGTCTAGGTGAAAGGGTGTTTTGTGGGTGCTTCTGGGTGAATGGGTGTTTTGTGGGTGTTTCTGGGTGAATGGGTATTTTTTGAGTGTGTCTGAGTGGATGGGTGGGTATTGCGTGTGTGAATGTTGTGGGTGTTTCTGAGTGGATGGGTGGGTGTTGTGGTTGTGTCTAGGTGTATGCTGTGGGTGTGGCCGGGTGGATGGATGTGTGCTGTAAAAGTGTCTGAGTGGATGAACTGTTCTGATTGTATTTTTTTGTGTATTTTGCAATTTCCTCATTGGGGGGGATGAAAAGTTACGTGTTGCACTCGAGTGCAAAGATTTTTCACCTTGTGCTCTTTTGATTCCATCGCTATCGCTCAGGATTCTTATTTTTGTATTATTTTTTTTAATTTTTTAATTATAGAATCCTTCGCTAGCTCGGTCATCAAAATTGAGCACGCGGTTCAAAAACAACTTTGCACTCACGTACAACAAATAACTATTTTCATCCTCCGTATTCGCCAGACCTTGCTCCAACGGACTACCATTTTTTTCGTGATTTGGACAATTATCTACGTGACAAGAAGTTTTCTTACCAGGAGGCAGTACAAAATGCTTTCACGCAGTTTGTGCAGTCTAGATCCTCAGAGTTCTATCGCAAAGGCATAAATGACCTTCCTATTAGATGGCAGCAATGTATAAATAATAATGGTAACTATTTTGATGAAATAAATTTGTTATAAACTAAAAAATAAACAATTTAGATTTTCAGTAAAAAACGGCAATTTCATACTTTAACCGCTAATATTAAAATTGCAATGCCCGAAAAGGGTAGCTAAGTTGTGAAGCACATTCTATACATTTAAGACTTATTGTATGACACTTATATAGTGAGCAATAAAGTATTTGATTTTGAATTCATCATGAACACAAGACAAAATATAACCTTAAATCTTCGTGACCAGGGGGCCTACCGCCTAACTCGATTGCTGATGATAGCTATGTTGCAATGCTTACGCCTACAACAGCCACCCTGAATTTTTAGGCGGCACGGATTTTGTGCTAAATTCATACAAAATCATTCGGTGATCATTCGTTCAAAGCTATCGCTCATAGTTTAGGTACATTTGGTGCGAAATGACAGCATGACGTCATAAACTATAGCTTTTGCTTTAGCAATCGAGTTAGGCGGTAGGCCCCCTGTTCCCAGTTTATCTGGTGCGGTCGGCGCAAATATATTTCCTTTTCTGTTAAAATCGGTCAACCGTCATCAAGGTATTCACTCCCTTTTGATTCGGCCTTATCGCTAAAACGCTCTCTTACAGACAACCTTAGGCATGGGTATGGTATTCTAACTTTAATACCTATGGCAGTTATGGTGCACATAGCTGTAATAAGTAATACCAGATGATATTAATGAAATACACATACCTACATGAATCCTGCCTTTCTCCCCTCAGTTTCACCAGCTTATTCCAGGTCCACATACTTATTGGTTGCTTGGGAATACCCGGCAGGATGTCTTGTGTATCTTTTGTAACCTCTCAGGCCATTTAACTGCGTACCACATCAAACATTATTAGCGAAATTAAAACATTGCGTTGTATGAACTACCTCGTGAAAAATTATTAAGTCATACATGAACAGTAGGATTTTTTTTAATGTTAGACAGGGAAGCTCTTGCTCTTCATCTCACCTGATGCTAAGTGACGATAAGGGCCTAAGATAGAATCAAGTTTCACCTGGAACCCTCAACCACAGATGGCCTGGCTATCTTATCGAATGACCAGCCTTAGTTAAGATTGCTTAGTTTACGCAATCGAAGGCCAAGCGCGCTATGCCACTGCGATAGCGAGCTCCTGATGTAGATATATTTAACTTTAATTTATATTATTTGTAAAAATGCCGTGTGGTGACGGCAGAGTAGAATACAATTGTCACCACCCCTAATCTCTCCCGTGGGTGTCGTACAAGGCGACTAAGGATAAACATTGATGAGGAATGGGTAGCAGCGTGCCTCTTATACAACCTAGCAATGCACTGCGATTTTTGTGTCCGATAAACGGCAATAGGTTCGCCACCTATTACATGGGACCTAATATTATTGGCGAAACGTGGGTGCTAGTTCACCTCTGCCTACCCCTTCGGGGATATAGGCCTGATTTATGTAGGTATGTATGTATTTGTAAAAAGAGGAATAAATACCTTCTTTGGATGTTTACTTTTACCTACATTTGAAAGGGTAAACCGTTGCCTTACAATGCAGCTTCGTATCCCGCATCAGAACAATATTTTTTTGAAAATTTTCTTTTTTTATTTTCTTTGTAGGTACCTAATAGTAACTATTATTATAGTAGCGTTAGATTACAAAGTGATGTAGGCCAGCCTTTATTTGCACTGGACAGAGCACATCTTGTCATAGTAATTTTATACGTAGAATGGAATGCTGATGCCCATAACCCCCATGGTCAACTTGGAATGATATACTTACTCATTCACCATCATTAGATGATGGGTGATAGTGGATATTCTGTTTGTAGTCATTTGCCTTTTCCTTCGGCAATATAAAGCCGTGGCTGAAGAATAATTCTCTGAGAAATTGATATAAATATTATATTATGCCACTTAGCAATGTACTGCGATTTCCGTGCCCGATAAATAAAATAAATGAATAGGCTTGCTACCAACATTACATGGAATGATGGGAGCTAACCTAATTGGCAAAACGTGGATGTTAATTCACCAACCGGATTCGGGGATATAGGCGTGATTTATGTAGTGCTCAAAACTCGATGATGAATGATTGATTAGGGAAACTCACTCTTAATGGCTGGGCAATAGAGTTAAAAGTCTAATAAGTAAATTTATTTTACAACTAATGTATTACTAGATAATAATATAAAATAAATAATTTCAATATGTTTCTTCTATTAGGAATTCTTCAACTGATTTCCTATACTTTTCTGGCAAGATGTCCTTTAATTCATTTCTTGTCAGCCAGTTAGCTTTCACGTTATCGTTGACTTTGCCATCTTTATAGTTGGCATAATAGAAAAATACCTGGAAATAACAAATATTTTTATTTATGATTATTGATTAATTTTATTACATTACTTCTCAGATATATCAAAATAAGTTTTAAGGGAAGGCCATTGCTCCAGCATTGAGATCAATAAAGATTTTTGAACATAATTCAAAAGATAATATTCAAAAGAATAACAATAATATGGGGTTTATTCAGCAATTAATATTTTCTTTGAATATATGACAATGTTATTAATGAATTAGGATTATATTGGCTATAGCGTTGCCATTAATGATTTGTATACTTTTGTATAATATGTACATAGAAATCCATTACCTTAGCACCAACTTTTCCATCAATCTCCGAAGGGTATTTATATTTATAATATCCGCATGGGGCATTAGAGAGGAATTGTACTTTGAAATTTGGCCCACACTGTTGCAGCAGTATTCTTTCAGCTGTCTGGAAAAAAAAAACAAATTTACATCTCTTATATTTGTACGAGCATTACTCATTTGAAATAAAACAATTTTTGTGGATTAGACTTGCTTTTAGGTGTTTGGAATTTTTATTACTTAACTCAACATTTTAATCAGACCGTATGTAGTATATAGCATGAGACACCCTTTTTTTATAAGTACAAGGGGATATATGTGAAAATGATAATTTGCATTAACAATATTAAAAAGGCACATGATGTTTGCACATTCCTCTATCCCATACAATAATATGGAAAAAAAGGTAAGTACATCATCTCAATGATATGAATAATAACAGATGAGACATACATTGATTGAAATAATAATATCTAAATATTATTATATTATTACCTGTCTCAGTGTTTCTCCTTCTTCCCATTTGCCTTGAGGTAAGAGTGTCTTAATTTCTGTACCCAATTTTAAGGGGGTCACTAAAACCAAATGTCTTTGAAGTGCGCGTTCATTGGTATTCACGTTACGCTTTTTGTCTGCATCTGTAATTATGGAATTATTGTTTTAATAAAATATTCATAGTGCTCTATTAATATTTTACGAAAACAAGATCAATAAATTAATTTATGTTCTGATGCAGAGAAAAACACAATGAAGGACAAAAACCACTATGCATTTATTACAATATTTATTTTGAACTAAGCAATATATTGTATAGACTAAAAAATTACAAAATATTGTTGTTGTACATAAATCACACGAGTTTATATTATGAGTTGGCAAAGGTGTAATAACACCAACATTTAGCCAGCTATGTAAAATGGGGTGATCTTATTGCCATCTATGGGGCATATTAATCGCAGTATTGCTAGGTGGTGTACTAGGAATAATCCTACACATTCCACATGATATTTCAGCCCTTAGTCGCCATGTACCACATACAGAAAGGAGAAAACTGTATCACTGGTTCAGATCTGCTATCACCATTTAAAATGATTCATAGAATCCATTTAATGGGATCCAGCTTATTGCTATCCCCTAGGCATGTTAACATATTGTGTGCCAGTGATCCAGTATTGCATGGCACCATGACTACAGTCTATACAATATCAAATCACTGAATAAGTTAATTGATGTTATTTATTAACCCCTACATGTATTGTACACCCTGACTTGCTTGCAGCACCAACAGGAGAAATATGGCATGGTGATAATAATTATATTGTAACGTACCATCAGCTTATATTTTATTTTAAATTTAAGGTCTTCAGAATATTTTTCCTCTTTTAATTATTTTGCTGCTTAAGCCAGGTTTTCAGATGACTACTGTCCTGGTCATGCCAACTCGGACCGTGAAAACCCGGCTTTAGCAGTAAAATTATCTTTGCTGGTCCAAATAATACCTGTAATAATATCAGCAAATTTAAACTGTGATAGCTCTTCACTTGCTGCATCCTCAAAGTCCTGTGCTGTAATTTTGCTTACTGCATCTAAGTCTACATCATTCGCCTCATTTTTTAAAAGTTCAATTTGGATTCTGAAATTTTTATTAAAATATTAATTAAATAATATTATTTATTAAACTTATTGTGTATATCTGTTATAAGCTGTATAAACGCACTTATCATTATCATGCCTAACTTCATGTTCTGATTTTAAACTTTTTTCTATTTCTATGGCATTGAGCATTTCCTGAAATTTCTTTTGCATCTCGTTTAGAGGCGGTGTTACAACAGGTGGTCTTTCTACACAAACTCCAGCAACAACATCCCAAGCAGGTTTTGAGCTTAAACCTATAAAGACACACCAAACAGTTATAAACAGAAAGAAATTATTAAAATCAAGTCTAATAAAAACTAACTACCTCTGACGAAAATTCTTTGGAGTAATATAAGTTCAGAACGAATGAAAGTTTTAAAAAGCATAATTTATTTGTGTTTATAATAATTTAAAATCCTTTTTATTAAGCAATTGTTTTGAACTTTAAAAGAAAAATAAATATTTAGAGGTTAGGTATGAATGAATATTGATATTTTTTTACCGAAGGCAACGCAACGGGGTCTATATGCACATGCAGCTAAGTTTACAGTCTTTAGTTTCTTCTTGAATAACGTTGAAATGAGGTTTTGACTGCTTTAGCACTCAGATTCCGTAAAAAATACCAATACCTCAGGTCAATAAAACATAGCCAAGGTTTAGAACCTCTGACTAAACATCCTGTCTGCACTATTAAAATTGGTTGTTACGAATAATTTTGTAAATAATATCTTAACCTAGTATAAATAATACATCTGCTGCTATGGCTGAAAAATAAATAAAAATTAAAATCTATCAAGTCCAATTTTACCAGTGTTGCATACTACAATTTTTTATTTTCCAATTTTCCGATTTAAGTCATGGTTGTATGGATTAGGTTCTGCTGCCTTACCAAATGCGAGACGAGGGACGAGACACAACATAATTTGTTTTGTCACATTTGTCACTGTCAATGTCAACGTCAAAGCAGACGCGATATTACATAGATTTTGTTCGTTCAGTAGATTTATTTTCTTTAATACAATTACAATTTACAGTACTTAATTCTTATTAAAATTTTTAGGATCTTTCGGAATAAATGAAACAATCATGTAGATTGTAATAATTAAATTATTACTTGATTTATTCGTTCTTAGTGAGCACAAGTCAAACACCATTTTTGCCTTTCATTGGTTATCGGCATACTGATAAACTGATTTATGGGGTGATTATTTCTTATCGAGAGATATTATCCTTTCTCTTACTTGATCCACGTCTACAGTCCGAAGTGGTTGTGTGTTTAATAGAGCAAAAAAGAAATGGAGACTGAAGGTGATCTAGGGATCGTGGTCGACAGACCTCCAAATATTGGACAAAAACTTAAATTAAATCATGAGTTTCCACTGCAAAGTAAACAAATTATTAAGCCAAAACCAAATCAAATATTCGAACTAATGCCACTGTCTGCCAGGTATGTAGTATAAGAAATGTACAACATTATGAGAAAAATTATAAGGTTGAGAATAATGATATAGCAGTGTCTCCTCTTTCACAGATATTTAAAATACTATATAGGAAAAAAATTAAATAAAAAACGGCCAATCATGGATTTTATTCATCTTATCTCTGCACAAAGAATGTATGGTATGTAATATTTCCTGTAACACTATGCACCCAATTTTCAGGGAACTTGTTATATTATATTTATATGTTATATTTTGTTATATTTAGTACTTAATGTATAATGCTTCAAAAAAATTTCAATTTAATTTCAGGCTGCCCTATTGGTGGCATTGGAGGGGGAACTATTGGGAGAGGATTCAAAGGGGAATTCTGTCGGTTTCAAATGAACCCAGGCATATATCAATATGTGACAATACCAGAATGTCAGTTTATTGTTAACATTCAAAATAACAAGAAGGAGACTATATTCCAGTCAGTGCTTTCAACTTATGAGTAAGTTTAAATGTTGCATTTTTGCATGTCATGCTTGTTATTTATGTGTAAAAAATAACTTACATACATACATAATTCACGCCAATATCCCCGAAGGGGTAGGCAGAGGCGAACCAGCACCCACCCTTTGCCAATTAGGCCAGGTCCCATGTAATAGGTGGCGAAAAATAACTTAAAGAGTAATAAAATGACACATAGAAATGGAATGACCCTATTTTGGCCTGTAACTAAGAAAAATGGAGCATTTATTTTATTTGATGTAATTTGAGTCAAAATATTTTGTGCAAAGAAAGCAGTGTATAAGTAAATAATAAAAATTATTGTTCAGCTGGGTCTTTCCCCCCACTGTTTATAATTACAAATTACTGTTCACCTTGACAAGATTTGAATTGCAATAAAGCCAAAATGTTGCTTTTTAATGCCACTATTAGATTAATCACATATATTTCATACATAAAATCAAGCATTACTCTTTTTTGGTTAATCTTGATTATTGACAACATTTTGGCATTTATTATCGAACATTAATTGTATTATGGGTTAATGTAGAGGCCAAGTTCCAATGTTTCACTTAATATTAATGGTTTACAATGTAAATAACACAGTTTATTAGGGTATTAACTATCAAAATAATATATGAAAGTAATGTATTAACTTTATTGATGATAATCTGTTATTTTTATTTATAAAATACTTCAAATTACATAATTGTTTTTAAGATATGCTTCAATGTTTTAATCAAGTTCAAGATTATTAATCTTTATGTCTTGTTATGACCCAACTTTGTGATAAGATACTATAAGAATACACATTCAATTCGCTTTCAAGTCTAATTATAGGTATTTTGTCTGTTTAGTTTTATATTATTTGACATTTAATTTTAAAATTAAATAATTTAATTTTATGTTTCTTATAATATTTATTTTATGGTAATGTTTTAAATTAATATGCTAAGGGTAAAGGAAACATTTATCTTCATTGCTTGCCATCAAAAGTGGAATCTTTGATCTCTTTCCTAGTTTCTTTGACTATCACTTATTTCTAACATCAACAGTATTTTAATTACTACATATGTATTTAAAATTTCACATCAAGGGCCAGTACTTTATAGAACCCTGGGAGCCTAAAATAACATCTAGAAAACTCCCTTAATAAAAAAACTGTGTTACTCTGTCTGCACCATGCATCAACTGATAAAGAACTGTTTATTTAATTCACTATAAACTATTTACTTGGGCTTGATACAAAATGTAAATAATCTTGATTTGTCTCTGTATCTACGAAATGCTCTTAAAAACAAGAAGTGTTTATTCTAAAATACATCATCAATTATATACAAATAAAACTGTTAGCTGCTTTGAAATATTGGTGTTACACATTATTTTTGTATTTTATATTAAAAGACACATCAACATTGTTTACATTTTGTCTCAAGCCCATGCCATGCATTGTCCCAAGCCATATTCACTCGAATAGGGTAAAGTGATTAAATTTACTGCTTTTCTTACATCTACCCTCCTCAAGCTAAAGGGTGCAAGGTGGACAAATTCGAGTTGGTAGTTTTTCACTTTGTTTAAATTTATTTATAAATGATGGTGACAGTATCTAGGGTTAACTCTTTTTTTTTCAAATAAAATATAACCAAAAGTGATAAATCAATGAAAACTGTTATTATAGCTGCATGGTTCATTAGACCTTAGATTGTCAATGTATAATATATATATATATTAACATAGCTTACTATATATACATATAGTTATATTATAATATTATATATGTTAAAACCACAATCAAATATTACATACATATTAACTATTTTCAATACATTTATAATTTCAGAAAACCAAAGAAAGCACCTGCGTCCTGGGAGTGGAATTTGGATCCTGAAGAGTGCGAGTACACTGCACTATACCCTAGGGCTTGGACCACATATGACTTGTCTAAATATGGTGTGAAACTAGTCTGCAGACAAATCTCACCAGTTATTCCACACAATTATAAGGTAAACAAACAAGCGTATTGAATATCAGTCTACCCCATAAGCCCCGAAAGTATAAAACTCAAATCATTTTATTGTATATTTTTGCAGGATAGCAGTTTGCCTTGTGCAGTATTTGTATTTTCAGCACAAAATGTGTGTGAAGAGCAAAGAAATGTTAGCATTACATTTACGTGGACTGAGGTACTTGCAGGCTCGCAAAAGAAAAAGTTATCCAGTGAGTATTTACCATTTTAGCTAACGGCTTAAAACGCTCTTTGGTATCCCGGATGGACATAAAAAATTGCCAAAACGCATTTCATTTTTATCCCTCATCTGTCGTAAAAGGCGACTAAGGGCGGCCAGCGATGAGTAATGGGCAACAGCGTTACTCTTATACCATCTAGCAATATACTGCGATTTACGTGGCCGTTAGATGGTAATAGGATCGTTCCCTATACATGGGACTTAACATAATTGGCGAAGCGTCGGTAGTACACCTCTGCCGACCTTTTATTATCCCTTCGGATAATAGCCGTGATACATGTATGTACGAAAGAGCAAATTGTGTTAATAATGGTTCCAATGCTTGTAACTATGTTTGCCGGGACCAACTGATTAACGTGCCTACCGAAGCACGGAGGAACTCGAGATAATAAATGTACCAAACCCAAATTGCAGGGCTAGCACGCTATGCCGCCGCCCTAGCGAGCTCCTCTTGTAATATAATATGCATGTAATATTGTTACAGGCAAACTAGACTTGGAAAGATACTCGGAGGACCACACAAGTGGAGTGACCCTTGAACAGAAAATAGATGACTTGCCGTGTACTTTTGCAATAGCCAAAAAGAAGGATGACAACGAAACCATACATGAGAGTTACTGTTTGTGGAACGCGTCTAAGACCTCCTCGTACGTGTGGGACTGTCTGAGGAAACACGGGAGGCTAGAACCGGACCCGAGCCTAACTCCCCCACCGCCCAAGGTGCCCGACAAGGCGGAGAAAGAGGAGAAGGAGAAGAAGGATAAACATAAGAAGATACACAAGTGTAAGTATGGTCTATTTCAGGGGTGGGCAATCTTTTGAGAGGGAAGAGTCAAAAATAACAATTTACAAAGGGGTACGCCCAATCTTGTATGGACGTTGGTTTCACATTTTAACAATTTTGTACCTCAATAAAACCGCACCTCGATTTGTGGGGTTTGAAATGCACAATCTATTTTTAAAAACGTTTTTTTGTAGTTTATTTAGTATTATTAGATGCTTTCTACGTTAATATCTCTTAAATCCAGCGAACTACAAAATTTTAGGTTATAATCTTACATAAAAAACGTTCTTTTCTTTATTATTTTACTTTATAGGGCACATGATAAATCGTAATAGAAGGTCATAATATATAATAGTAAAACTAATTAATTAACTAAGAATTTTGAGAGTTTATCTCGAAAAAGCTTGAGACAATTTTGCTTCGGGTACAAAATGGGCCTAAAAATACTAATAGGGCATATTCCTTTCGAAACTTTCTAATGAACCAAATTTTTTTCTTGCAAAATTATTAGGCCTGTTACAAATTATTAGAAACAGTAATTAGAAAAATCGTACAGGGAAAGGAAACGTGAATCAAAATATTTGTAAGATTTTTTTTTTATATTGATAGTTTTCAATTCACAAATAAGGTCAATAATATAATGCTTATCAATGGATATATTATTCGTTCCCAGGTGATTCTGTTGGACTCTCGAGTGTGATATCCCTAGATCCAGGTGGAAGTGGACTTACGGAATTCTGTCTCGCCTGGGACATGCCCGTCATTAAATATAAGAAAGATAAAAAAGTACACAAAAGGTAAGGCTTCATCAATTATTAGTTGATATAAAATTTTATTGGTAACGGCGCGTTGTGATGGCAGAGTAAAATATATCTGTCACCAACCCAACATCTCTCTTGGGAGTCGAACAAGGCTGCCAACTGCCGCACTCAGAGACGTCAATTAACGCTAATGTGTTCTTCATTTCAAAAAATGACAATTTACAACTAGTCGATATTCTTGCTGGGTCTATGGTCTAGATATAAATAATTATTATTAACATTAAGTACTCATTATAGTTAATTGACGTCCTTGTGCGACAGTAATAGATATAATATAACAAGGAATGGCAACATCGTTCCTCGTGCACCCGTTCCGCTAAATGCAGTAGGTTCGCCCCCTATTACATGGGACCTGACTGAAATAATCTGGAGAAATGTGGGTGTTAATACACCTCTGCCCACCCCTTAGGAGAAACAAGCCTGATTTATGTATGTATCTAATGTATTGGCAGTTCTGTTTTCAAAAAGAGTTTTTTTTTTTGCAGGTTTTATACGAAATTCTTTGGTGGTGATGGGATCGCCGGCGCCAGCATAGCTGCGTACGCCCTTAGAAATTACAGGAACTGGGAGAAGCAACTTTCAGAGTGGCAAGATCCCATATTGTCAAATAGGTAAAATACTCATATTTCCTACTATACTTTAAGGCTTCATCATCACCCTACCCTTATGAGAGAGTGGAGAAAGAGGACATACTGCGCACAGTACCTATGTCCTTTTTTCCACTCTTTTCTGTCTCTCGTGTCAGCTTATCCATACCCATCAATTTCATATCATACCTCACACAATCCATCCATCTTTTCAGTGGTCTTCCTCTCTCTACTTCGATATCCATCAACTATTTTCTTTGTAATATTTTTTCAAACATTTTTATAATGTTCAAATAAAAACCAAATCATAAATATTGTAATCACATTTTAAATCACGCTAAACGGCTCTCTTTCAACTTTTATGTCACTGGCGCCACACACAGACTTTCTCTTACATACGTATTCCTCCACTCTGCACATCCATCTCAATATTCGCATCTCTCTGTCGCATGCAGTTGTGCTTAAATTAAATGCCTGTAATTTTGTACCATCTTAGGCCTCATAATCTTTTTCCATCAGGCGAGATTGGGGTAAAACGCTCAGCCTATAAAACGTTTAAAAAAATAACGATGTTCTAACTTTTTACAGTAATATACCAGACTGGTTAAAAAGTGCCTTAATGAACGAGCTTTATTATATTGCGGACGGCGGTACGATATGGTTCGACGTTCACGATGAGTACCCGGAATCGGATCCTAGGTAGGTATTGCCCTATATGTACCTTTTTTTCAAGAACCTAGTTTTAAGCTCCATATACAACGCCATATTAGATGAATATGCCATAGTCATTTTTTCATACATTTACACAAGTCAAAATAAGTATCAAGAATAGAATACATCGTCACCACCAACATCGCCCCCGCGGGGCGACTAAGGGTTAAAACAGCAATGAGGAATGTTACTCCTCTAATGCCATCTAGCAACGCACTGCAAACTCCGTGCCCTATAAATGGCAATAGGCTCGCTACCTATTACATGGGACCTAACTTAATTGGCGAAACGTGGGTGTTAGACTAACACCCCCACCAACACTGTTACTTCACCTCTGCTTACTTCTTCGGGGATATAGGTGTGATTTATGTGTGTAAAAATAGTATCCAAATCATCCACCACATTCTTACTAAGCTGGATAGTCTAAATTAAGCGCATTTAAATGGATATGTTAGCAAGAATAATAATACCTAAACTAACGTTAAATATGTAAAACTGCTGACTCTTATGTTGGTAATCCAAAAAATAAATAAATATAAGAAAAAAGTATTTCATTCTTATAACTTGTCCAATATGATCACACGTTGTTTTTGTTATTCCAGACACGATTTTGGCGTATTCGGGTACCTAGAAGGTCACGAATACAGAATGTATAACACGTACGACGTTCATTTCTATGCATCTTTTGCCTTAGCACAGCTGTGGCCGAATTTGCAAGTAAGCCATATAGCTTCTTTGGATTTTTACTCTTATTCTTATATCCGTAAGTTTCTAAATGCAATGTTTTTTCACAATTTACAGGTGGTGTTGCAATATATGTTTCGAGATACAATAACGTACGAAACTGAAAAATCTAGGCTAACATTGTATGACGGTAAAAATGTGAAATTCAAAATCAAAGATTCTATTCCACACGATCTTGGAGATCCAGGTTTGTTTTGATGAAAAACTTAACTTATATTATTATGACATTATTTTACTTATGTGACGACCCGATTTGTTTACACTTAATACGATTATTGTAACGGCAGAGCCGTGTGCGGGTGGTGACGGCAGAGCAGGATACAATGGTCACCACCCCAAATCTCTCCCGTGGGTGTCGTACAAGGCGACTAACGATAAATAGCGATGAGGAATGGGCAGCAGCGTTCCTCTAATACCATCTAGCAATGTGCTGCGATTTTTGTGCCCGATAAATGGCAATATTCTCATGGGGCCTAACATAATTGGCGAAAAGTGGGTGTTTAATTCACCTCTGCTTACCCCTTCGAGGATATAGGCGTCATTTACCTATGTAAGTAAATATGATTATTGTAACACTTCCGTTTCCTTCACAGAGGACATACCATTCTCGAACATAAACGCTTACAACATCCACGACGTGAGCGAGTGGCGCGACCTGAACCTCAAGTTCATACTGCAAGTGTTCCGCGACTACCGCATACTTCGTGGCCACACCGCGCCCTTCGGAAACGAAAGGTACCGCTCGATGGCGTACATTGACGACATCAGGGACGGTACCGAAGACGACCTGTACTCGCGGGCCACGGGACAGGCGGAAAAGACACCCGCTCAGACACCGGAATCGACTGTTGAGTCGACTCCAGTCGCGAATGTAACGCGGCCTTACGGTGTGGGTGATATATTAGACCTCCTGTACAGGTAGGCTTGCTGACATCCGATGATCGTCAAACATAATTATAATATTCGTTATTAGTATTGCTACTAACAACACTTTTAGTCTAGCATAAATGTCTTTGCTAAGATCTTGCATGCCTTAATTGAGTGGTAGGTAAACGGTTAGTTTTTTCTGTATAGTCTCTTAGACCTAAGTATTTGGAAAGTCATAGTCAAAATTCGTTTTTTATATCGGACATAAGTAGTTAAGACGCTAATTAGAACACACTAATTAGTTAAGACGCTAATCATCGGCAACCCGTGTATCCAAGGGAAGATAGGGAGAGTGTGTACCATGCTTTTGTAGGTATTTATGAGGGCGGTAATCTGAAAGTGTCCAATGATGACCACGAAACAACGACAGGCCTATACCAAATCAGTTTTGCTAATGGAGTAAGCTATAGGCAATTCTAACAGAAATTGTAGGTACGGTCTGCATGAGTTTGGATATTTTTGGACATTATTATACGTTCATAAAAACAAATTATAGTGTCATTTTAATTCTTAATCGGATAAATCAATTAGATTATAGGCAATCTTTAGTTTATTTGATTGTAACATCTATGTACGTCCTTATTGCGTTACATTTCAGATACCAAGTTATTATAGTGTATGTATACAATATGTGCCTTTATTTAATAATAAATAAATGAGTTCATGATGAACACTTTAATGCCTTGGCACAATAATAATTTGTACAATATGGTGAACTATAATACTGCGCATATGCTGGCACTAACATTTTCAGCTGCCTATGATGCTGACCATATCTGGGAAAAATTTCACCAACCACACCCGCACAGCTCGGCTATCGGAACCCACAATTTATATAGATACCGTAGTCTTTGATATACAATGACATTATGTACGACGTATCTAATGACATCAATAAATTGCATTACATTACCCTATAATAACGATATCACACCAATTATTTAATGTTATAATCTACAAATGACAATTCCTGATACGCCCGCGTCAGAGTTACCATATAATTTAATTAAAAGACTAGAGTGTAAAATCAAGCATGTTTAGGCATCCATCTCTTACATCTCTTATTTCTTCTAATTTATTAGCCGGTTTGTTCGAATGGTCATAGGACAATAAGTCACTAGTTCACTAATGAACCAAATATGATTTTAATAATTAATGGAAAAACAAAAGCATGCTTGAAGCCGTTTAAAAAACCATGTTTGACAAGCAATGCAAAGTATGTGCATGAAAGAGCTATAAATATGTGTACTGAGAATATGTATAATATATACCTAGCAATATACTGTGATGTTTGGGCCCGATAGATGGCAATAAACTCGCCCGCTATTACATTCGGCCTGATATGATTAGTGAAACTTGGCTGTGTCGCCACCTAGATGAATTGGCGAAAAGTGGGGGTTAAATCACCTCAGCCTACCCCTTCTTGGATATAGGCGTGATTTATGTTTTAATGTATGTTGCATGTATCTATATACTTGATATTATGTTCCCTAGGAGCACAGAGAGAGAGCATGAGGTGGACGATGGAGTGGAAAAGCACGAAACTCGGGAGGCCGCCGTCGTGTGGGACGCGAATAGGTACCTGTCGGATATGTACCAGTCTTGCGTGACGCTACTGCGACGTGCCGCGCTATGGGACAAGGATGGAGACGGACTGATTGAGAACGGCGGCTTCCCCGACCAGACTTACGATGCCTGGGTTATGCATGGACCGAGGTGAGATATCGCATACCAGATATAGGGTGACACACTTTGAGACGTTTTGGACGTGTGGTGACGGCAGAGTAGAATACAATTGTCACGACCCCAAATCTCTCCCGTGGGTGTCGTAAAAGGCGACTACGGATAAAACAGTGATGAGGAATGGGCAGCAGCGTTCCTCTTATACCTATCACCTAGCAATATACTGCGACTTTTGTGCCCGATAAATGGCAATAGGCTCGCCACCTATTACATGGGACTTGACATGATTGGCGAAACGTGGGTGCTAGTTCACCTCTGCCTACCCTTTCGGGGATATAGGCGTGATTTATGTATGTATGTGTGTATGTACACTTTGAAATAATACAAAAGTGAGAAACTGCGCTCAAAACTGAAAAAAATATCCATCCGCAAGAGATGTGTATAAAAAGTCTCTATCAGTAAAATGTAGATGGCGCTGTAAGGTAGTTTTTCAGAAGCGTTCCGAGTTATCCGTCAATCTAACATAACCTTTTTGAAGTTAATGAAATACAAATATTTTGATATGACCTACCCTTTTACCCGGCCTATTATAGCTGGCGTATACCAATACGGTTATATTCTGTTTCCACATGAATTGGAAGTTTTTTTAAGCTAGACGTTGTTAGACGATTTTGCGGTTATAAACTGTGCCATAAGTAATAAGACATTGTCAATGGTTTTCAATTCTGATTTCAGCGCATATTGTGGAGGTCTGTGGGTCGCCTCGATAGCAGCGGTGTGCAGCATGGCGCGAATATTGGGGCACCAGGAAGACGAGAGGGAATTCTCCAAACTGCTCGACGTCGCTCGTCACTCGTTCGACGAGAAGCTTTGGAATGGCTCCTTCTACAAGTTCGACACTCGTGCCTCTAATAGTAAAGTCGTCATGGCCGATCAGCTTGCTGGACAATGGTAATTTGGTTTATCTAATAATACTAAGCAAATTTAATTAAAATGTTATGTCATGATGATGATGATACGCTTGAAGTTATTTTTGATAGTCAGTTTTTTTCTGTTCTAAGCTCAGTCTCGAGCTTTCTGGATTGAAGATTGCTTTTATCACCACATGGTCCAATACGCATTGATATAAAAGACTGTAGCCGAAAGAAATCAATAACGTTCCTTTTTCACTAAGGTTTACTTTAGTGCTTAGGAGGGAAAGTTATGTTACCTGTAGGCCTATTCGCTTACTTTTTTCGACAGTTGAAAGTGATGATCACCGAACTATTTACTTATCCATTACTGTTTTCACAGGACAAGTGTAAGTGTATAGCGTTATAGTAAAATAGTAATGGATAAGTAAATAGTTCGGTGATCATCACTATCAACTGTCAAAAAAAGTTAAGGAATAGGCCTACAGGTGTGTCTAAATACTCCTATACATACCCTCCTGCGGTATGAGAGGGAAAACTCGTTCCTCCCCGCATCACACACCCCCGCCAACATCTAGAGTGCCCCGTCCCCGCCACCGTCTTATACCTCAGGAGGATCGCCCACGAAGTTGTCGGAATATAGACCTACTAGATACTTTACACCTACTAGATACTTAATAATTTCTCGAAAAATTTCTGACCTCTTTTTTTGTGTGTTATTGGAATTGGATTAAAATCAAAGTAATCTAATAATGTATAAAATTCACTTGAATTTGTATTTGTTAGGTATCTGCGAGCCTCCGGTTGTACAGAGCCAGTGTTCCCCGAAGCAAAAGTGAAGAAAGCCTTGTCCACGATATTCGAAAACAACGTCATGCGGTTCAGGGAGGGCAAAATGGGCGCTGTGAACGGCTATGTGACCGGAAATGGGGGTCATGTCGACACGACTGCCGTGCAAAGCGAAGAGGTCTGGACAGGGGTCACTTTCGGATTGTCCGCGCTCATGATATATGAGGGTGAGTTGTCGTTTAGTACTTTTACGATAACGGCAGGGGAGAATACAATTGTCACTGCCCCCATCTCTCCCTCTCCCTCACAAGGCAAATAATAAATTAAATTGTTACATTTTCAATAACAAGGAAAATCAATTTGTTAAATAAATAAATGTTTTCTTGCTTTCTCATTTGCGACATGTCTTCGCAATGAGTTTCTCAGTGTTCATATTCATAGTTTAAACTTAATTAGAAGTGATTTGAGATATTGGCTACATTTGAAACATTTGATTACCCTCCAATGATACATACAAATATATTGTTTAAAGTTTTGTTCGGCCACACGTAAACAGCGCTTTAATGTTTTTGTTTCGTTTCCAGGTATGCACGAAGAGGCATTCACAACAGCCGGGGGTTTGTCAAAAACGTTGACGCAGAGCGGGCTATCGTTCGAGACGCCGGAAGCTCTTTATGACACTGGCCATCATCGGTCGATTGCTTACATGCGACCACTGTCCATCTGGGCTATGTACCAGGCCATCATAGCTAGACCTCCACCGTCCACCACGCCGCCTCTCACTAACGGTCAAGTAGTACACAATACCAAAGACACCAAATGCCGGTTGTGATTTTTCAAATAATTGTCAGTCGGTTTTGAAACAACTTAACTGTTACTGAAGGTAACATTTATTATTATGTTTGTAAAGAAAGATTTAGTTCAATTCTACAAAGTATTATTAATTTCTTTTGAATTTGTTCGATTTGGAAGAATTACTTTTATTAGTCATATTTTTAGTCTGTCATTATTTAAACTTTAATATTTAGCCTTAAATATTTTCGTTGTTCTAGAAGACCATTGAATGGTTGTATGAAATGACAAAAAGTAATGTTTAGAGCCGCATAATGGCTGTGCTATAAAATACAGTTTTTTTATAAGACTTCTGTAATACTATTTTATTGTGATATTTTATTCTGAAATTATTTTCTAGAGTTATCAAATTTATTTGTTGGTTTATTTTATATTTAGTAATAATTTTCAATTGTTATACCAATGATGAAGCACCGAAAGTATGGTATTATAGTTACTATTTTTATTTATAATTTTATACAACAAGTAAATAAAAAAATTGTCTGCAAAGTATCGATCAACTTGCATTTTGAGGTGCACTTATTGCAATAATTTAGTTTAGCCTATCCACCACAAGATAATAATGAGCCAAAACCAGTGGGCCTCCCTTGCCTATCCATTTCTGTCATAGATATATCCTCTACAAGAAGCTTTAATACAAGCGCCTCCTCAAAAATAACGGTAAATCCTGTAAGGCCTTTTTGGCCCCACAGCCTCGTCTACCAATAAATAAGTCACCCTTAAAAAGTCGCAGATAATTGTTATAACCATCCAGCGTCACGATTTGTAAGGAATATGATGTAAAATATGCTTAGCTATTGCCTTGTTGCGGGTAGACTAAATAACTAACTACATTTTTAATTCACCTGGTTGGTTTTATCTGAACCGACTGCGTGGAAGTTAATCAAATGCCAAATAAATCGAAGTCTATGTTTTGGATTTATCATTTATTTCGACAAATTATGTACGTACATTTATAAATGCATTTTGGGACACGTTAATAAAAATTAAGACATAATTCTTGGTCTCATTAAATTCCTACCTAAAATACTAAACACTTACAATGAAAACTAAAATAAATGATATATAATTTTGTACTATTATAATATTAAATACGTGTGATGGTACATGGTTAATCGTTCAATAAATAAAAATAATGTAAATTAATACTACTATCTATTTACAAAGTATTTACATTGAGATTATTTTCAGTCTTTGATAAATTGTCGGTAGTTTTGTTTGATACAAAGGTCGAGAAGAGAAGCTTAGAAACGCTATATAAACTTGACTCAGTAGTCACAAGCTATATTACTTTACATTGTCCAAAGAATGCAATGTACACTTATAACTTAATGTCAATAATATTAATTTCGATTAAGCTATTATTGATACAGCCTTATTATGGTTAGCGTCAACCTGTGCCTATAACCAAGTGGCAAACGATACATCTTTTCTATCGAACTACATTTGACACGAAGGTCGCCATTTTGTTTTCTCTGTAATACTTCAGTTTCATACGTTTGTGTTCTATTCGTTTGATCGAATAGATTAGTTGCCACTTGTCTTAAGGGGCAGATTAACTGACCTTTATTATATAAATACATATTTCTACTAAAATGACAAATGTTTCTTGTGCTGATTGGAAGCGAAAAATGCATCTCTATAAATAGTTCCATGGACGTTCACCTTCGCAAACCAGTGCCAACAGCGCCAAGATGGCAATAGTCAAATTGGCTTCATTTTTTGGATGACAACCTACAGTCCAACGTACTTGTATAATAGAGGTCAGTGGGCATGTTCCAATGATTATTGTTTTATGTGTGAGTAGCGGATATGTTCATGTACATGTGCGCCCCGTCTCGGTCGTCGCAACGACTGCCAGCTCGATCCCGTGTGAAGTTCATACGGAGATGCGTGCTGCTCTCGCTGTCACAGTCCAGGCGTTCCCGCGATGCGGACGCCTCCCTTTCCACTATAGTGGCCATGTGATGGTTCCTGAGACAGATCGGGTTTTTTATTAACACTGTAAACGAAAAGCTATTAATTTCGTCGAAGGATTAGATGGGGCTGTATTAATACATAATAATAATAATAATTTTTTTTTTTTACACACCTATCATCTAGCCCAAAGTAAGTAGCCTAAGCACTTGTGTTATGGATACTAGATGACGGACATATTTTTAATATAATTATGAAAATATACTACATAAACATATACACAACCATGACTCGTAAACAAACATTTGTGGTCATCACAAAGTTTGCCCCTACCAGGATTCGAACCCGGGACCTCTTGGCCAATACCCAGCAATCTGAGCATTCGACCAAGGCGGCCGTCAAATACATAAACTTCGCCCGTTAAGGTCCCCTCGAACAGGGGGGGGGGTTCTATTATTGTCCATCGAGATTAATCAGGTTATTACTTGGCAGATAATTTGACAGTTGTAATATGAATTATATGTCAATTGAACTGCCAAGTAAGCTACTCAGAACTTACTTATCGATTGTGAAACAGGCCCTAAGTATGGGTAGGTAAGTATTAATAAAACTGCGTCTATTTACCTGACATCATGCTTAGGGTGACCAAAGGTGGTGAACTGAGGGCAGCCGTTGAGCGGGCGTGGCGGCGGCGGAATCAAGTAGTCGTCCAAACGGCTGTCATCGCACGCCGAGTGCATCGTCAGAGTGCTTGATGATATCTGTAATGTCGCATTTGGGTAAGTTCAAATACATTAATTAATTCATTTTTATTAGAGCAGTATATAAATGCTATAAAAATTAATGACAAAGTATAAGAAGTCAGAAAGTTTCGAAAAAGTTGTTTTTTCTTGGTGCGGCAATCGAACCGCAACCCCGACTACTTGACCACTCAGGCCGTCCGGATAAAATTATACTTTTTTATTTCTATTTTCATTAAATTAATAACACATTTATTGTCTATTTTTATATAAACATTAACCTGGGAATCGGGCAGGAAACTTATGGATGTTCGCATTTTTTGTTTTAATCTGGTCTACAAGGACCGATTTTGAACTAGGTCTTGATCTATTTATTTACACCTGCACCTATATCAGTCTATTACCTACTGAAATTGGCAACACTTACAAAAAAATGGGCGTAGTATTATAATACCTCCGAAAACGGATTTATAACTTACAATTGATCGCGCTTTGTCGTCCAGTTCTGATTGGACACTGTTCGTCTCTGCTACGCTTCCTCCACTCACTGTACTTAAACGGCCTGATGACGACGAACCTATAAAAGAATTAAGAAGGTCAATAAAAGTCAATATATAACTGTACTTTTAAATGGAAAAAACAGTTGCCATTTGAAAACTTACTGTCGCTCATACTGCTGTTCGGTCTGGTATTTCCATTACGTTTCTCTATTATACCATTACTATTATCGTGATCTGAAAATAAAGATAAGTTTATAGTAAAACTATAGGTGTCTGTAGATGAATGATACATTATTCGTGTGTGTAATAAATTTTCACTTACGTTTGTTTTTGCTCTTAGAAAACATTTTCTTTACTCTTTCGAAAGGTGTGGGTCTTTTCATGTTATCTTTGATTTTCTGCTGAATTTTGTCGTACTCTTCTCTCATTTTGTTCAACTGTTCTTGTTTCTCTTTCAACGACTGCTGTGTTTCGTTCCTATTTCTCCATTCCATCACTAATTTCTCAACTTCGGAAATGGTAAACACGTTATTCTTAAAGTCTGTTATAATTTCTACTAACTCCTCTTGGCCAGTCAAGGGGTAAGTTTCTTTGCCGGACTTGATGCTACCACTGCTTCGAATCTCTTTGGTATTCAAATTAATTTGGCTTATATCACTAGTAGGCGTTTCAATAACAAAAGTCTTGGATTCCTCGGTGGGCGAATATAAAAATATGTCGGACTGGTGTGCCATCAAGCGTGAACTGTTCGCATATAGGTTGTTCGGCCTGAACTTTGGGCTTTCTACCTTAATATTAGACGGTTGGACTAGATAGTCGTGTTCGATTGCCTGTTGAATTCTATTTGCTGTTTCATCGTAAGGCAACTCGTTTTGATAGAATTGTTCTTTTGCCTTCGGTAACTTTAGACTTGGTCGTTTCTTCTCTTCTTTCGTATCTGTGGTTTGTTCTAGGGTTTTCGTGCATGCTTCGCTAAACGGGTCGGTGTTTTCTGTCGGATTCTCCATTGTATCAGTGCTTGTTGGAGAATCAACTGTATCGCAAGATTCTTCAATATGTAGATGTTTCTCTTTGTCATCCTGGTTTTCTTCTTTGTCATTGTCTGACATGTTTTTTAAATAATAGTACATATTGGAGAACTCGTTTATTTTCTGAAACAAAAATTATATCTTGTTTAAAATAGAAAACATTATAGAAATAGTACATTTTAATAATCTGCTAGAAATTCTTTTTTGCTCAACAGTTTGTGTAATGCATGATCAACTGTCAATTTAAACTTACCAGATGGTCAGAGAGGACGTCAGCGAGGCGGTAATGCTTATGATCTCTTGCTAAGTCTGCGGGTGTGCGATGTCTCACATTTCGAAGTGCTACGGCGGCGCCACCACCAGGACATTCCAATAACTGCCAACAAACACGTTCCAACCCGAATCTGGCAGCCCAGTGCAATAGAGTGGGGTATTCTTCACCACCTGCAAAAGCAATAATTTTACACAATAAGTAGTATTAAGTAGTGGTGACGGCAGAGTAGAATACAATTGTCACCACCCCAAATCTCTCCCGTGGGTGTCGTACAAGGCGACTAAGGATAAATCAGTAATGAGGAATGGGCAGCAGCGTTCCTCTTATACCACATAGCAATACTAGGTCACTTTTGTGCCCGATATATGGCAATAGGCTCGCCACCTATTACATGGGACCTAACATGATTGGCGAAATGTGAGTGCTAGTTCACCTCTGCCTAGGCGTGATTTATGTATGCATGTGTAAATTACTTACTTGACATATCAGCTTTTGGGTTGAACTGTTCATTCGACGCCAAGAGGTTGAAGTGTGGTGGAATATTCTTTTGGAAAGCATTAAGCATCCAACTATCGAGCTGCTCTTTGCTTGTGGTTTTGAAGCCAAGTGTCTGAGTACAAAAAATTTTCATTATTATTATTAGATAGGTACTCTAAACTTTTAAGCTCTATATTCTCGGGTTCGTTTCACGAATTTCTGATAAAGGATATCACATTCAGTCCTCCTGGACTAATTATGACTCGAAATGTTATTTTAATATAGATGTATTTACATTTCTTAATACGTTTTTCTAATTACCTGGCACATGAACTCCAAGGGGTGATCCGAAGCTCGAAGCAATTGGTCCAACTCTCTAAGTCTGCTCTCGCATTTGATCTGCCTTCTACCTAATGACTGCCCATTCTTGCTCACCCGAACCCAAACCAACATCGATACTTCCAAGCACGAGTCTGTAAAAAATAAATATTTATATTAGATACCTTTGGGATAAGACTAGGATTTATTTGCATAGCTATTCCAAAACATAGACATCGATAATTATCCAGATCTAGATCCGATCTTTAAAAATATTTAATTTCACTGATCCTAAGCCCTATTCTTCAGATTTTACTTTGGCATCTGTTTTAGGTAAAAACGTCATAAATGCCAGTTAGTATAAGTAAATCAGTGTCATGACCTTAGATGAAATTGAATATATATTTTATTCGTTTGAATGAGAGTTTCGTTTCCTTTAATTTCTAGATTGTATCGTATTTTGCCCATTACTTAATGTCCCCACCGCTGGGCACAGGGTAGATACTGCCCTATCCATGGAAGAAAATAGAGAGTTCGAAATATGTAGCACATTTAAACTAATTATATTAAAACAACCAGTCTACTTTGTTTACATAATCAAATATCTACTAAGAATATTATTAGACTTCCCCAAGCTGATCTGCGTGATTACGCTTCATTTGTAGTACATTTGTTATCAAACCTTCTTGTGTTCGTGCTGCTTGCCGATTCAGTTTGTTGTCCTTTGACCTAATATCCGTCATGTACATATTAGGCACTAAGGAAAAAATTGTTTCAAAACAATGTGATAGCGATTATATTATTGATTTTATTCGTCATCGTCGTTACTCATTCGCCTTTATTTTTAAAATATGCCCAGTGTAGAATGTTATTAATTATATAATGTGCAAAAATATGGATATAATTATCTGTGATGCACCATAATATAATGTCCCGGTTTTTTAAGATACTTGACACATTTTATTACTTACCGGGAATGTCAAACTGCAACGTGTAAGGATTTCTCTTCTTGAAAGTGGGTATCTGGATGACCTCTCCTTTTTTGTCCACCATTATTTTTATACTGTCCTCATCTCTAATGGGGTCGTTCAGGAGAGCTATGACACGGCTCTGGCCCTGTTACAATAATATCTGCATTATTATCAAGCGATAAGAACAAAGAATATTTCGATTCGAAAAAGCGACGAAAACGTTCAAAGCAGAGGACGCGGGTTTGATTTCCGCATCAAGACTATAATTTTTGGAACTTTTATTAGAAAAAAATTGTTAGAAAAAATAGTACAAGGAATAGTGTGGTTAGCACACTACTATTTGTACTAATTTTTCTAACATTTTTACAATGTTCAAATTAAAATAAAAAATAGTAGGTGATAACAAACTGAATTGTAGGTTGTTTTGACAACGTTAAATTAGTTAATTAAGTCTTGTTAATTTGCATAAAAATGCGCTCTCAATACTTACAATTTTAACTTTTTTGGGGACTATAGAGAAACTGGTCCTGTCTGTAGCCGTGTCTTTGCAGTCTTTGGTCCTCAGGATACCGACAGCGGCCGTGAGAAAAGTGTCTACGAACGAAGTGTCTTTTTCTCGGACGCTCATCATTTGCCATTGGTCTATCGTAGGGTAGTCTGTAGAAATATATTTGAAGTTAATTCGAAATCAAAAAAATGTTTGCCTAATAATTTTGGTTTAAAATTAATAAAAACCATAGAATTATTCTAAATTTAACTGTTTCTATAAGCTGAATTAAATTCAAAAAGTGCGCTATGATATTGGTTTTAAATTATTAAAAACCATAGAATTATTTGAAATTGATGATTTTGGTGTTGACTATTTTTCTTCGAGTACTTAGGTACCTACTGGAAGAAAAATTGTGCAGAAAAGGAAAAAAAATACTTACAGCGCTTACGCACTACATCCGATCCGAATCTTAAAAAAATTATATTGTTATTAAAAATTTAAAAGTTACCTTCTGAATGATTAGCCACTATGTGGTTCTTGTCTACTCCGAGCAGCATCACCAGAACTTTGTCTGGCTTGAATAGGCTATCGCAGTGGCTGTCTCTCTTTAGGTCAGCCAGTTTGGAGGTCAAGTTAGGGCACAGAATGACGATCTGAAGCTGAGCTTTTGCTAGCTTCTCGAGGTTTTCTTGCGAGTCGCACGACATCAATTCCTCGGCAGTTATCGGAGTTACTCTGCAAAAAAATATTACGCTGCAATTTGTACCACTTTTTTTTTGTCAGAATTCAATTTCTAGACTTTCGTAAAATCAATGCTACCTTCTTAATTGACGTGGCGTGCTGCAATTCTCAAAAATATATATTCATTGTTACTACATCGAAGTACTATGTATACAATATATTAAAATGACGTTTTCAAATAAAATTATATTGGCATTATAATTATTTAAAAACGTCATTTTACACGAGTTAAATCCATTAAAGTTGTGTTATTTCGAAAAATGCTTATTATATGGGTATTTTCAACAGTGTTCCGACTAAAATTTCTTGGTGCGCCTAAGGGCTTATATCACAATAATTTTAGACCACACACAGATTTCAAAAATTGTATCTTAATCGTAAAGGAACCAAATTATGTGCAATACTACGATTAGTACAAGAAAAAATTGAATTAAATTAGTGTTGATTGTTTCAAAAGCAATTACAGCCATTGTCTTCAAAGAAAGAAATACATTCTGACAAACATTATGGCAGCTCAGTAATTATTTTTATGTATTGAGTTCCTTGCGGTACAAGTTAATGTTTAATAAAGCTTTGATAGTTCTTCAAGTAAATCTTCCAAAAGGAATTCGCGTGAATGTTTGCAATCAGAATCAAATGATGTGTTCAAAACATAAACTGCTAAAACTTCGTCCAATATTATATTAATAGCTACGGACAGTGATTAATTTATTGGAAATTTTAAACTGGCAGAGTTTAAAATTTGTTCTTATTCTTTGAAGCGTAGTAATTGACTTACCTATAGTGGTGCCTGGCCCGTTGAGACATTATTTTGTCAAAGCTAGCCACTAGATAGTCAGACCATAGCGCACTCTCGGGAGAAGCTGAACTCCATAATATAGAAATGTCCTCCATTTCTGTAACAAATAAAGATTTTCATTTTATTGAGTACTCATCGGTATTTCCTTGCGATAGATGTAGACTATAAAAATTTATAAACAAACAGTTATTAGCGTATCTTTGGTAGTGTGATAGTTTTCATGGTAAAAGTCATTGTAGATATATACATACATACATTAATCACGCCTATATCCCCGAAGAGGTAGGCAGAGGTGAACTAGCACCCACGTTTCGCCAATTATGTTAGGTCCCATGTAAAAGGTGGCGAGCCTATTGCCATTAATCGGGCATAAAATTCGCAGTACAATGCTATTGTTAGGTGGTATAAGAGGAACGCTGCTACTCATTCAACATCACTGATTTATCCTTAGTCGCCTTGTACGACACCAACGGAACAGATTTGGGGTGGTGACAATTGTATTCTACTCTGCCGTCACCACACGGCTTCATTGTAGATATATTATTTGGAAATCAATTTCTATCGACCTATTGAGTTATGCACCATATATACGGTTGCAATATTAAGTTACAAAAATAAACAAATACACACGTCAATCTAAGAAGGCCGATTGATGTTACACATAATGCAGAAAGGATATATACGGTTGCAATATTAAGTTACAAAAATAAACAAATACACACGTCAATCTAAGAAGGCCGATTGATGTTACACATAATGCAGAAAGGAATGTTGTTAAGGGATTATCGAGATATGAACGATGTAATTCATTTCGTATCGGGTCATTGACTGGATCGAAGTTCACGGGAAATGCCCGTCGTGTCATCATTCATCAATCTCTTAAGCTCCAATCGTCAAAGGAAATCATGTCCTAAAGGATATTAACTCCTTGCGACAGACAGAGCTATATGCTATTCACTTGGTCTTGATATAAAATATAAACAAACTAAAATACAAAATAAAAATGTGTAACACTAATATTTCAAAACAGCTAACAGTTTATTTGTCTATATTTGATGATGTATTTTAGAATACACGTTTCTTGTTTTTAGAGCATTTCGTAGTTAAAGAGACATATTATTATCAAGATTGTTAACATTTTGTCTCAAGACCTAGTGAATGGGGTATAGTGTAAAAGATGACGATAAGTCTATACGTGTTAAAATTTTACCAGATATACTAATAGACGTCTGAAAGATGGAAATAGTTATTTGTTGTACGTGAGTGCAAAGTTGTTTTTTAACCGCGTGCTCAATTTTGATGACCGAGCTAGCGAAGGATTCTAAAATTGAATCACGAGCATAGCGAGTGATTCAAAAATTAGAATCCTGAGCGATAGCAAGGGAATCAAAAGAGCACAAGGTGAAAAATCTTTGCACTCGAGTGCAACACGTAACTTTTCATCCCCCCCAACGAGGAAATTGCAAAATACAAAAAAAAAATACAATCACAACAGTTTCTGTTTTCACCCAGAAACTTCCACAACACCCTCCCATTAACCCAAACACACTCTCAACACCCACCCAGAAACACCTACAACATTCACACCCGCAATACACACCCATCCACTCAGACACACCCAAAAAACACCCATTCACCCAGAAACACCCACAAAACACCCATTCACCCAGAAAAACCCACAAAACACCCATTCACCCAGAAACACCCATAAAACACCCATTTACCCAGAAACACCAAAAAAACACCCATTCACCCAGAAACACACACAAAACATCCATTCACCCAGAAACACCCATTCACTCGGAAACACCCACAAAACACCCATTCACCCTGAAACACCCACAAAACACCCATTCACCGAGAAACACCCACAAAACACCGATTAACCCAGAAACACCCACAAAACACCGATTAACCCAGAAACACCCAAAAAACACCCATTCACCCAGAAACACCTACAAAACACCCAAAAAACACTCAATCACCCAGAAACACCCACAATTCTCACCCATCTATTCAGACACACCCACAAAAACCCATTCACCCAGACACACCCACAAAACACCCTCAAAACACCCATTCACCCAGACACACCTCCAACAGCCACCCATCCACCCAGCCCCACCCGCAACATTCATCCAGACACATCTGTAAGTACCTAATAAAAATTACTCCGAGACGGTCAATCAGCTTGAGTCAAGCACGTTGATTTTCTGTATGTTTTTGTTCCGTTGCTAACGTAAACAAATCAAACAGACCTAAAAAGCTTTTAAATGCTTGACTCAAGCATTAAGCAAGCGTTGTAGACGATCAAAATGTTTAAAGCAAGATTGACGCCAAGCTGATTGACCGTCACGGAACTCTTAACAAATTTATGACGTGAAAAGAAAATGGCGCGCGCAAAGCAAATTACAAAAAAAGTACACCAAGAAGGTTCCGAGTCTGAGTTTTTAACAAATTAAAATAGGTTGCATGACAATTTCGGCACCATGGAGGTAGAAATAAATAGGTATAATGATGTTTTGAATTCACAAACTCATTGCACACGATGTTCTAAATTCAAATTTACTTTAACCTCTAGAGGATAAAAACGGCTTTTGCACTCAGATATCGAAGAGCAAAAACGCCTTTTCCGAGATGGTGGGATGAAAAAACAATTAAATCAGAGTTATTAAAAAAACAAAATCAAACAATATTTAATACAACGTAGTAGGACAAAGGAGTCTATTTAAAGATAAACTTTGGTATGCAGGTATATATTTGAGTGGATCGATCGAGTGCAGAGCGCGATAGCGTAAAACTTTTTAATATCTATTTTAGATGTAGCCATTGCAACTTTCCACTTCAGCCGACATTCCTTAATGCCATTACTCATGACATGGAGCACTCGAGTTAATTAATTTAACTGAAGCCAATGACTAACAAATGTAATGCGTTTTAAAATTAGACGCAAGCAGCTTATGACGTGGCCTTTCATATTTTTACGCGTTTTTGTATTCTTTCGAGTCGTTTGTTTTTTAATTGGCGCTGAATCTTATGAATGAGACGTGTAACCTAGCGCTGTTACCAGAACTTTAAGCTTATCAAGCGTAGGTTAATAATAACCAGAACCGGGCGTAAAATCAAAATAAGATACAGGTGGACTGTTTGCAATGTGTGCCTGTGCTATTTATAATGTTTACCTAAAATTTATTACCTGAAAACGTTTGTTGCTAACCGATAATTAATGTCAAAGGGGCGTGACAACAGATATATTTATGCATTAAATCGCTTCATTTCAATTGGAAAATCATTTATGTGGTTATTACTGAAATGATCGTAACTTGGTACATTGTTTTTGTTATTGTTTTCTCTATATATTGACATTTATAAACATCTGTGTACAATGAACACTTTTTAAAATCAATTTCATATTTCCTAACCACAGCTAGACACAAGAACAACTACTGATTTCATAGGAACAACTATGGTGTCCCAAAAACACAGTTCCACATATCCCCCTGTCGAGTAACGTGAACGAAAACATACGTTAGGCTGTTAAATTTTTTACTGCGCTTGGGCCGTGCATACGAGACAGCTTAAACGAAATATGCTATGCACCGCGCGCGCCGGAAGCTCGTACGGATTTATACTCACCTACCTCTGCCGCCAAATGAAGACTCGACTAAATGTAATATCCGTTTCCTAAATAGACAAACGTCGCCCGGAATAACTATGCCCGATTAGATGCAACCCGGCATCCGAATATGAGCCTGAACCGTTGTCATGGGCGCTTTATGTACTAGTTTGGAATTATGAATGGTGTTAGGTTTAAATGCGACAGCAAAATTAGTTCAGCTTCTGCCAATGGAAGGAGGCGATTAGCATCAAAATTACGTGCGACGAACAACCTAATGTTATTGTAATTTACATTAAGTAATAATAATGTTAATGTTTCTATTGATTATATTAATAATAAGGGGTCCAGGAGCTCACCGACTTTTTCGGGACATTACCAAGCGGCTACGTGAGACAGTAGGTGACAATAAGGCTGGTCTGTATTTCGCGCAAAAAATTAGTCTCGCCATTCAGCGAGGTAATGCAGCCAGCGTTATTGGTACACTTCCTGTCTCAGAAGACCTAGGCGAGGTTTTCTACCTTTAATTTAGCTTTTAGTCCCTTAGTTTTAAAACATTTAGTTATTAATTTTTTATTTATTTTGTGTTTACATTATTTTAGTAAATGAACGAAATAAAATGTAACTACTATATAAATATATAATACATTAATAAGAATGATTTTTCAATTCCTTATCATGAAATCGTATTCCTTAGTGCTTAATTGTCCATTACTAGTTCACCTCTGCCTACCCCTTCGGGGCTATAGGCGTGATTTATGCATGTATGTAATTGTCCAAGCTGGTGAAGCGAAAGTTATAATAGTTTTTAAAGAAAATATTTTATATTCAAGAAGCGAAATCTCTTCTTCAACTGGTCTCTTTAGTCAGAACAACATGAACTTATTTCTTTATGCACAATTAACTTTGAAATACTTTTTTTTACTGTTTCATTTAAGAATTATCTAGTTAAGTATGAGAAATTAATGTTTTCATGGTATATTTTCTCCTAATTAGGTGTCATTTTTAGCAATATTCAAATTATAATGAATGCTTTTGAATGAGCTTTGAAGAAAAAAATAATGAAATCAAGAAAAGAATGTCGCAATCTCGCAATTTAAACATAGCCAAAACCCTCCGTTCACCCTGTATACAAATAATAATAAAAAGTCTCTCCCATCACATATTTTTAAATGAGTGGCAATTGTAATAACAGTGCCAGTCAGTGGTGTTTAAAGTTTAAAAACTGTTAAGCAGTTGTAAAATTTTATTACTTACACAGAGATTATAATAAAGAGTGTAAATTAAACAAACTTTTAATCCAAACATGCTATGGGTGCAAGGCAAAGGTATCTATTTATACATCCAACCCCTGTTCCGTTGGTCCGAGAAGCATAGAAACCTTCCAGTAAACCCAGCGCCCTTTTAAAAGCACCTTTTGGCTTTTAAAACTATTTTCGTCGACAACGCGCATGTATTTGCAGTATTGATTTACGTTGCGCAAAGCTCGTGTTGGCCGTTAAATAAAAATTAATGGTAACAGCTTATTGCGTTTGTATCCATATATAACACGTGGCTCAGCGCTGCACCTGAAATATGTTCAAATATGGAAGCTTTAAGACGCTCCATTGATAATTTTGGTACAGCCATCATTAAAATTTTATCAAATCTTTGTAAACTAAGTATTTTAAAACTAGCACATTTATTTTATATTTTAGGTATGTATTAATGTAAGTTGTAATGTGATAGCGTTTATTATGCAATTTTTCATTTGAAATTCTAATTTGTAAATCTAAATCAACATAATTTTTATAAAGTTATGGAAAAGACCATGTAAATGGATACTGCTCCAGGCTTGTTTTTTCAGATGTACGCTTCTTTAAGTAAGCTGTTCTTTGTGGCTTGCCCTTCCTACCTTAACTTTCTATATACATATGTAGTTGATTTTCGCTTTAAGGCTAGCATAGAAGACTGAAATAAACACACAGAAACACTGTATGTTAGTGAGATTCAAACTAATTGATGGTTTTGTCTACTATGGATATAATTAATAAACTTAACGCGGCAAACTTCCGCACATAAAACGCATTCGCCGTCAATGAAACCTAAGCGAAGTACCTAATCGAGTTTACTTTGCAATGTTTCCGAACGTACAGGCATTTGGGACGCGGTTCGATTTCATCGCTCCCGTCTTTTGGTTCAGTGGGCACCTTTGAAGTGCCGGGAACATTGCACTTTCCCGCGACACGCTGGCAGCCCGTGGCTTTTTGATCTGTTCCACACGAAAACCCAGTTTCGAAACGCAGTTTTGTTAGAAAGAAAGATTCCTGTTCAACTCTTCAATCGCTGGATGTGTCGATTTTGGAAGATTGGATCGGTAAAGGATGATTATGCTAGACCGTAGCCGGTGCGAGACACGGGCGAGCCACGGATTCAAAATTTCACAAACATTTTGTATTGTGACGGCGAATTATATATCTAAAGAACAAAAATAATTAATTTGTTAAATCCATCTGATCATGCGACTACAGCGCTGGTAACCGATGGCTAGCTTGCTACGCAAAACTGTAATATATATATACTTTTCCGGTTTGAGAACGTAGCGCTGCAGGTTCGTAGCAAACGGGAATCTATTAGAGAAATACTGAATTCGGCTTTTTAACGCCAATCTCGGGACGTGCGAATTATTTCAGCATTTTATCCATCGGCACGGCTTAAGTTACGCCCATTTATCCTCGAAGGGGTAGACAACTATGTTAGGTCCCATGTAAGTGGGAATGAGTATTGCCATCTTTTGGGCACGTAAATTGCAGTAGAATATTGCTAGGTGGTATGACAAGAATTCTCCTGGGGGCCTACTGCCTAACTCAATTGCTGATGATAGCATTAAAGCAATGCACTGCTTACGGCTACAGCAGCCATCCTGAATTTTTAGGCGGTACGGATTTTCTGTAGAATTCATACAAAATCATTCGGCGATCATTCGTTCAAAGCTATTGCTAATAGTTTAGGTAAATTTGGTCCGAAATGACAGCATGACGTCATAAACTATAGATTTTGCTTTAGCAATCGAGTTAGGCGGTAGGCACCCTGGTATTACATCGCCAAATTGCTATCCTTACTTGCAACTATTGCTAACTTTAAGTTCGAATGCCTTTTCGAATGTCTTTGAGAACATAGCTGAGATTCTCGAGTTATATTTATTAACCAAATTATCTGTAAAAGTAACTCTTGATTCTATATGAGCTAGATAATCGGAGTGGCCGTGGGAATGTTATAAGGTACTGACTTCATTGGTGATTATTAGTAAACAAAGCATTTGTCACTTTCTTTAATCTTCTCGGATAGGTACCTACTTCTATTTTTGGTAATAATTTTGTTACACAAGCTATGAGTCACTGAACAAGTTTACTTACTAACAAAAGAGCAGACCAGACAGGAAATAACTTGTGAAGATAATTGGGACACTGCAATTAAAAGCAATTCGCGGTAAGGCAGCAAAAGAAGCTTTATAGAAAACAATTTTTTTGAGTAGCAAATAAATGATTAACAAAGTATTATAATTCTCGCATATGACCATTTATTTTTTTGCATGCTGCCATAATAAGTCTCCTATTAGTTACAAACAATAGGACTATAGTTACTTATTCATCGAAAGACATGACCAAGAGACAAAAGAAAGACTATAAACAGAGAAATAAGTCTGAAAATTATACCCTATTGCATTCAGGGTTCAACTCTGATTTTTTATAAATATTCAATTAAAAATAAAAGAATATTTATCAAGCAAACCCTTAGTCAAATGAACGCATGATTTTTGTGGAAGTACTTCCATCCTGTGATGAGAAAAATTATTCCAACGTCTACTTCTAAAAGTAAAATAAGTCGACAGCACGTTGTTTATCCCAATAATTATTTTTATTCTCAATCGACTTTATGTTTTACGTCCAATCAGTTAAGACTGACAAAGCAAATCACATAAATGACGAATAAATTTTCAATTTTATTCGTCATTTTGCTATAAGTAGATTCGTATTTCGAATTGGTAAAAACACTACAGAAATAATATTCAGAACGGCTATCGTCTAAAGATACCTTTAGACACAATAAAGGTAATTATAGTTCATTTGGCGTCCATATTTTACGAGATGAAGAATCAATGTTGGGTTCTAAGAAGTACATTTTGTGTTATTGGACTTTAAGATAAACAAATAGCTGTAAAGCTAGTACCTATATAACTTTTTCCCTGGAATCAAACTCAACCCATTGCCAGAGATTGACTCATGAGTCATGATTCACGTTATCAAAATAAAGCGTCGTACTCTTTTTCCCAGGGCGCCGTCAGACGGTTCTTAATAAATCATTCGTTCTGGCATAAAATCTGTTTTTTATATGCCACGAGACTAATTAACTGTGTACTTATGTAGGTCGACGTGTCACTATGTAAACATGCGAAAGAAATAAAGCTTTATATAGGTTGATAATAACCACTAACTCGGTCAAGAAAGCTTTAGTACTCATAATTATGTCATAACTTAAAAAAATATAAACAATGCCAGCAGAGCAGAATTCGATTGTCACTAATACCCCCTATCTCTCCCCTGGTATCGTACTTGCTATACCTATGCAACTAATGCGTTTTCACAAATGCTTTTAACTGAACATATTTTTATGTTAGGTGTGGTTTGTGAAAATGGGTATGAGGGCGATTAACGTAATGAGGAATGGTCAGCAACATTCGTGGTGGCGGTTTAACATTTTTTTGTATAAATTTTTCCGGTAGATGGCGATGGCCCTATTATATACTTAGGTGGTGGTACTGTATCTGGTGCAAAATTTACAATTTACCTGCAACGTAACTTGTAACTCGTCGCCAGTGTCTCACTACAGCCTACTTGCGTACCGTTTTGCTAGTAAGCGCGCTCTGACGTGTTTAGTATCATTTTTAGTATTTAATGCGTCTGGGTCAGCGCTTCGTTGGCAGATAGGGTCGTGGATGGGATTTGAAGACCCATCATTATAGACTGAAGACGATTACATCATGACTCACTCCTATATTCTCCCTTGGATACATTGGTTTCCGGTGTCTCTTGACGATTCGTAAGTGTATTGTAAGCATACAAGATATTATGAATAAAGGAATTTAGATTGAGAATTTTGAGGCAAATTTGCCATAACTCTTCGGAGATAAACAGGCGTGATATAACTTTTATTTAAATATCGTAATGCGGAAAATTAGTTTAGAAAACTTTATTAGAACCAGGCTGTACAAGAAATAAAGGATCGGATGATAATCTATAAGATTTCGTTTATGAATATTACAGAACAACTTGAAATGGGAATATCTTTGGCTCACTTATTTGGGCTCACGATCCAGAAAGTTCTCGAAGTACTCGTAAATTAAATCCATTCTGCAAATTCCACGACCATCGAGTTTCTGCTTCGAATAATATTTTTTTATTAGTCAAGTACACATTATATTGCTTAGCTCTCTTTTTATAATTTCATGTCAAGGATGGAGTAGTGCCCATGCTGGGACAAGGATATCAAAGGACTTCTAGAAAGAAAGAAAGAAAATTTCTGAGAACATCCATCCAAAACATCCTTCTGAGATATAACAATGGAAGCTGACGACTGCTCAACTGAGACAAAGTCTTAGCATTATTGGTGAACCATCCGATAAGGGTTTCTAGAAAATTGTTTTTTCATCACGGGGCTATCAAGCTCGCCAGTTTATTGGTCCCAAATTATCCTTGAATACGGTCAGAGATAGTGTCGCAGACTTGTCCTCTGTCTGACGCGACTTGTGGTCGCGACGACGCTGCCCCTCGACAGTTCTCGATAGGTCACAAACAAAGTTATAAATCAATAAATGCATCTGATAATGTCCCTCGTAAAGTTTTACAATAGAAATTATCACTCGTCAGGAGTACTTACACACCTATGTTCGATTTTAAACTCTATTGTTCACAATAAACGTCGGTGCCGGGTGGTGCTTCATTACAAATAGGTGCCTACCTAGTTTATAGGGCAGGCGATAAGTTCTAAAGTCGCATATAAATTAATTAGTTAGTGTCAATATCAATAGATAGGTATTTATTACACTCGAGTAATTTTCTACTTTCTACATATAAGTAGTCATCATCATCTTCCTGTTCTAAGTAGTTCCCAGGTTATCTGGGGTCGTCGCAGTATGTTTCTTCTGTCAGATGTCATTGAGCCAACCCATTTCCTTTTTATTCATATCACCAGAAAGGTGCCAGTGATGAATGATTGCCAAGACAATTGAAGAAAACCGATGAATGAAAATAGTAATTAGAATGACAGCATTCCAATCCATACCGCTCAAGGTTTTGGAATAGGTTTTATAGCTGGCCGTCTGCCCGAAACCAAATATCTATCGGTAAATTAGTAATTTCCTGCATACCATTGTGATAAAATTGGAAAAAGGTCTAAGAAACTAACAAGCTAGCTCAGCTTTGCTCTACTCTCTAATAGTATGCAGGGAGACCTATTCCACGTAGCGTAGCGAGGGCTATGAATGAATAATTGCAAAAATTCTGCAAAAGAAAAGGTGCGGACGCCGTAAAGATGCAACAGAACAATGACAATGTATGTTAAGTAAATGCCTGCAATCTGTGGGAGCGATCCTCTACCGAGAACGCAGAATAATACGAGGCGTTCGCACATTGATATTCTTGCTGCGAGTACATTACGGGAGCTACTTCGATGCATGTAAATTGTGCTATGTTTATTCAGCCATACGCGCCGCCCCGCATAAATGATGTGTGCCCATCGAACAATGTAAATTCACCACAACTTTTTGACACCAAACTTTACTCCGAGAAACATAAGGAGCAAAATCCTCCAGTCGGCAACGGCCGAGCTGTACAATTATTGGCATACGAGCCCTGCAGTGTCTCTTTGACATTGATTTTGAACGAGTTTGGACATCTTCGAATTACAAAGTGCGACATTGTTGCCGATGCTGGATACTACAAAGATGTATTGAGACTTTACAGACACAATGAACAATGTGGTCAGAAAATTACTTAACCTACCAATTTAAATAATCATTATAACTACTCGCTTTATTATTGGACAACCAAGTGCACTACATAAATTTTAAATGCTATCTGTTAAATTGCTACAATGTTAAATAGGACATGTTTCAACTTTATACTTAATTATATCACAATTATTTCAATATTATGTGAATAAATCAATAAAAGACGACGAGGCACTGAGTATTTATATCAAAATAAACTGGTACAATAATCTCAATTTGAACGACTTGACAAAATTTCTGCAATAATTATTTCCGAACCACAATATTGCTCCTTCTAAACCAATAATACTTTAAAAAAAACTTACTCGTGCCCATCTCTACGTACGCGTTCTCCATAGCGGTGCGGTGAGACTCCACAAACTGTCAAATTGAAACGTCCAACATCGCTGCACTGAACTGCAAATGGGCACTAGAAAGCGCACTGGATGGCACAATAAGGATCCTCGCGAGTTCGCGACTGCGGCGAGTAGTGCGCAGGCGACCGCGGCGGGCGAAGACAACTCGCGCTGGTGTGGCGTCAGGCGGCGCGCGCGCACGCACTCCGCATACTAAACAAAGCCGCGACAATAATCGCACGCCATCCCCGACGCCCTAATCTCCGCAAACAAATTTGGGCCTTGTGTCAATATTCCCGAGGCGTTATCGATCGCCAAATAAGAGGCTGCAAACACTCCACACGTTCCTTGATGTTATTATATTCTGGCCGAGCACCCATAGATACGTTTGATCGGCGACACATTACGGTTCTTGAAAATTGATAAGCTTTGTGATCGCGCTGTTGGCTTAGCGATAACCTTTAAAAAGCACGTGTCAGTGTAGGACGTTTTAATACTCTAACTATTACTCACTGAACTCAATTCGTAATGTTGTCATTATCGGCACGATTACATTGTTTCAGTTATTAACGTATCAGTTCTTTGAAAATGTAACTTTAATTAGGTTTGTTTGTTACTATCAAAGATGCCGCATTTTGGACCGGTGATTTGGACTGATGCAACTACGTCGCCTATCGTAAAGTCATAGGGTAAGAGTGCAACGTTCTAGTATCTGCCCAGCGTCTTGGTTGAGTTATTTATGTTTCATTGTTATCATAGCATTCACTTCCACATGTGTCGTATCTTATCCTAATAATAGGAATGCTTAGCTAAATATTCCCTAAAAATAATAAGTTTACTTTTTCCAAAATTTCTACATTTTCAAGACATCTATTACGGTTAACTGTCAATAGTATTATTAAGTTTTGTCAAAGAGATTGCCTGGAAATCTTTAAAATTAGAACTTTTACTGACCTTTGAAGGGGAAATTTTTCGGTTTTCTTCTTTTCACCTCGTCATCTTTCTGCAAGAACCTTGGGGGCGGCATTTTCGGTACTTCACTAGGAACAGTGGTCACTTCACCCGCGCCGCCACCGCCGGTCGCCAGGTAGCCCCCTACCGAATGTCTCCGTCTACCTTGAAGCGGTATTGTGTAGAATACCTCCTCTCTTTCCTGGGGTCCTTCTGCTGTGACAACTGTTGCACTTATTTTACCTTTCCTGTGAATACACAGATAAATATTATACCAATTTGGATTTATGCAGTGCCTTGAGTATTGTTACTTATATAGACTAGTTACCTATTTGCTCCAAAAAAATGTAGTCAGTAATCTCATAATCAATAACAAAACTAATATTATATTACGAGGAATGGACGTTCCCGGTACACTATCTTCCTAACTACTGCGGTTAAAGTTCCCAGTGAATAGGCTAGCAACCATTCCATGAGATATATTGGCGAAACGCGGGTGTTAAAACACCTCTGTCCACCCAATAGGAGAGAAAAACGTATACTTAACCTATACTATAAAGAAACTATGAACAGATAGCGGAATCTTACTTGATACGTGGCGCCGTGTACGTATGCCTCATATCGCTAGGGGCACAATCGCCTGGCCTCGGCTGGCCTCTCAAAAAAGCTTCGGCTTGCTCAGGCTCTTTGGCAGACAGCGATCGCAGTAGCGCTCGAAACTCCTTTCGCCTAGGGCTCTCCGGCTCCCATCTCCTCGGGGAGCCCAAAGGCCTGACGGGGTCAGTCCAGACGCGGCTCGGGGCGGATCTGGAGTACGGCTCCGAGCCAGAAGTGTGGCCCTGCGCGCTGTCCGTGACATCTTTGTCTGGCAACGCGAAGTAAGACGGATTATCTGGAACAAACACTGATTTTTAAAAACAGAAGCAAGATGGCCGACCGACGGCGTCCTGCGAACCTAGCACGGGGACGGGGACAAGTCTCTCTCTACCACTTGACAGTGTTTTGTCTCGTGATTTAGTGGGAGTTAAAGCGAGAGGGATAGATTTTTTCACCCCGAAGGAGATGTGTCCACGTCCCATGCTACGGGGGCTGAGACCGTCGTCGCGAAGACAAACGATCTCTTACCAAGAATCATGGCGGTGACGGCGACGGTGCACTTCGGCTACCGTTCCGCGACTGTGCCTTGCGGGAATTATTCAATAACGCCAATGAGCTAACGGATCCCCATTACGTCCAGTGCGGGCCGCGTCGAGCAACCTACTTTTCAAAGCCGGAAAATACGAATTGAAGGCAATCTTCTAGCCCGCCCTGCCTAGCCGCGGCACGGACGGTAGGCGGGATAGCCGCGTAACGCAAAACGAGCCACTAAATTACCTAATACAGGGGATTTTAAGACACATTTTTGAACCACAGCATAAGTTTGACACAGAATATTAAAAAGATAACCTCTCAACAATAGAATGGTACGAACCCTACTATTATTGTCCAAACACATTTTACACAAGAGTTTTTTTTTGCTTACATGGGTAGATTAAATTACAAAAAAAACATTAAAAGTGTTTAATTGCCGCACCCAGAGACGTCAATTAACTTTAATGAGTACTTAATGTCAAAAATTTTCATTTAAATATGGACCATAGACACGGCATGAATAGCGACTAGTTTTGAATTGTCATTTTTGACATTAAGTACTCATTATCGTTATTTGACGTCTCTGAGTGCGGCAGTAAGAGTAGCGCTTGTATCATTGGAGCATATTAAATAACATTAAATAATAAGTATTCTGTAATAAAAATTCACGCACAATAGTCGTAGCTGAATGGCCATGGTCAAAAAGTATTTTTTTCTGATTTTAACCGCCCGCATGTGTAGCTCCGTTTTAAGGACCGAGGGCGATATAAAAGTGCCCTGGGAACATGTGTGCCCTCACAAAAACAACTTGCCCACTGTTCGAGGTCACTACCCAAGTATGTAGAGACATTTGTTGCTATTATTCTACACAAAAATCGTGACTTGACGACGTGTTTGACAGTAATTAATTGACTATTATCAATGTTCGCAAGCTGAATTCGAAATCGGACACGTTAAAGGACCAGCAGATTTAAATAATTCGGTTTGTTAAATTTATAAATTAGAATGTTATAGCCGTGTGGTGATGGCAGAGAAGAATACAGTTGTTAGTTTTCTGCTCTCGTGGATCGTTTAAGGCGACTGAGTTATAATATTACGAGAAATGGGCAGCTGCATTGTGTGTGGACCATCTTGCAATTTACTGCAACTAAAGTTCTCGGTTAATGACAATAGGCCTGCCCCCTATTACATGGGACGTAAAGTAAGCTGGCGAAACACGGTTGTTAAAACAATTCTGCCTACCTCTTACGAGGGAAAGATTTGCCCCAGCAGTTAGGATATTAAAGTGCTGGTGATAATTATTGTATTTCTAATCTCTTTTTCTCGTCTTTAATTAAATGTGTAGATTTTTCTTTTGGTTGGCTAGATTTTAAGTATTTCAGTTTTATGTTGTACCTAATCTTTCAATAAATATAAATTAATATTGTAATTGAACTCACGATTCTTGTGAAGCATCGATTAGAAACGAACTACATCTGCTACATAGTAGATAGTACATCCGTTGTCTTATGAATCAGCTAAAATTTCTTGGAAAATGTCTAAAATGTGTTCCGCGTTGCTTTAGTTCACTGGATAAAACAGTAAGTGTTCTCACAACTAAATTACAACTAAGTTCATGTTCGCGGCTTTTCACGATAGCGGGTTCTCTGGAACGGCTTTTTATAACGTAATTAAGCTATTTTGTGTTGAATAATATTTGTATGTAAACTCGATCGTTCATATCAATGGCAACAGAAACCAATAGTAGGTATATTGAAGCGTCCCAACAATAAAATTTGGTTATTCAAATGTATAAGTGTTTAGTCTTACTAAAACAATATATGGATTTTTTGTAGTATTCATAGGCAGTAAGTAGGTATGCTTAAACTAATCTTAACGTTCGCGTTTTGTAAATAAGTATAATATGATGTAAAATTTTTGAGGTACCAACTTAATAAAATACTTTCCTGTTTACACGTACATTTTAACTTTTATTTCATATTTTACAATACTCCTGCTCTATACCGCCTTATTTTACTACACATTTTATTTTTGTTTTTAATTTATTAGCCACATCAACAATGTCATAGCGTTACACAAAAAATCACAAACAGTCGAATATCTAGGGTTTACATCTTTTACAGATATGCAGACCATTCATTATAAAATATAAAATAACATAGAGTTACAACTACTTGCAATTGGACGCTCATGGGTGTTATTATGAGTGTCTGTCTTATGCCAGCTCAAAAACTATGTGATCGTATCGAAATGCTGAGAAATTAAAAGATATTGCTAAATATTGTACGCCCAGGGGGCCTCCCCAAAATATTTAGCAATATCTTAATACCGCCTAACTCGATTGCTAAAGCAAAAGCTATAGTTTATAACGTCATGCTGTCATTTCGCACTAAATGTACCTAAACTATTAGCGATAGCTTTGAATGAATTATCACCGAATGATTTTGTATGAATTTGGCACAAAATCCGTGCCGCCTCAAAATTCAGGATGGCTTTTATAGCCGTAAGCAGTACATTGCAATATAGCTATCATCAGCAATCGAGTTGGGCGGTAGGCCCCCTGGATTGGTTTGGGGTATTGAAATAAGGCGATTTGACTCCAATCAAACTCTACCAAGTAAAAACAATAAGAAATGTTTGAAGAACTGTGGTGTAGGTAACATTTTTTTAACATATTTCGTATATATATTTTTTAGTAATCTTTTTCTTACATTAGGTATAGGAAATGTTCATATAATGTTGGAAAAAGATTAAGATAAAAATGTAATTCTCTATTGGCCACAAATGCGCACTGGGCCTGCGTGGACCATTCATTGGTAAAGCCAGTGCCTCAGTAGTGAGTATATTCGTATACAACTGGTAATGATGGATGGGTATTATTTTATTTGTTTTGCCTATATATTTTGATGTTAATTGTAAAAGAAAATAAATACATAATTGATACGTTTATGTGATTAACGATAAATACAGAACAATTATGTTTTTTTTCTGTTTTACCTTAGACTTAGACCCTTATTAAATCAAATAATATGACGATGTTAATTTTGCTCAATAAGAATAATGTAAAAAGGAAAAGTTTATGAGGTATCATGAAGTATAATATTTTTGAGGGTCTCTCGAAGACTAGGATAGACTAGACATTGATGTTAAGCAGTTTATAATTAATTCTGGATAGGAAGCGCTGTTTCTAACATAATAATTAGATGGCCAACTTAATATTCTAATTATGGGTTAGTATTAGAATACAGTTAACTTTAAAATCGTTTTGTGTTTCGAGCCCTACTCGTTTAATATGTCAGGAAAATTTAACAGAAATAAATAAATTTAGTGCCTAATCAATTTATTTGATCACCGCATAGATCAAACCATTTGATAGGTATTATGTTATGATTTTCCGTTGTAAAAGATTTTCTTACTCGCGCATATTTATTTAATAGTACGCCAATATTATTAATTGTAGGGTTCAATTTTAGTAGTAAATTGTTAATCAAAACTTAACTAAAGTTTGATTTTAATCGTAACTAGAGTTCGTAGTAAGTAGACAGGCCTAGGATATTACAAAAATATTCATGTCATGACACAAACGGGTTATAAACTTTAGAATCCATTGAATATTTTATGTTCTTACGCCTTGTAAACTAAATGACTACCTATCCTAAAAATAGTCACAGTTAATGTTATGAAGTGTAAATGTCGCAAACTAATTACTCTTATCTGTATTGCGTATGTTATCAACATACCTCACATAATAATGTTGAATGTTATCTCACAAAAATTCTTTTGTTAAACTTACTCTCAAAAATCTTCTAATAAAAACATTCAAAGTATTAACTGCAAATGTTTCTTCATATCCAATGCGTAGTTATACATTACTTTGTAGCGTTTTACTATAATACAAGTATCTGTTTGAAAAAAGATCTGAAGATATGAAACTAATATTTATGAGAAGTATAAAATTTGTTTATTTAATGTAACTTCGCTGAAGTTTCAGTTACCTACTCTTAAAAAGATAAATATTTTCAGTTAAAGTTTACTGATCTGTGAAGCAAACACACGCTTAAAACTAAGTCATGTTAGTTTGACATAGAAATGGGCACCGAAACAGAAAATGTATACTCACTGGCAGCTCGTAGACAGTAGTCGAATTGGGGTCCCATAATACCAAATCACCATATAGTTAGTTACACTAAGCACGACACATCCCGTCGAGCGCGCGGCGGGCTCTGCGCAGCGTATGCGCGGGCGCAGGTGGATGGACCGAACGCAGCTCAACACACGTGCGAGCTTTCACGAGGAAGCGGAGCTTTCTTAGCACGCGCGAGCAGGAAACGCACAGACGAAATCCCCCTTAATCCCTCCCGAATCTCAACTTTATCTCATCCCGATAAGGTCCCAAACAAATGAGCACACATGTATTTTGTAATTATATATGTAAGCGTGCGCTCTGCATCCGTTTTGGTAGCCCGCTAGGCGTTATGTTTGTAAATAAACGCCGTACTTTGTTGATGTTTGCTGCTCATTCATATATTCGTGGCTCGCTGGGATTTACGGAGTGCGGGTTGCTGTTGAAACACGCAAAATATTAGTGCATTATGTAGAATACTAGGTCATACGTATAATATTTTTTTAAATAATCAGCTTCCTGCCCTGTTCCCAGTTTATATATAGGCGGCTCAGTATGTTTCCTATTCCATTCATATTGGTCAGACGAGCTTAAGCAACTCTCTTCCTTTTGATGCATATCATATCATTCATCCCACCAAATAGATGCTAGTGATGAATGAACATATAGAAAAGAAATGAAAATGACCATGTCGAGAGACCGATGAACGGAGAGAGTGTTTAGGATGAGAACATTCCAATCCATACTGTTTTGGCTTAGATTTTACAGCCGCTCGCGCCCGCCAGACAGACACCAAGGGTTGGTGTCCGTCTTTGGGTATGTAGTTCTAGTTAACCCAGTGCGGGATTGGTGGGTATTTACGACAGCTGAGAAAAACGTGCCGTGTGGTGACGGCAGAGTAGAATACAATTGTCACCACCCCAAATCTCTCCCGTTGGTGTCGTACACGGCGACTAAGGATAAATCAATGATGAAGAATGGGCAGCAGCGTTCCTCTTATACCACCTAGCAATAGCAATATACTGCGACTTTTGTGCCCGATAAATGGCAATAGGTTCGCCACCTATTGCATGGGACCTAACATAATTGGCGAAACGTGGGTGCTAGTTCACCTCTGCCTACCCCTTCGGGGATATAGGCGTGATTTATGTATGTATGAGAAAAACGGCTTAATGTACCTTGCGACGCACATAACGCCGAGGAACTCGCGATAATATATTTTTGGACACCCATCTATTGAAGCCTAAGCGAGCATTACTTAGCTTTTGCAATGGTAGGCCGAGGGAGCTAAGCCACTGCGCCTGGTATGCTTCTTCCATATGCTGCATATGGAAACTTAAAACCTCTGTATGGGTGGTATTCTGTAACGTTCGCCCGCCTTATTAGTCACAGTCCAATTAGATGCATTTGGCCCGTGAAAAATATTTCTTACAGTTTAACGACCTAGGAGCTTGAGTTGTCTCTATAAAAATGTCATTTTCATAGTCACCATAGGCTATTTTGTCTCCATTACTACAGTTGGGCAATATGGGTTCCAATGTCTAGCCAAAGCAAACAACAGCTCGGTAAGTGTACGTGTTGGTCACACATGTCATAATTTTAACAAATTCTTCAAAACGGTGTCGCAAAATTCGTATTTGTTTATATTTAATAAGAATAATTAATCTTATGTTATTATTTGATTTATAACTTAATTATAAACAAAGAAACTTTATTATCAAACTTTACTCATTGTCTCGACATTTTCATCAAAAACGCCGTAACTATTTTCGTTAATTTCAAAGCCCGTGTTTAAAAGAAACACAGACGCCATGAACGGCTCAAATTCGAATGGCAGAGAAATGAAACACCGCTGTATGGAAGTAAAAAAAAATTACGCCAGATGTCCGACCGGCTGTTTACATGCATCTGTAAAACAAAGCACACTTTTGTACTGCTCAGATTAACAAAGGGCGACTCGGAATGTCAAGCTAGATGGACATCGCGAGAGGAATTCGTTTTGCATCTTAATGCTTACTTGGCTTTGCACATTATTTTGCATGTTTTAAGGTAAAACTGTTGTTTGTCAAGTTAATGTAGATAAATGTGTTTGTTCGCTTAGTTTATGCGGTGGAATTCTTTGTTAAATGGGTAACAAGTTAACAACATTTATACTAATGTGGACAAGAAGCTTTTATAGCCTCCTAAGGTACGCTATTGTGAGTAGTTCACTCGGCACTCTGCGAAGAATCCCAGGTGTAATGATATCGCTCATATAATACAAAAAGACGCAAATCATAAACTTAGAAACATTGTGTTCCAAATTTATGACAGCAAATTGTAATGAAATTTGCACTTGTAACCCTCTTGTATTGTATTTTTTCTTGTATTTTTAATAAAGAAGCTACAGATAAGCACTGGTCATAAAAATGGGTAGTGAAAATGTATTCTGCTTTGCTGTCGCTACACGGCTTTTATTACATTAGGTGGGCTTTTGGCTTTTCTTTCATATTTAGAGTTTCATTTAATACTACTTAGCAAGTCTTGGATCGCACCAATTAATCCATTACAGTGCAAACAAACCAATGAAACGATGCTTTTGTTTAACAATGGTTCGGGCTAAACTCACTTAATGCACCTCTAAAAGATTACTTAACATTTCGGCGTGGGCAAACAAACACTCACTCTGATAAACCACTGAGCTATTTTGGGTCTACTTTCATCTATCTAACACAGGGCACCAATCTTTTACTATTTTATACATTTATGGAAAGTAGGCCCTTAACTGGTACCTCTACTGCCTAAAATGGGCACTTTTGAGTATTAAATCCGTTTCAAAACCGATATATACCATCGACTGTACCCTTGACGGTACCTACATGCAGGTATTCAAGTTCCTATCCTTGGACTTATGGAAACAATTTTGGCAAGTATTACTCCAGAAGCGCTGCTGCCAGTTCCTTTTTATTACACTCCCTCTCAGAAAATGGACAATCCTTGACTTTCATTGATTAAACAGTGGCTTTTACTTGCTTTCATCATAGGAATGTAAATGTAAAATATATAGTTTTTATACGGATCTAGCTAAATAAGTAAGGCCATATTTAACTATATAATTGATGTTTTTTTGGGAATGCTCACTCAATGCGCCCGAACACCCTTCGCGGTAGGTAGGTATTAGTAAGGTATACATAACCAAAATACGAAACTCATTTGAAAGAACGTTAAAAGCTTTTGAGTAATATTTGTAAACTTTTTAAAACGGAACATTCAACAAACATCGCACCACGGTGGTTTTACAATAAAAATTGGCACGAGCGCACATCCTCAAATCCTCATGCAAAATACATGCTACACGATTCGCCGTGAAACTTAATTTAGCTTACAGTCTTAATTTGCCGTGAGCCCGCTGCCTGTAAGTTAATATGGAAAAAAGACGCCAGGCGCAGGTCAAACCCCGCACAGTATTCGCGGAATGTTCGCGGTTATTTTAGCGCTTAACGCACTCTGATTAAAATATCTCGTTAGTCATAATCTCTGTTTGTAATCTCAACTAACTTGTTGTTATTAATATCGGTGACGAGTTCACTTGTTCTTTTCACTGGCAGATTGTGGTGTTTCGATGTTGCGATAATTTTATTAAAATCTGTTATTTATTAGATATAATGAAAATTTGTATTGTGAAAATTTACGCTTTTCCATACAAATTCTGACAGGTATGTCCGCTTAACTTTTTATGCAGTGCTTTCTTAACTTTTTCTAAAAATGCAAGTAGGTACCTACTTAATGCAACTATATATATTCAAAAATTCAATTTCAATATTTAGTCTACATCTTTTAGAAAAATAAAAAAAGAATAGTTTAACAAGTTTTTAAGTAATACGCAATGTAAAACAGTATACTGATATCTTTGCCGACTTATTTCGCGCCGGCTTTCAAATGCTCTTACTAGATCTGTCTACTAATTCACAGAGTTTATTTACGGTGTGTATCTACTTGTAGCAGCAAATTGAATCGACCAAAACGGAAGTAGCCAATTGTATCTAAGTCGTCGCCGGCCGCCATCGCAGCAGTCCCACAATACCCATAGATATCCTTTGTACATGTGTAACAATAACTCAACGACGAACCATTGAGAATTTTAAAGTTTTTTTTGCTTCCAAATAAAGACTTTTTTCACATGAGCTGAATAGCAATTGTACGATTGAGTCAACATTAAAAATATAATAAAAAACACCAATATTGCTATAACAATGTCTACTACACGCAGGAGACGGCTTTTAACAGTTTCAGTCTACTGCAAGAATGAATGATGATCATACATTGGGTTGGGTCAAAAAAAATAAACTAACATCGATCTATTAATATCCCCTTTGGTGGTTCACAGACTTTTCTGCCCGCCCCCATTCGTAGCGCCTTGCGAGATTCTTTGCGTCAGCGGGCTGGAACCGGAAGCTTCCTGACGTCGCGAAAACCTATAGGGAATGAATGTATGCAAGGCTTGAGAACTCGACAAGATCTTTGCCTCCTCTAACGGCCTACGCGCATGCTTTTGTATAAAAAGCGTGCGCGTAGGCCCTTAGAGGAGTTAGCTCGTTTAAGTTTTCATATGCCTACAACGCGCGTCATCTGCACGTCTGAAAACGCCCTCTGCATAGGCTCTAATCTAAGTGCTTAACACCGTGCGATTTTAAAGAGTTAGTCCACACCCTTCGAGGACGTTACCGTGGTGGTAGATGACACTTATTTAAATCACGGTAGAGTTGGGTAGTAAAACTAATTTTAGATTATTCAGGCGATCATATTAATAAACCTAGTGTAAAAAAAATTTCTCATTTACGTAGGTACTTGCAAAAGTAAACCCCTTATGGAGGCACAGTCCAAAACCAAAACGAACATAATATTTCGCATAACTTCTATTCTCAACACGCAGTTATAATTTATAGACATAGAGCGTCTATTGCCGTATCGAGTGTGACATTTTATTTTGGTAGGAGATCATAAAATATCGCCTAACCAAAATAAAATAACCATCTGATATAATATGTTTAGGATAGTTTAAACTTCTATTTTTTATCGATTCTTTGCCCAGCCCAAACTAAAACCAACATTTTAATAGAGTCAAATGCGAATTCGGAAAATAAAATGCAGCGCGTTAGCACTAGAATACATTCATAGTTAAAGTATTGATTCACAAACGCCTCGCTAGGTGTACGTGTGCATTTTGTTATGTGGACTACTTTACTCCCTACCTACAGAATGTAACAAAAAGAATTTGTGTACATTTTAGTCGGTATCCAGAGATTTGGATCTATTCAAAGTCTGCTTAATATCGTACGCAAAGTTCATCGACCAATTTAATAACTGGATCAATGATTAACAGAAGCACGTATATGGTGGAGTTACAACGTGCTCTATAAATTGGATCGTGAAATCGATTCTTTTGTTATTAAGAGCCGAGGAAGTAGGTTTGCGTACATTACAACAAATAAATAATCCTGTTCTTTAGTGGTACCTAAAGGTGATAATAAAAAGTATGTTTGATAGAGATAAAGAGATACCATTTTGATAAACTATGTCCTGTTACGGTACCTACAATACATAATTTTCGAAACTTTCTCATCTCTTTGTAATAATAAAGGTGTTAAAGTATGTGACAGTTTCGTATTTAAATTATTCGATTTAATAATGCGGAATATTACTATTACTAACTAATTTTGAATTTTATATTTTATAAGCAACCTTCAGGACAATGCATAATAATGTTTTTATAGACACTTTATTAGATACAGATAACGATTCCATTGAAAGCAAGCATATAGATAGTTGTATGTATAGATGTATAGGTATAGGTGGACCGATCGATCGAACGACAATACAAACAAAGTTCTTCAGTGTAAATACAATCTACATTGTGATTAGCGGGCTAATGTAATACGACACAGACATGATGAAGGCTAACAAAATTACCCTCTATTCGACTCGGCGCTCGATCTCGTAAAATATATGGATAACAAGATTCTGGCGAAATTGGCCGTTTAACGGTCGGATGAAATGCGTAGTACCTACCTACCTATTAATTTATATCGCCGAAACTTCACCGTCGCGCTGGAAAACGCGTTTAAGCTTCTGGACTAGAGATGATTTGGCATCAACATAAACAGCGAGTACATGACTCATCTTCACTTTGCTGATGATATCGTAGTCATTCTGAGCTGAGCACAATACTCGATGATCTCTGTAGAGTCTTGTAACAAGTGATAAGACGTAAAACTACGAAACACTACTGTAGAGGTTGGAAGCTCTACTCTACACTAAACTGCAAGTTGTTAACGATTATGTTTACCTGGGGCAAAAAGTCCAACTTGGTAAGTCCAACTTCTAAAACGAGGTCAATCGACGTATCCAACTCGGCTGAGCAGCGTTTGAGAAGCTACGCGAGAATATTCGTAAAAAGTCGACTACGAAAATCGGTGCTACGAAATACAATTTCCATAGGTTATGCAGTCCATTCCACCGAGCCTGTATGGACCCGTTGTGCGGTGATTGGGAACCACTATCCAATATTGATCTGCAGCCAATATACATATGCTCTGTTCCTATTCAGAAGCTTAGCAACTCCTTCAAATAAGTTTTTAGCAAACAATAAAATTAATTTACTATAATGGTACGGTGTCTATTAAATAATATCGATGTTTATGTTTCATACAAAGACATATAAGTAGAATACTGTTTATTATTGATTGTCATCTGTCTCTGTCCACTATATTCAGTGGACCTAAAAAACTGGCAGCACCAGCAAAATGAACTACATTCTATTCTAACCATACTCTACATAGAGCACTAAGTTTATCTTAGCTTTGATGATCTTTTTGTTAGCGAGCAAGATCTTGATTAGTGTTGAATAGGTCATGATAATTAGATAACATATATTTACTACTGTTAAGTATACAATGGGAAAGTGTCACTGTACGAGCACCAAGGAAAAGTCTTCGGTATGTAGGTACAGCGGCTATGGATCATGTATGCTACACGTGCGTTAATTAAAACAAACCTTTAATACAATGGCTTTAGAGTTCTTAAGTGCGGTAAAGCAATGTACTGTTGTACTTACAGTTAATGTTATTGTTCTGCTTAGATTCCATAATAGGAAGGTACCTATCCTACTTACTACCAAATAAGTTTGTTGATTAAAAGTATTAAAAGGTCATGTTTGATATCAATTTCTATATTAACGTATCATATTATTTACTATATTAGGTATATTATAATCTTAAATTATATTATTTACAAATTAAACTAAAAATTTTCGTTCCAAAAATAAAATGTTTTTCTTTGTTCGTACTATTTTGCCCTCCATGTCAATGGATGAATATTTGTATCTAGTGCAGAATGGTTGGTGTTAACATTTGCAGAAGCAGCCAAATCAATGGAATCGCCTGCTGCTCGGAGTAACTCGGATAATATAATCACGTCGGTCACCCATCCAATGACCAGCATTTGCGAACATTGCTTAGCTTACAGCATATTTACATGATATATTCGCCCAACATTGCATTAAATAGTTCTTCGGCTTTTCTAATATATGCGAGTTTTTGCATAATAGCGCGCATCTATCTACGATTTACTATAACCGATTTCAAAATAAAAGAGCTCTTTACGCATCCGCATCCCATGGTGACAGTCAGTATCCCACACTATAGGGCTATTTTTTGTTGCTTTTTTTCCAAAGATTTACTGTTTTACAGTTGGTTGAAAGAACTTGTTGAAAAAATATACCATTTGCGACTGGACTATACATGAAATGATTACCTTTAATCTTTATTGAAATAATTAAACTACTAAACATGTAGGTACCTAAAAACTAATATGGCCGCATTTACAATCTTATTTTCAGCCAAATTTCAAGATGACCTTCATGAATGAATAGGATTTAGACTTCCAATAATCCACCTACATGATTACGCGCACCTTTTGATTTGAATCACATGAGATTCTAAAAATAAAAACAAAACAATATCAACTTATCCCACTGTATGTTTTATGTGCCGTTTGACCATGGTGTCCATTCATAATTTTGTAACAGCTACATTGAATGGATAGACTGTTTAGAGATCTATAAATACTTCACCGTGAGCGGTTAAATTTTAATATCGGCAAGCGGATTTATGAGGATTCTCTTAAGATGCAACAAAAAATATAAGATTAACAAAAAACCGCAAATTATACATTCTATGTGGAGAAGATTCAATATTTCCTCTTCAACAATATTAGATTAAATTTAATAAAGTGCATCAGATTAACGGCGAATCGAATGTGGCTATCAAACGTGGAACACACATAACCGAGACGGATCAATTATTAAATCTCAACAAAAAATGAGAGGTTGACAAACTTTCGGCGGGACACGGTACGAATAGGAAATGTGGGAACGAGGAGTAAGTATTGTTGTTAGGCATTCATATGCTCACCCATCGCCGGGACATCCGCCGCTACTTCCGCTGCCAAAGATGGTGGATCTTGGGTTGTCTAGTTCGTTGACTGTCACCGGCGGCCCAACCAAAACATGCCCGCACTATTGTTTTAAAATCACAAACAAAATAACGCGGGCACACGGCCACCGAGATCGACGCCTCTCGGGAACTTACGTTGAGCGCGTCTTCTGAGCTATTTTTGATGCAAAATCGTGTTAGGACGCCAATGTCTAGAACATGCACGGAATATGCAATGTCGTCAGCCTTCACGCGCGCTCCGCACTGATCTTTTCTTGTTGAACAAGCCATCGTCATTGTCATACACAAAAAATAAGATATTTTTTATTTAATTCTTATTCAATTATACAGCAGGTAATCATTAGTGACATAGTGACACGCTTGGGTTGACACAATGTTAATTAAATTACTGTACAAAACAAATTAAGTACCTACCCTGTAAATAGTGCGTTTAAATAGTTTCTTTTTTGTATTAATTTTATTATACTAACGTTAATGATGTATTTAAGATTGGAATATTGTACCTTCTACATTGTGGTTTAAAATGTTGCAACTATGTTGCAACTAAATTGAATTGCTTTTGATACACCATTATTTTAATAAAATAATAACACAAAATACTTGTTAACAAATGATGGCAAAACCAATAGTAGTTCAATGCAAAACAAAACACAATCAATAAAAGTTACAAAGATTACCAAGAAGTTCGAATTTCATTAATAATTGTTCAGATCGCAAGTATTTGATAAACATGAGATCTGACTATTTGTTTTTTATCGCCCGAGGTAGGATCATAGTTTTATGTAACCCCTGACCAGGAAGTGGAATTTTCCGAACCCGTAGTGGGCGGAAAAGTCCACTTTATGGCCAGGTGGCCTACCGCCTAACTCGATTGCTGATAATAGCTATATAGCAATGCACTGCTTACGGCTATAGCAGCCATCCTGAATTTTTAGACAGTACGGATTTTGTGCCAAATTCGTACAAAATCATTCGGTGATCATTCGTTCAAAGCTATCGCTAATAGTTTAGATACATTTGGTGCGAAATGACAGCATGACGGCATGAACTATAGCTTTTGCTTTAACAATCGAGTTAGGCGGTAGGCCCCAGGTGTGACGTAAACTACTATAAAATAACACTAGTAAAACGCTACGGACACATTGTGAAAGGATCGAAGCATAATTTGTGACCGAAGCCCAAGTTGGCAGTCTATAGTGTGCTGCCGTAGAAGGGTCTGGAACTGGAAGCGAAAAAGTTTTAAAATGGCGCCAACAAGTTACAATCTATCGACACTAGACACATTATTTGCCGCGCATTATTACAAGGCGCAATGGCTACTATGTAATAGATAATTTGGAAGTTTTGGAACTGTAGTACACTGAGTCTATGATCAGTTCGACGTCTTTGTTTGAACCTCATCATTTTGGAAGATGATTAATTTTAGTATCCCCATGATGCAATAATCATCAATGAAAGAGAGTATAAGCTGCGAACCAAATCTTTTTATAAACTTTCTTTGTTTTCATGCTTTAAATCTGTTTTTCTCTCTAGTCTCAATGTCTTCCTAAATATTGAACCGCTGGCGTACTTATATAAAATGTATTTGATTTGTAAAACCTTTTTTCAGGATCTTACAAGTCCCATAGATAAAGATAATAACGAGTTCTAAATAGGTTTCCGCTAAAATGTGCTAATTAAAAAAAAAATCTCGTAAAACAAATGTTTTTAACGGTTTATTTTCTAATTAAGATTTTTTTATTAGGTAAGTACAACAATGTGACTATTTCGTGAATTACTGCCGTACTCAGAGACGTCAATTAACTTTAATGAGTACTTTAAGTAAAAAAATAAACATTTAGATGGTTTAGATTTAAATGATTTTTTTTTACATTATGTACTCATTAACGTTATTAGAGGTCTCTGAGTGCGACAGTTAGTGTATCTACGTACCTTTCTACTAAAACTTAGTAACAATAAGTATAACTTATTCAACGTTTAATACACAAGATAAATCTTGTGTCTGGGCAATATATTGATTGCAATCGTTGTTTCCCTTTTTGCCGATTGCTTTTTAAAACATTTGTTTGTAGAGGCCGTGTGGTGACAGCAGAGTAGAATACAAATGTCACCATCCCAAATCTCTCCCGTGGGTGTCGTACAAGGCGACTAAGGATAAATCAGTGATGAGGAATGGGCAGCAGCGTTCCTCTTATACTCGTACAACCTAGCAATTTACTGCGACTTTTGTGCCCGATAAATGGCAATAGGCTCGCCACCTATTACATGGGACTTTACATAATTGGCGAAACGCGGGTGCTGGTTCACCTCTGCCTACCCCTTCGGGGATATAGGCGTGATTTATGTATGTATGTATGTATGTTTGTAGAGGTCACTCTAGAGTTAAAAATTGTAGCGTTTTAAAGTCGATGTGAATGAATGAGACGAAAGCCGAGTATTTAAAATGCCAGTTTAGTCATTATTCTTCATTTTAACCTATTTACTGTACGTTTAAGTAGAATCCATTTCAAGCGATGACCTTGAGTTTTGTATATTATGTAGATACTATTACTTGGTAGGATACCTAACGTCCTAATTTACTGCAACATGGTATTGATTTTGTTTCGACTCAACCAAACCATTCATTCATTCTTTCTAGTGCTTTGCGAGGACCATTTAATATAACATTACTACCATTAACTTTAAATTAAATTATTAAATGCACTGTTGTATTAAACCTTATGTTGATGCCGATTAATTTTTGAATACCCTGAGAATTTATTGCAGAATGTCAGACATTTTAGTCAAAATTATACTATTTAATATTAAACGGTATCTAGTGTTTACTCGTCATTATCTAATAAGCATAAATTATACTTATGATTTACAAAATTGAAGAACTACCTCCACTAAGTAATTAAATATATCTATTAGGTATGGGACAACAGGTTACAAACATTAGTTCTCGCATAACATTTTTACCATTATAGAGTGTTTACTCTTTTAATTATGTCTATGGAGAAGGCAAAGCTGTAATAACACATCCACACACCCTCGCTAAGTTCATTTGACCCCATGTAATAGGCGTCGAGCCAGTTGCTATCCACGTTAATGGAAGTACTAGTTCTCGGGTGGTGTCAATTGTATTATGTGCCGTATTATATATACATTCATGACCTTAAACCCAAAAAGAAGGAAAATTCTGCCAAGCGAAAATGTTTATTAATGCTTGCAACACAGAAAGAATGAACGACAACCTCTCGTATGAATGAAAGGCGAATGAATTAGAATACTACACAAAAACATACGCCCACGCTCCGACATCGACAGCCTGCTCGCTCGCTCCTCGCTTCGCTCGGCTTACTTAGTATTTGTTGAGGTTTTGTGCGGGAGGGTTGTGAAAATGACCGGGGTGGATAAAATACTAAACTATAAGAGCAACCCGGACGACGATTTCTACGCTCTACTGGGGTGTGATGAGAATTCATCTGTGAGTATTAATCTTGACTAGGTCAAAGCTTAAAACAGAAAGAAAGCGATAAAGTGTGTTACCTATTAAAAAATTGTATTGATTACATTGCTCAGTGACCTTATTGTTTTCGAGGTCCTCGGATTTGACCTAGTTTAATGTGGTCTTTTAGCGCGCTGACTTGAATCATGGAGTTCCTTTGATGTCGACCATTCTATATCTCTGACAATCAGAATACACTCAAGGAAAAATCTCAAACCAGTTGAGTTAGTGCGTCATTGCGTTACCGGGAATACCTACTACTTTGTTTTTGTTGGATGTTTGATGATAGTTAAACAAATTTCCAGGTCGAGCAAATTGTCGCTGAATACAAGGTTCTCGCTCTTCAACATCATCCCGATAAGAATGATGGGGACAAGGAAGCCGAAGCCAAGTTTCAACAACTAAAGGTAATAGTTAAACAAACAAACATATCACTTACTTTAACATTATTTTAAAAGCGGAGTCCGATATACAACTAGCTAATGAAAAACTAACGAAGCAATTTAATTCCGGTTTAGTCATGAGCTATTGTTCTTTTTACCGTGTTATGTAATTAGAATGTTAATTCGTATTACTTAAACTAACGAATTAAGCTAACAGTGTTCTCATCAAACAATACGTTTAATTGTTAACACTATTAAAGCTTAGAATATCCAGATTTATACTTTCTAAGCAATGTGTTTGTGTATGTTTAAATTGAATATAGGTTTGAATGAACCTCATGATTCATTCAAACCTTCATTCAATTTACATTTAAAGGGCTAGTGATGTGACCCGTAATTAGATGCGTCGCTCAATTATCTTAATTATACCAATTGAGTTTACATGAATAAATAGGTGCACTGTGATGACATCGTATACACAAAAAATTCGTAACAAATGTCACCATGACGAATGTTTTTGTTCCAGGAGGCAAAGGAGACCTTGTGCGACCCTTCCAAGCGTGCTTTATACGACAAGTGGAAGCGCAGCGGCATATCCATGGGCTATAAGCAGTGGCTGGGCATGAAAGACCACGTGCAGCAATCCATGCACTGGTCCAAGCCTAACACTAAAGACCGCATGCTGGAGGGCGACGGAAAGGCTTCTGGTCCTTCGAGCCTTGGCCCTGCGAATTCCGCCACTCGCCGCGCTTCCGAGGGAGGCGCTGCCCTCTGGGGACGTTGGGGCGGAGGCAACCAAGAACCGCCATCCGAAGTGATCTCGAAATTCCGCAACTATGAAATCTAATTTCATTTGGAGCATACCAACCTAAGTTTTGTTGTTAATTTTTATTGATCTTTTTTTTTAAATAAAGGAGGTTACATGTGCCCTAATCTCTTTTATGTTTATGAATTTGATCCGTACTTACATAATTTGAATAATTGTTTACATTATAAGCGTCGATGGCGGACTTCTTGCCATGTAAAATTCGTGTTTTGCTCTCTTAAACTTAAGTGTAATTAATATTAAGTATGGATAATTAGTTTTAAGCGGCACAATATTCATCAAGTCAGCTCTGAAAATGTTTCTCGAATGTAGCTCGTATCAACATTAAAAATTTTCGGTGTTTGATGTACTTATTAAATGTCTATATTCTGTTGTAATTCGTGTAAGTAGGGTAATCGATGTTAGAAGCCCCGGTTCTAGTGTGATGTAGTGTTAAACACTTATAGAACTATCCCTTAGCTGTAAGCTATGCACATTCCTGAATAACTTATGAGTCTGAAAAGAAAACATTTCTGCTGTAGAACAATATGTTAGTATCTATTTTAGAATCTCTATGATGTTTTGAAGATTTATATTTTTGATCCTATTTTATAACTATTTACCTTACTATAAGTATTATATTTTTATTTATTATGAAGATGAAGGATAGAACGGATATTGTTGTGAGACAACTACAGGGTATAGATGCTCGATCAGCTGGGATTTTTTTTCTTTTTCAATCTTCAACTGTTACCTTTCCACTACAAAAACTCATTCCGATAATGATTGTTGTGTTCCCGTGTTAGTAGCAGTGTAGACCTTAGATACACTACGTGTTAAATGTTTATCAGTATTTACTTTGGATGTTTCAAATATAAATGTATACTTAAATGTTACATGTAGTAGATTAATTATTTATTATATTTGATGTTTGTCGGTAAAAAGAATAAAAAAATCTAAAATAAATGCCAAATATTTACGATGTTTTTACTTTAAATGTTTTTAAATTAATAAATGGAACAATAAAAGCGGCAAAAAGTACAACACCGATGTTTTATTCAGTGCCTATGTAACTTACTTTTTAGTTATCAATCTTAATAGCAAACAAGTTAAACCTGTCAACATCCGAAGATAAAACAAATTGTAATAAGTAACTTGTTAGATCCGACAATAGGTAGGTGTGGCACCCATGGGAGGGACGGGTTGGTGACAATTGTATTCTGCAATGACATCATCATTTGGACTTTTCTTTTTTTCTTATCCTAGAACAAATCAACAATAAGAATATCAAGTTCGAAATTATTTAATCAATATCAAGGTGATCTGCTTTCAAGGTCATTTTAGGTGATTATTAGAGATAATTTCTTGTGCGCAAAAAAAATAAAAAAAAATTGTTTTTGAGGATTGTCCAACCACCTCTAGGGGTGTTTACTCACACGTATCAAAGGTGGTCACCTTATAAATAACTTGATTCCATAGCACGGTCACACCTCAGACTTGCCTATCCCATTAACAGCGTTGTCAGGAATTAAAACTTACCCTTGCCGGTTATCTTTCCACAATGGTCTAGGAGTGCTAAAATAACAGCGACCTAACTCTGCAAGCCGATTGCAATCGTCTTAGTCTACCAGTCACTCTCACTCATAAGGTATGATAGCAACGTTTGAGAGAGATGGCATCACAAAACCGATTTCAATTAATTTAAAGAGTAGCCCCTCTGAATATGCCAGTCAAGATTGAATGTAGGGGTGTCGTAAAAGTGTACTTGTAGACCAATAAGCACCTTGGGACACCCGAATTGTAGAGAGCAGTTCACCAATAACATCATACCCAACCCGACCCGGATGATGATGATGATCATACCCAAAGAGGGTTGGTTAGGTAGTACCTCGAGTTACTCCGTACTTCGGTGCTTAAAATTAAGCCGTTGATCCCGGCTGCCTCTGCAGTCGTTAAAACATATTAGTCCGCACTGGGCAAGCGTGGTGGGTTATGGCCCATTCTCCCTATATTCTTCCATCCATAGGGAAGGCCTGTGTTCCAGCTGTGGGGACATTAAAAGGCTGGTGATGATGAGGACCTTTCTGGTGTTATGGATGATATGAAAGAAAATGGAGTGGAGTGGTAACAGAGAAGGAAGAAAATTATGGTGTAGCATGATTTACTTACGCATAACCTGTAATAGGAAGAAAATAACCTTATGATACCTACTACTGCAAAATCAGTCGGTGCTGAGGTGAACTGCACAAACCTGAGGAAATGTTATTTAAACAATGGCTTCTGACGTGTTATCAGTTAAGAATAAATGTTTGTTGACACCCACGCAGGCTGGCCTGTTTAATGATTCCGAAGATTCCACAGTTGACAAACAAAACAGAATCAGCACGTGCTAAAAGTAAACAGAGGATGTCAAGCTATAACAAAAATGATTAAGAATACTCTATCTACAGGTACCTACTCAAAATTGATGGCAAAATTTGAAATGCAAGAGTAAGTAATATAATGTATGTCACACCTGACAATAAAGTGGACGTTTTCGCCCGCTTCGTATACGACAAATCCCACTTCCTGGTCAGCTGCCCGGAGGACCAGCTGGTTCAATTCAATAGCATCAAAACAATGCTGGTGTATATATAAAAATCAAATCATATAGGTAATAGGTACATAATCTATCTCGAGCCAGCTGTAAAACCTAAGTCAAACTCAAAACCTTGAGCAGTATGGATAGGACGTTGTTACATCAATTAGTCCAATTACTCTCTCCGTTCATAGGTCTGTCGTCGTGGCGCTTTCTATCACTTTTTACATTATCTTTTCTATATTTAATTAATAATACATTCATTCATTAATGTTAATAGCCCCAGATAACATGGTAACCGGAAGGTGATGATGAGATGTGACGTCTGCTGATGGGTCACGCTCGCTACGGGAGGCCTGCCTGTTACCCCGGGGGCCACCTGTATTCAACGCTCCTCCGAAAAAGTTTCCTTAGTCAATTCCCGGGTACTTCCTAGTCCTTGGGCTTTGCATACCCACAGGAGCCTTTAAAGGCCGGTTGCTGTCTGCACGCTGAGGTCGAGTGCGATGAGTTTTCCCACTCGTGCAGTCAATAGCAGCTAAGCGGAACACGTTTTGGTTTGGTGGAGTCCACCCCCGTGAAGGTGTACGGACACGCAGGGCACTAAATGAGGTGCTCCATGGTTTGAGGAGTAGCACCGCACCCCGTCTTGGAACCAACCCAGATTCTCCGTGAATTTTAGGGCGGATGTAGCTTATCTACTAAGTAAACCTTCTCGTAGAGTATAATTTCACTTAGAGCCAGCCACTACTCACACTTTTATATGGCCCGGATTAGAGTATAATCAGGTACATACCTCGACCTCATTCGTGCCTCAGAAGACACGTTATGGATTTAGTCCTAGCTGCATTTGCAGTCGTATAACCCCTAACTTCGGCCACAAAGCTTTGTTCCAGATACATTTGGTGTCTACCATTCATAGGGTAGGTCTTAACCCAATAACAATGTGCAATTAATAATTTAAACACAATAAATCGAGGTGAGTCGGTCCAACTTGTTGAGGCTAACCATTATAATATACAATAATTGAATTATTTAAAACGCCGTCGTGTGGTTACGGCAGAGCAGAATACAAATGTCACCACCCCGAATCTCACCCGCGGGTGTCGTACAAGGCGACTAAAGCTTAAGACAGCGATGAGTAATGTGAGGCAGCATTACTTTTGCACCACCAAGCAATATACTGCGATTTATGCCCGATAGATGGCAATAGACTCGCCACTGCCGATCACCATGCGACCGAACTTAATTGGCGAAATGTGGGTTTACCTCTGCCTATGTATTGGCGTGATTTATGTATATAAAATTTAAAGTATTGTAATAAATAATGATTTTTCATCATAAATACATAATAGCATATAGATTTACAGGCATGATATCTACACCAGCATGGTGGCCGCGACATTATCTTAATGTATCATTAACGGTTACTGTGGCCAGCTGAGCGGGAATGCCATTGGGTGGATGTTTACACTGAGGCTCCGGTGTCATCGGCGCGCCGGGCTAGCTCACTGCCAGTTACCCACCAGCATTTGTACGATAGTGACGAAGGTGTTAAGTATCCAGTGCTAATTGTGCCCAAGAATTCATTAATTACAAGCAAAAGGAAAGTTAAGGAAATTGAAGATATTATATTGGTTGGTGTTTGGTTCCAGCTTCAAAGGTCATGGATTCATAGGCACCCGAAAAGATTTAGCTTTAATAACATATTGTTTAAAATACTTATAGCTTAGATTCTGCCGTCCAAACATTATGGTTAAAAAATCCATCACTGATCATCTAACGCCGGGTCCCAATATTCTACCAACAGATAGACGTAATACAGCTAAGTTGCTTAGCAACTTCTTTTATTTATCGTAATATAACAAAAAATGCCAGGTAATTAAACTTTAGTTATCTTACCAAAGATAGAACCATAGAATATTGAGACCCGCCGTAAATAGATACTTAACTACTGAATATTTAAGAATATAGTTCAGATATACTTATAGGTAAAGCTTTATTGTTAGACCGAGTTTCATCTTTATTATGGTAAGTTAAAAGATTTTTTAGCAGTTATACTCTGAGTAGTTAGACTACCCAAATGTTAATTAAATAATAATATTCCTTTTGAATTAAAGAAACTTTCACGGATTTCATTAACGTACCTATATTCATGTGTTAGGCATTGTTATTGAATTATAATAATATTGTTATTTGTATGTGCTGTGAGTGCTCGTGAAAATAATAAGAGAACATAAAAATATTATTTCCCTCGATTACCTAACTTTAAAGTATCAGAAACAATTTAATATAAACTTTGTAGGTAATATATAATAGAATAAAATTAAAATTGTCATTTTTAAGACAGCTTTTTGGAGGCCGGCTTGGTCGAATGCTCAGATCGCTGGGTATTGGTCAAGACTCAAGAGGTCCCGTGTTCGAATTTTGTGATGAACACAAATATTTGTTCCCGAGTCATGGTTGTGTATATTATGTTTATGTAATATATTTTCAACATTTATATACATAATTATTATGATATACTTAAAAAATATTTTCCGTCATCTAGTATCCATAACACAAGTGCTTAGGCTACTTACTTTGGGCTAGATGATAAGTGTGATTGTGAAAAAAAAATTAAAATTTGTATAAAAATATTATTATTCACATGAAAAATATTCAAGACTAAATTTTTATACACGAGCGCAAGGCTTCCTTTCCCAGAAGTGTTTGTTTAATTTCGGTGAATGAGTTAGTTTTCTTTTTTAGATTTCCACGAGGCGACATACTGATTTCCGTGAATATTACTAAAACCATTGAAGCAACATGAGAACCCATTTGCAGTGGCGAGTGACCTTATAACAAAGAGTCGTTACGAAGTGATCTGTGAAATATAAAACTGAAGGTTAAATATTCAACCGTCTGGAATGTAAGCCCTGTCATTTTTTTTAAATAAAAAATACAATAACATTAGTATTTTGACGGCCGCCTTGGTCAAATGCTCAGATTGCTGGGTATTGGCCAAGAGGTCCCGGGTTCGAATCCTGGTAGGGGCAAACTTTGTGGTGACCACAAATGTTTGTTTCCGAGTCATGGTTGTGTTTATGTTTATGTAGTATATTTTCAACATTTATATACATAATTATATTAAAAATATGTCCGTCATCTAGAATCCATAACACAAGTGCTTAGGCTACTTACTTTGGGCTATATGTTAGGTGTGAGTGTAAAAATATATATATATATATATATATATATATATATATATAAAAATATTATTATTCACATGAAACTAATCCAGAGCAAATTATCCAAAACCCAAATCTGTCAAAGCGAGTTGGAGAGCCTATTGCCATCGCAATATTTTGCCAGATGCTATGAGAGGAATGTTGCTGCTTACTAATCGCTGTCGCCTTGTACGACACTCACGGGAGAAATCACAGAACCGAGACCTTTTTTACTGTTCTGTGGGAGTGATGGGGTGGTGAAACTTGTATGCTGCTCTGTCGTCACCAACTACCGTCAAGGATCTTCTTCTTCCTGCCCTTATCCCGCTCTAGGCGGGGTCGGCACAACATATTTTCTTCTTCCATTTCTCTCTATCCTTCACTAATTTCTCATCCACCCCTCCCGCTATCATATCCTCCTTTACACAGTCCATCCATCTCTTCTTTGGTCTTCCTCTCCTTTTACGTCCTTCCACGTACATGCCTAACATTCTTCTGCCAACATAGCTTTCATCTCTTCGCATAACATGACCAAACCATCCCAGTCTATTACTCCGCAGTCTCTCTGTCACTGGCGCCACTTTCAAACTTCCCCTGATATACTCATTTCTTATCTTATCTCTCCGTGTCACACCACACATCCATCTTAACATACGCATCTCTGTTACATGCACTCTTCTTTCATCAGTCTTCAACTACCGTCAAGAATATTTCTTAAAATTAACTATTTTAAACGTTTGATACGAGAACTCTTAGCATTGCATGGATTTGCCGCGAGACAGAGAGGGAAGTCAGGAGCAGCGCTTGGGACTTGTGACCCAAGTGTAGGTGAGACCCCCTTCACAACATGACAACACCAGGAGAGAGCGTGAGTGGCGAGAGGAGTTCACTCGCCACCACGGGCGGCGACTGTCTCTGCCCTGCAATATTTGGTAAGTTCCGGAAACCTTGATTAAAAAAAACCATGAATGTACTTCAAGCCGTGTGGTGACGGCAGAGTAGAATACAATTGTCACCACCCCAAGTCTCTCCCGTGGGTGTCGTACAATGCGACTAAGGATAAGTTAGCAATAAGGAATGGGCAGCAGCGTTCCTCTGATACCACCTAGCAAGAGTACTGCGTCTTTTGTGCCCGATAAATGGCAATAGGCTCGCCACCTATTACATGGGACCTAACATAATTGGCGAAATGTGGGTGCTAGTTCACCTCTGCCTACCCCTTCGGGGATATAGGCGTGATTTATGTATGTATGTATGTATGAATGTACTTGACAAATTTTAACTATTTAAATAATAATATACTGATGTATATTGCAAAAAAATATTTGGTAAAATCCATTAAATTTAAGGAAGATATAAACAAGATGCCACAAGACACGAAGACATTTGGGATGTTTCATAGCAAACACAGTAGTGTGCAATGCTAAAGTATGTAATATGCATGTACTTACTTTGTTTGTTCTGGAATATCCTAACTATCAACAGCTCCATTAGAGATTCAACTGACTGACGAATAGTTCAAGCCTTATTACAAGTATTTGGGTAATGTATAAACAACAGGAATGTTATGTACAGTATACGTATAATTCTATATGTAACGTTTTTGTTGTCTTAAATTGCTCTCCTCACAACAATCAATGGATGTGGAAAAATGTAGATGAAGGAAGCCTTTCAGTTTGAAAAATGAACCATGAATATATTCCTAAATGATAGCTTTTAAATTAATAAATAATATACTTATAATAATAAAAGTGAAACAACATTATTTTATAACATAAAGTCCGTTTATTAAAACTGTACATAATAGGTTTATTATAAAATTGAATACAATGAGTACTTTTTTGCCTGGTTAACTAAAAGTTACGATTATTTAATTATTGGGCTTTAATGACTATTTTATAATTTTACATGGCACTGTCAAGATTGTATGTTATATAATTTGTATTTTATTTAATCATGGTTTTACCAGGTACTCTATATAAAAAAGAGGTTTATTGATACATTTACAGATGACATCACAAAATTTAACAACCTCAGTGAAACCAAGGTTTATAAAAAATTTAAATATATTATTTTGTATTAATTTTAATTATTACACTTCACTATTTTTGATCACAAATTATGGCCTATTGAAAAAAGATTTAAAAATTAATTTTAATTAATTAGTAAAATAATATCGTTATTATTAGTTATCAGATCTAAAATCTTTGAACATATTAAATGCAAATTAATGGCTTTGATCGAATAACGTAAATAAATATTATTAAACTTAACTCACATAATATAAATTCAGTTTGTGACATTTGTCAGCCTCTATAGAATCCTAATTCCATAAATTAATCCTAAAGACTACACACTAAATTGTGAATGAAATAGGCAAGACCAAAACTAGTGTATATGTATAAACAATATACATTAATTAGTTTTATTTTTTAAATTATGTAGTATTACATAAATGTATAATTAATATAAAACGCTTAGTAGTAAACTTGCATTTTGATAATGAATTATACATTTAACAGCACTCCAGACTATACAACTACCAAATTTATTTTAATTTATTATCAACCTTAACAAGTAGAACGTAAAATCCAAAATCTATTGTGATACTTGACATTTTATGGTAGCCCGACTTGCTGGTAAATGTATATGTATGGTCAGCATCATAAGAAGGCTAACACTTTAGTACCTTCGACCGCTTCTGCAGTAATGGTTGCCACCAGTGATTTAAAAAATAGTAACGTCAAGACTGAACTATACGTCCGAATTATAACGTCTTGCAAAACTAGTCTACGTCAAGCATAGTTACAGCTATCTCTTTCTCTTGCGTGTTGTTTCGTTCGTTCTACTCATCTGTTTTAGGCTGCGCGGATTTAGTCGCACATTACAATGCATGTAACATGTGTATTGTATTTTTAAAATATCATTGGTTGTCACCTAACAACATATTGATTAAATACATAATTATATTAAGTGTTAATCTACTTATGGCGCCGATCGTACCTATTACATCATAACGCAAAAATATAGCAGTCGATTCTAATGATACCTTACAACTTTGTAAATGGCTCTCTTATCGTTCTATAATTGATATAATGTAGAAAATATGAATCTCATAATAATTTTATATAAACATTCACTGCAATCAGACTTATAAATGTCTCCTAAGATATTTGTTAAATTACTGTATCATTAGGTAATACTTGATTTTATTTAAATGCATTGTTAGAATATTGTCACTTTAAAGATTTATTTTTCAGTATAGTTTAGATTTAGCTTCATCTGAGCTGTAGTTTTATTACAAATTATTCATAATCTTTATTTGCAAATTAAGTGACAAATTAAATGTCACATAGTGCATGAGTATTATCTGTAACATTAAAAACTAGAAAAAAAAATTAAATACATAAATGTGTCAGTAGTGGATGATTTATACGATTACAATTTCATATGCAGTGAGATAACACGACACAACTAACATGGGCATGGAGTTAGTCACTGGTTTCAAATTTCAAGCCACACTTTTCATTTCTTAGAACTGTCGTTAATTAACTTTTAATATGAATATTATTATTCATTGTAACTAACGTATTTGGTCTTAGTCTTAATTGCATACGTAACCTTTACTTTTTTATGTCAAATAAGGCTTCAGGAACTGGGTGGCAAATAGAATAACTGGCCAATCAAACTATTCTTACCGCTTCATTCACCTCTCGCTTATCTTGAAGTCTTTGGGACTGGGCGGGGGATCTTGCGGATGATGGCTTCTGCCTGGTACTCCAGACCGCATGGCTTCAATAACTCTTGTCCACCTTGATGCAGCCACTTGTTGCACACTGGAAGCGTCATGAAAAGAATATAATTACGATTAATTCCACTATGGTGGTACTATAATGTATTCTGTTTACAATTTTAATTTTAATTTCGATTTTCAATTTCAATAAATAAATAAATGTTAGAAAACTTTTATTTGTAGACGTTGGCGTCTTGTTTAGCCGACTGGTGTAGGCATTTGCCCGAATTGCAGAGGACGCGGGTTCGGTTTCCGCATCAAGACTATAATTTTTCCGAAAATTTTCTAACGAATATTTTCTTTGTATTCTATTCATTACAATTTGAATCAGCACAGTAGAGCGGTGGGCCTGGGTCACCAACATAGCCCGAAGAATCGTGGACCTTAAGTGGCAGTGGGCAGGGCGGGCACATTGCAAGGATGACTGACGGCCGTTGGGACGAAAAGGTCCTCGAATGGCGGCCACGCATCGGTATACGCGGTAAATTTGGTAATAAATAAATTTTATATGTATTGTGGCATCACATATATTATTATTATATGAATAGACAGGCAGCCAATGGCTGATACGCCTTTGTACTGGTCGTATCTGTCGATTAAAAATGTCACTTCAGGTTGTTTTTTTGCTTTTCTCTTTGCTTTTGCTCCAACCACTAGTCAAGCCTTTATTTGAAGCTATTTGTCGAGGGAGCATCAATTATATCCTGTGGCAATCCGTTCCAGGCATGATAAATAAATAAACGTTCTTTCTGTTTTGTTCATCAACAAACATATTTTGGTTGGTGGTAGGACTTCATTCAAGTCAGCCTGGCTAGCTACCTCAAAAATTTGTCGCCATAATAATAATGTTAAAAGCATTATTGTGTTCCGACAATTGTGATAAGATAGCCAGCACATTTGTGATTAAGGGTTCCAGGTGAACCTCGATTACTTCTTAGGCCCTTATCGTCTTACCATCAGGTGAGATGAAGGGCAAGAGCTTCCTTGTCTAGCATAAATAAACCTTCTTTCCGTTGAGTTCATGAAGAAAGAGTCTAATTACCCCATTTCGATCCCCGCAGTACTGGGCAGGCGGCATGTCTGGTAGCCAAGTCGCCCTCGCCGGACGGGTGCAGGTTCAGCCAGAACGCCGCAGCGCCTTTAATCGGGAACAGGCTCAGCCCGAGTTTGGTGAACACCGTCGCACCGCCTTGAGCCACGTCTGACATCTGGGAATAAATACCACCGTAAATTAGCAACTATGTCTTTTTATTGGCCTTTATTTTGGGAAATTGTTATAAGAAAAAGAGGCCACAAACATTTCCGATCACATTACCGCATCATTTTTTCGGAATATATCTGACCTATTTTTTTTTGTATAATGTTCTATACTATAAGGGCAGGAAGAAGAAGAAGAAGTTCTATACTATAATGATCAAATAAAAATTAAAATAACAGATTTATCTAGGGAGTAAATTATTAATAGTCGAATAAAACTCATAACTTCGATCTAAATTACCAAAATAATAAAAAAATATACACGTGTTGAATACGTTTAAGTAGTTATATTTCAAATTAACCAAATGTCACCCGAAATGCGACAAACGAAGCCTGGTAAAGTACCCGAAAACGACCAGCGTGTCGAGGACATTAGTGAAATGTGGTGAAGGGACTGAAGTGAGCAAGAATCTTAACAAGTGGAGAAAAATTATCTCTGTCTATCTGTATAAAGTACTATTTACGTATAGCGTATTGGTTTCATTTATAGCAGATTACATTAAAAGATAGACATTATGTTTTATATTTATGTTTATACTTACATAAAACAACACTGTCGCAATTCTGTTGCCATGGAACTTTTTAAATGCGTTCTCTTCTCTCTGCAAATAAAAATTATATGAAATAGCAATAAAAACTAAATAGCAATGTTCGCTAAAACCGGTAATTAAATGTGTCATCCTACGTTACTCCGTGCCGTCTTCTGAAGACACGTTAATCTGTTGTTACCGACTGTTTTTGATATCATTAATATACCAACCAATCAGCACTGGGCCAGCGTGGGGTGCGATATTGCCAATTCTCCCTAAGTTCTTCGATCCATAAGGCCTGTCATCATCATCACCAGCCCTTTTAAGTCTAAAAAAAGCCCCACTGCTGGGGCACGGGCCTTCCCTATAATAAGAACCCCTATGGAAGAATATAGGGCCATTGGGCCTTAGTCCACCACGCTGGCCCAGTAAGGGTTGGTTATAAACGACTGCAGATGCAGCCGGGACCAACGGCTTAACGTGCCTTCCGAAGCACGGAGGAACTCGAGACAATACATTTTTGGTCACCCATCCAATGACCGGCCTTAGCGAACATTGCTTAGTTTACGCAATCGCAGCCCAAGCGCGCTATCCCACTACCCTAGCGAGCTGCTCATAAGGCCTGTGCCCTACATTAAAGGGCGGGTGATGATTACGTTATCAAAAGGCGTGATTTGAACTCACCCTAGCGAAGTCATAGTGAGGCTCATAATGCCCACCGATGCCATAGTTGACCACTTGCAACTCCTCAGCTGTGTCCATGCTGAGGCCGGTCATGTCTGCGACCCGCTGTGACACCTTGGCAATGAGAGGCGACTCTTCATCCTTGAGCCAAGCGGACTTGCTGATCCGGTACGAGGCCGGTGTCAACGCACCGGTGCGAGGGTCATGCACCACCGCACGTTTAAACTGTAAATTAATATTGTGATTTATTGGAAATATAACCACAACCGGTGCCGAAGACAAATTATCTTATTAAATTATGGAATATTTTTCCATTTTAATTACAAATTACATTGGCCGTGTGGTGACGGCAGAGTAGAATACAATAATTGTCACCACCCCAAATCTCTCCCGTGGGTGTCGTGCAAGGCGACTAAGGATAAATCAGTGATGAGGAATGGGCAGCAGCGTAGGAATGGTCCTCTTATACCACCTAGCAATATACTGCGACTTTTGTACTCGATAAATGGCAATAGGCTCGCCACCTATTATTACATGGGACCTGACATAATCGGCGAAGCGTGGGTGCTAGTTCACCTCTGCCTACCCCTTCGGGGATAAAGGCGTGATTCATGTATGTATGTAAGTGTTACAAACATTACCTAGAGTTAGAAAAACTATTATCCTAGGTATAACAAAAAAAATTGCACGGCATTTGCAAAAAATACCTGCTTTGGATGTCCTAATGAATGGGGGAATCGTACCTACCACGTTCTCTGCAATTTGGGCAGATGCCTAAATACATCTTGGCCGGCCTAGGAGGTTCCGGTTGGCCGAGACGTACAGGCAGCCGCCCGAATTTAGGAGGACGCGGGTTACCATCACCATCCGGCATCAGGATTTTTTTAAACCGAATTTGGGAGGGCGCGGGTTACCATCACCATCCGGCATCAGGATTTTTTTAAACCGAATTTGGGAGGGCGCGGGTTACCATCACCATCCGGCATCAGGATTTTTTTAAACCGAATTTGGGAGGACGCGGGTTACCATCACTATCCGGCATCAGGATTTTTGTTTTAAACCGAATTTGGGAGGGCGCGGGTTACCATCACCATCCGGCATCAGGATTTTTTTTAAACCGAATTTAGGACGCCGCGGGTTACCATCACCATCCGGCATCAGGATCTTTTTTAAACCGAATTTGGGAGGGCGCGGGTTACCATCACCATCACCAGGCATAATGATATTTTGAAAATCTTTAAATAATTTTCTTTGTAGAGAAATATTAATAATTCGACGGTCAGCCTTTATTTAGAAGAATATTACAATCGACAAGTCAATATTTTTAAGTATAATAATTGAGGGTAATCTTATCTTTTTCATCTTACCCTAGGTCTAGCTGCATCCTGTATAAAGGCAATCTCACTGTCGCTCATTACTTCGTGAAATATAACAATATCGGGCTGTAGGTACATGTATTCCATCTTTATAGGGGCCAGTCTTAGAAAAGGGTGGTTTTCAGTTAAATAGCGACAATGTAATCTGTAAAATAGGACAAGAATCTCATATTAAAACTCGAAAAACATCCAGTCTCGTCAGTTTAATTAAATGTTAGTAAACAATAAGTAGTAGATTATATACAAAGATTTTGGTGGTAAGAAAAATAATTCCGAAAAATTATGATCTTGAGGCGGGAATCGAACCCGCGTCCGCTGCTATCCGGGCAGGTGCCTGACCGCTCGGCCACCCAAGACACTAATTAACTTGCCGAAATTCTTCTAACCTTTACACTTCACGTTGTAAGCCAACGGGTACCCTCGCAATGTAGAAATAAATTTCAAACATTCCAAAGCAGATATTTTTACAAATACCGTGCGTTCGGTTAAGCTTGGGTTTGCTTTTTATTAACTATTCGATTTTAATTTTAACATTATATAAATGTTAGAAAAATTAGTACAAAGATTTTGGTGGTTAGAAAAAGAATTTCGAAAAATTATGATCTTGAGGCGGGAATCGAACCCGCGTCCGCTGCTATCCGGGCAGGTGCCTGACCGCTCGGCCACCCAAGACACTAATTAACTTGCCGAAATTCTTCTAACCTTTACACTTCACGTTGTAAGCCAACGGGTACCCTCGCAATGTAGAAATAAATTTCAAACATTCCAAAGCAGATATTTTTACAAATACCGTGCGTTCGGTTAAGCTTGGGTTTGCTTTTTATTAACTATTCGATTTTAATTTTAACATTATATAAATGTTAGAAAAATTAGTACAAAGATTTTGGTGGTTAGAAAAAGAATTTCGAAAAATTATGATCTTGAGGCGGGAATCGAACCCGAGTCCGCTGCTATCCGGGCAGGTGCCTGACCGCTCGGCCACCCAAGACACTAATTAACTTGCCGAAATTCTTCTAACCTTTACACTTCACGTTGTAAGCCAACGGGTACCCTCGCAATGTAGAAATAAATTTCAAACATTCCAAAGCAGATATTTTTACAAATACCGTGCGTTCAGTTAAGCTTGGGTTTGCTTTTTATTAACTATTCGATTTTATTTTAACATTGTATAAATGTTAGAAAAATTAGTACAAAGATATTATATTAGATAGTATTAGTTCTTTTTCTAACCACCAAAATCTTGGTACTAATTTTTCTAACATTTATATAATGTTAAAATTAAAATCGAATAGTTAGTAGATTATATGCCAAGGGCGATAAAACAAACAAAGTATGTCTCAGATCGCAAGTATTTGACTAATGATAAATATACGCCCAGGACCAGGAAATGGAATTTTCCGTATGCGTAGCGTGCGGAAATGTCCACTTTATGATCAGGTGTGACATAAAAAAGATTATAGAATATCATATTATAATTTCACAACATAAATAATGAAAATGGAATTTTTGATGATTTATCAAAATTATTGACCAAGTTTTACTTATCTTTAATATTCAACATATATAAATTGAGGTGCTTCTAACCTTCTAGAAATTTCGCTCGGCACGTCCATCTCTCCCCTGCAAAGAATTTCATAGTTGTGCCTCTCTTTCAGGTACTCCGACATTTCTTCCGAAGGCGGATTTTTGTCTCCTATGTCCTGAAGTAGAAACTTTAATGTTGGTTTATTTTTACGAAATATATTAAAGACATAGTTAACATGTATGTTACTAAATATAGAAAGGACTACTATCTAATGAAAACACACGTAAATATTCCAAATAATCGATTTATTATAAAAATATCAATAAGAATTGGATACAAACTCAAGTAGAAACTATAAAGCATTTCTAGCGTGATTGTGAAATTATCTCATGGTCAAGATAGCTTAAGGTTTTTTTATTAATTAGTGTTGTAAGTACTAATTAGTTTATTGCTGTAAGTAACTCATTAATCACACTTGCCTATTATCTAGCCAAAGCTAACCTAAGAATAATGGTATCTGTAGTAACACGTAACATCGTTACATGACCAAAAGGTATTTTATTCCAAATAAATACATAAATACAAAAGAACTAACAAGCTTTGTTGTTTCCAATTAAGATGTCTTTATTCACTTAATGAGATAGCAAGACAATGTTCGTGATCAACTCGCGACAAACTTAAGCGAAACGTGCAAGTCTTGTCACGACTAAGAACAAATTTTGCAACGCTAAAGCCGCAAAGTAACAAATATCATGTTTATTTTTCTAAGCATTTCCTTTGATCAATTCCTACTTAGGTATTGATACAAGTAAAGACGTTTTTTGCAATCTCTATAATGTAAGCACCGTTAAATTAATGGCTTATTACAAAACAGGTTATGTGAAGAAATTCTAAAAATGCAAAATATCTACCTGTGTTCAATAATTTATGCGTCTCCAAGAAATAAGTAGTCAATTTAAATAACTATAATAATTTCACATTATCAAAGATTCCAAGCCATATTATTATATAGATTTTTATGTATAAATTGTGATTTGAAAACGAAATCCAACATCAACAAATATTTAGTACCAAATTGATTGTATTCAACCACAAATTAATCACAATCTCAGCCAAGAGAGCAATGACACACAGATGGTAGGCACTTATGACAAATTAAAAAGCCAGAGATGGGTGTCATGTGATGTCAAGTCGCGATTATTACGAGTGAGTTATGACTGTCTTAAATATTAATATCGAGATAGCCCGCACATTTATGGAGTATCTTACTTTGATCAATGGACGATATTTAAGTTATTTGATAATTTCATCGGTTTTTGTGATAGTATAATATTAAAATTTATCAATAGAGTTTATTATTTGACATTATCTAATCTCATTAGTCCTCTATGCTGGCCTGGGAGCGAACAAATAACGAAGAATAGGCCAGCCCCGACTCATCCCATGGGTGACGTTAAAGTCGACTAAGGTAGATTGCCCAGTGTAGACCAATAAGCACCTTGGGGCACCCGAATGGTGGAGGGCAAACCACCAACAACAGCATACCCAAAGAGGGTTAGTGTCAGGCAGGCGGCCGGCTGTAAAACCTAAGCAAAACTTTGAGCAGTATGGATTGGAATGTTGTCATTCCAATCACTCTCTCCGTTCATCGGTCTCTCGACATGGTCCGTTCCGTCTCTTTTCTATACATTCATTTATCACTAGCACCTTTACGGTGTGATGAATGATATGAATCAAAAGGGAGTGGATGGCTTGATGACGTCTGACCGATATGAATGGAAGAGGAAACATACTGCGATGTGGACCAAATGTTTTGTCTCGAGATTTGTTGCGAGTTAGAGCGAGAGAAAAATATTTTCTTTTCCCCGAGGAGATTTTGTCCACGTCCCGTGATACGGGGGCTGGCCACCCGTTCGGAGACAAGCGGACGTATGTATTAATTAGCTTTGATGATTGATAGGCAACACACATTATGTAAATACATACCCCACGTTGCTTTTTGATCTGTAAAGCTTCCTGTTCTCTGATGGTCTTATGATAATGCGGTATGTTGCCCAGAGCTCTGTTGTGTGTTGGATCCAAATCCAACAATTTCTCCGTCCATTCCAGGGCACTTTTCACGTCACCTGGAAACAATGATTATTTCAGTCAGTTTGACTACTAAAGATCTTTATGCCAATTATGCAGAAATTTATATGTTTACTATTTGGAATACAGATCGTACACAGAAATACCAATATAGCCCCCATATAGGTATTGACAAACATTGGGTAAACCTCAAAGATAACCGCCAAATACCTTTTTGGGAGATCGTGAATTAGTCTTAAAAAATAGTACCGGTCAAAACTATACAAATAAGGTATTGGTCGACTTGAACATAAGTAGATTAGTAAAATGGATTTCTACCCATAAGCAATAGTCAAAAATAAGTAAGGTGACGAAAGTAAGGTAAAAAGACATTTCCATGTAGCATGGTGTGACTTGGATAGTTTTTGGTTAGCTACGCCAAATTATAGTAGCACCAGTCAGAACTTTAAACTATACGAATCTCCTATATTAACTCAAAAAGTGCTACTTTGTGGATTTTATTATAGCTTGTGTAGGTTCGGCACTGTCGACTCTACTATAGATATAGAAAAAATATTCTGACTAATTTAGTTGCGGTCATCCGGAAAAGGGGGAACGTAAATGCTAATGGGAGGGATCAGAATGAGAGGTATCCGAAACTCCTATATTAACTCAAAAAGTGCTATTTTGTGGATTTTATTATAGCTTGTGTAGGTTCGGCACTGTCGACTCTACTATAGATATAGAAAAAATATTCTGACTAATTTAGTTGCGGTCATCCGGAAAAGGGGGAACGTAAATGCTAATGGGAGGGATCAGAATGAGAGGTATCCGAAACTCCTATATTAACTCAAAAAGTGCTATTTTGTGGATTTTATTATAGCTTGTGTAGGTTCGGCACTGTCGACTCTACTATAGATATAGAAAAAATATTCTGACTAATTTAGTTGCGGTCATCCGCAAAAGGGGGAACGTAAATGCTAATGGGAGGGATCATTCCTTCATGTTGATCTCGCACTCAGATGTATAGGTATCTACGAAGGACATTGCGAGCCAAATAACAATAGGATTGCACTTGCCAACACCAAGTTTATCACGCCATTAACATAACAACATTACATCACAAATATTAACATTACAGTAAATTACAGTCGTTCCATTTTCGACTCTATTTCACACTCACCAAGCAAATAATGCGTGAAACTAATGTACTCCAATATATCAATTTCGTTAAATAAATAAGGTTCATTTTCCTTTTTGTACTTTCGCAGTGTCTCCGTCATCCAAGCCAAGCTGTTCTTAAAGTCCTTTTCGTTGTAGAGTGCTCGGCCGAGTTCATAACAATCTCCAGCGGACATGGGGGTACTGAAACATGTTTTAACATTTACTCTGGCATTCTCATGGTTTGATGGTAGAGTTTCCATTCTAAGTGAACTAGCTATCGAATACCTGTTTGTTTATTCCTGCTACATTGTTTGTCACATTGAATGTCTTTGTTTTTGATTGGGTGGAGATGGTGGCGTAATATTTAAAAGATGATAATACTATGCTATGATACGAAAACAAGAGACTATGATACGAATGACCAAATAGGTTATATTTAAAAAAAAACTCTAATTTTGAAAATATCATAAGTTTTTTTTGTGGACCTTTCATTCGTTCAAAAAGACAATTTTGTCAAAAGAACATAGAATGGTTCCAAAGACAGTCTATATCGTTTGCAGTTTCGAGTTAATCATACTGTCCCAGTTAGAAAAAACATACTGTATACACATGTTATAAATTAACGACTCAAATGCCATACCGATTACTTAACGACCACTCATTAATCTGTAAAACTGATAAGAGATTTCCTTAAAAAATATACTCCTTTATTGTTGATAACTTAAAAAGCGAAGATTATCATGTGTCTGTTGAAAATAATACGTGTAGGTGGGTTCAGTTCGGATCATTTGTATTCAACTATAAAAATGGCAGGTTTTTAAGACGGTGTAGGCGGCATATTTGTGCAGGAAAACAAGCTACAAAGATTTAGTTTGGTTAAACGGTCACAATCCGCTTTACGTAAACAAAGGCGACTCGGTTGAGTAATGCGAAATTCTTGTAGAAGACATAACTGTACTTGTCTGACCCAAGGATAATTTAAAGGATTTTGTTAACAAAATATGTTAAGATTAAGTTGTTGTGAATGTTAAGCCGAGCTTTAAATTTTTGTATGTGATTATTTTCCGAGTTAGTCATTGTTATTCAGTTTAATTTTGAACTAGTTTCTAGAAAGATACATGTGTTCATTGTTAATGTTAATTTATATCCTTTGATCTACTCTCACAATTCTGTTGGAATTAAAAAACACTTTAACTTCCTATATTCTTCCATCCCTACGAATAGAAGAAAAAACATGCGCCGACCCCAAATAAGAGATGAAGAAAATGATGATGATTCTTCCATCGATTAAGGTCTATTCGATGCAGGTAGCATTTTTGGTCACCCATCCAAGCGCACTAGCTTAGCTAGTACTAGTCAATCTTGTCATAAAACTAAACAATTTGAAACATTGATTCATGTCTCTTCCTAGACTCCCCGTCTGCCATACCTACTATGGTCCCGGCACCTGCAGGGTGAATCCACGGAATGCTAAGAGTTTTTTTCTCATAATGAAGCATAAATCATCTAACCTGTATGATACTCCATTCAGAACGCCCTCAGCTAGTTCGCTTACTTCCAAATGATACGTCTCTTGAAGGCGAGTGAGCGCTTGAGCTGCTCCGGTCAAATCCTCCAGCGTGGGAAATTTGATGTCGTCTTTGTTATTCATTGTTATATTCTTAACGTAATCTAAAAGGAGAAATGGAGATTTAAATGTCTGAGGTTGATACCATTTTCATTATTTACATCTAGACTAGACACCAGATACAAATTAAAATTTTTGTTCAATTGTAATTTTTCTCGTGGTATGTAATGAATATGTATGATATTAGCAAAGATATTATAAAGTCAACAATATTAGAAAGTCAGAAAATATTCGAAAAATTATAATAATTATTTTTCTATTTTGTCACCTTTTGTCTTTGTACTTAGTAAATAATTACATAATGTTCAAATAAAAAGTTAACCCAAGCTTTGTTGAATGCAAGATTTTTGTTTTTATATCAGGTTTTAGTGTTAGAAAATTAAGAATACCCATTGGCTTACAACGTGAAGTTGCAAGAAAGAGAAACGGAGTGGTATAGGCCGGATGCGGAGGACGCGGGTTCGATTCCCGCATCAGATCATAATAATTTTTCGAAATTTTTCTGACCTCTTTTTCCTTCGTAACAATACACTATTTACCTGTTCCAATTTTTATTCTTTGTTCTATGTTATCGAGGTCGGCCGTCAGTCTCTTAATCAAAGTGAAGGCATTGATGGGGTTTCCCAAATAGTTCGGAATGTCTTCCATAGCCTTTTCATGCTCCTTTTTATAAAGACCTAGGTGTCTAACAAACAACGTAAAAGTTAGACCAAGTCTTATGCATTGAAAGTGCGATAGGAAGAAGTGACGTCACCAAGACACCTTGACAGGCTTCGGGCAAGTTTAAAATTGTTTTTTCAAACGCAAAATCATCTAAGTATAAAAGGATTATTTTTTCAATGATATTTTTGTGGTAAATTAGGTACAGAGTTAAAGTTTTATAAGTAGGTATAAAAATAAAAATCAAAAAAACACAATAGGTGGATAATTCTTCAAACTTACTTCTTTAGATTTATCAGTCTTTCTTCTTCTTTGCCAATATAATGATCTAAGTCATCTATAATTTTCTTGTGTGTCACTAACAGTGGTTCCACCTCTGAAATGGCGGTGAAAACCTCTGCGTGCGTCCAGGAGCGTATATGTAACACTAAAAGATAGCATAAAATCTGCAGACTAAATTTATAAGGAACCATTGTCACCAATCGCGTTATCTGAAACAAACATAAACTGGTCCAACTACGAAGTGCTGTGTGGTGACGGCAGAGAAAAATTGTCCTCTCCCGTATCGTACAAGCCGACTTAGGGTAAAGCTTGCGATATCTAAGTAATGATAAAACCGAAGTATGAAAAGAAGGGATGATTGTTTAACAAAATTTACAAAGTTAGTGTCGACCAATGTCGTTTTTTATGTTTTAGCTGGTTTTTATATGACACACATCCTCCTACGTTTGGTGCATTGACTTTTGCGGCGGTATATATTTTAGTATATTTTAAAATGTCATGCCAAGAGTCACAAAGGTAAACCGGAGAGAATTACCGCGGTTCAGTTAGTTTGTGTGAATTGGAATCGTGAATTTTTATTGTTTGCGGGCACTGAGTTACAGTTTGATTGCATTTGCAGGTCAATGATTTTTTGACGACCGGTTTGGTCGAATAGTCAGATTATATTTATCGGAAAAGTGGTTCCAGTTTCGAAATTTGGCAGAGGTTTTGTTTGGGTGTAAGTATGCGACATTTGTCCTCGAGGCATGGCTATTTTATTTACTGCTGTGTGGTGATGGCAGAGCAGAATACAATTGTTGCCACCGCAAATCTGTCGCGGCTGTCGTACAAGGCGACTAAAGTATGAAGAATGGACGGCAGCGTTCCTATTTTACCACCTAGATAGAGCTTGTTATCTAAGTATCTAATTGTAATATTTTCAGACGAATTTCAGGCTTTTGTGAAATCTATATAGGTGCCGTGTGGTGACGGCGGAGTAGAATGCAATTGTCACCACCCCAAATCTCTACCGTGGGTGTCGTACAAGGCGACTAAGGATAAATCAATGATGAGGAATGGGCAGCAGCAGCAGCAGTAAGAAAATTGGCGAAACGTGGGTGCTAGTTCACCTCTGCTTTCCCCTTCGGGGATATAGGCTTGATTTATGTATGTATATATAGGTAAGTTTAATTCATAGACAAATTCTTTATTTATAAAGAATATTTAAATACCTTATTGTTCCCTGTGTTTTAAATAGGACATAGATAAGTATTAGACACAACATGTAATAACATACAGCAGACATTATTTAGGTGTGTTGTGTTGTTGCTTGGTAATATTTTAAAAAAATATTTAGGTTTTGAGTTCAGTAGATTAAAAAGAAACAATAAAGTAGGTATAATCAGTTTAAATCGTAATCCAAGCACATAACGTGTAAAGCATTTGAAATCTAATTCATATGCCCCATGAGCAATGCATGTTCCAGTTCGAATTCACAGCACGTAATTTGTTTATATAGATATACCTAAGTAATATAACATGAGCATCGTACAGGACAACAATAAAAATCAACAGCAGGTTTCGCTTCATAACTACAACTTCTTAGTACCTACCTAAATATGCAGATTAATTCTCCAAAATACATAAAATAAATTCAACAAAGCGATTTTTCGATGTAAAGTAATAATTATGAAAAACACTAAAAGGGACATCATTTTCAACATTTTTACCTATTTTATTTGTAATTCATTTCTAAATTTCACACAAAGTTCACAAAACAAACAAACAATAAACCTCGGTATAAATTATGCAAAGATCTCGCCTTGTTTAGAACTTCCACTAGCTCTGTACTCGGAAGCGTTTAAGCGGTTTTCGCGGTATTTCATCAAATATGGACAAAAAGAGGAGCCAGCCAGGGTAGCGAAGGCAATAATTTGCTGAGACATTACGCCTATTGTGAGTCTCAAGTCCCAGTCCAAGCTTCTGACTCTCTTCTCTGACCTATATGGGTCCATACAGGTCATAGAACTAACCTACTAGAACTAACCAGAGCACTAACCTGGTGAACCCAGTGAACACTACCAGCTATCGTGTCTTTATCAGTGACATTATCTGATGTAAACACTCCTTTAACACTTTTTTTGTAATAACACCGATCATGTACCTAGTCTATATGTTTAATGTGTGTATCTACTCTCTACCTGTCTATCTTTAATAGACTGCAATCCTCCTGTGCGATAACACGTTACCATTCATAAACAGAAGAAGAAGAACACCGGTCATGATTATTAAACGAACAGAAACGGTTTATTAATTACATTAACCGATGATGCCGCACAGAGGCGCGTGATAGTTGACACGTATGCGTAGATGTAACAATTACGACCGGCCGCGACCGCATTATCTTAAAATGATAAACAATAAAATGTAACTGTAACAGGCACTAACAAAATAATCATCTTTCTGAGAACGCTCACGTTGTACTTCTATTTTTCGGTAGCTAAATTAAAAAGTAGGAAGGTACTCGTGATATATGCAACACAGTTCTAGAAAATACTGCTGCAGATGCAGTTAGTCTTAATTAGGACCTTCTATCAATTTAAGTCGAACTTATTAATGTTAGATTGTTCTAGAACTTTGTTGAAAAATGCCGAAACTTAACTAAATACTTAACTTACCAATTGTCGTAATAATAATTATTAATCGCCAATTCTTCTGAGCGGTAAATAGTAGGGAATCACTGAATTATATTTGAGTTTCCTTAAATATTTTTTTATGTTGATCGTGTTACCGAATTTATGTGAATATTGTGACGGGTGGGCTACTAACAGCGCAAGTGGTAACAACCGCCTCCGAGAGGGTCAACGAATAAAATACTGCCGGCAAAAGCTAGCGACCGGTGACCTTATAAAATGCTGATGACGACTAAATCGTATCAATAACGCGAGCTTCGTTGCGTGGCTGTTTCTTAATCAAAGGCATTGTAAATTAATAAATAACACTACAAACCTAGTACCAAATCACAAAAACTACAGTAAAATAACATCATATAAAATAACAAATACTTAACATTATCAGTAATAGTACATTATATACCAACGGCTGGGCAAGAATGTCTCAGATCGCAAGTATTTGTCAAATATACATACATACATAAATCAAGCCTATATCCCCGAAGGGGTAGGCAGAGGTGAACTAGCACCCACGTTTCGCCAAATATGTCAGGTCCCATGTAATAGGTGGCGTTTATCGGGCACAAAAGTCGCAGTACATTGCTGGGTGGTATAAGAGGAACGCTGCTGCCCATTCCTCATCAATGATTTATCCTTAGTCGCCTTGTACGACACCCACGGGAGAGTTTTGGGGTGGTGACCATTGTATACTACTCTGCCGTCACCACACGGCTTTTGACAAATATGTGATAAAAATATGCGATCTGAGGCTTTCTTTTTTATCGCCCTTTATGATCATAGTTTTATGTCAATCTTTGACCAGGAAGCGGGATTTTCCGTACACGTAGCGGGCGGAAAAGTCCACTTTATGGTCAGGTGTGACATAAAAAAATGTAATGTGTACAATGATAAGTATTTAAGTATTTTATAAATCTTACACTTACAGAATATGGTTACATATAAATGAGAATTTTCTCAGTAAACCAAAAATGCATATTAAAAAGAATACACCACATTGCTGATATTTTCTATTTGATATCAAATGTAAATGCCTTTTAACATCCATAACATACATAATAACATAAATCACGTGTATTTTCCCAGGAGGGTAGACAGAGGTGAATTAATGACCACTTTTTGCCAATTATAATAATTATAGTTTGGCTTGCTGTTGATTGGACAATATGCTCTATTATAGAAACATATCCAAAAATAATGCAATATTTTTTTTAGTTAATGTTCTATAAATAACAGCTGAAAGTTTTACCATAGATATGAAGTACTTCGATGTGAATTTTATTCGAATTCACTATAACAAATTGTTACAAAAGTTCTCACTACATTGTACTATCCATAAGAAATGTCTATGCCCTGGCAATGCATAAATTGCCAGGGCATAGACATTTCTTTTTCCTGGAAATGCACACTACACATTACCAACTATTCTAGATGCACTTGACACAACAAAACATAAACAAAAGTTAAGTCAGCCAATAACTATGAATTACTAGACATTAATTTTAACATTGAACAACTGTCTTTGAACAGAATAAAATAATCAACTCACAATTCTACTTTATCTATCAGGTTAACTATAGATAAGATCACATTCATAATAAGTATACATTAATTTATTATGTTATACCACCCCGTTAAAATATCTAAGTATCTATTGTAGTATATGGATTTTGAGGCTTCGAGGATAAAAAATTGGGAAATAGTACTATGATCCAGTCAAAAATAAGTTACATTATCTCAAAACTGGGAAAAAAAATTACAAATTTATTGAGCCGTTCGCTTTGAATGTTCTATCAGACACAAGATTGATGTAGGTAATAACAGCAAAATTATAGCTAAATATTGCTTTTCGTGGTTATTATAAGCTCAATTTTTATCTACTTACTAGTTAAGTGGATGTGAACTAAGAACAGATAAATTTATGCATGATCTGATTCATATGCAGCTCTTGCCATACCAGAACCGATGTGCAATAAATATCATTGCACCCTCTGGTACACAACTTACTTTGCTAGATTTTGTCTTTGAGAATGTAGCGGCGACAAATAATGCCTGCTAATCTAATGATTGCTGCAGATTTTCTAAAGAAAGCCCTGGTTAACAGTTAGTCAACTCACCCATTTGTTAACCAATAAGCAATCACAACAATGTCATTATATCAGGAAGTTATTGATTTAATTATTTTATATATATTAACAACGAACGAATGAATGGGAGGAGAAAAGAAACGCTGTTAAAAGTACATTTATTTTTATTCTGTTTGAGAAGTATAATAATTTACTATAAAGACAGTATAATTTAGCAATAATTCGTCTATTTATGTTTGTTTATTGACCTTATTTATTGGATGGAGCTAGCAAGCAATTACTAAAAAAATTACAAAAGCTTACCTGACCGTAAAACGCGGTCCCAAAACACTATTTGATGTTATTTTTTGTACTATTATTTTTACGTTGTTTGTTTCACCTAACAACAAGTATAAATTTGTCAATTCAATCAATACAACAAATTGACAATTAACGACATGATAAATATATATTTTTAGTTTTAAATTCTCCCTATATTTTAGGGAAGGCAAAGGGTCTAGCCCATACAGCCAAGTCTTTAGTGTATATTTTATCTGTAGTCTTATGAATTAATGCGTGGGTGAAAAGTATGAATAAAATGAATTTTACGTTAAAATATGGGTGCCACATATTTTAATGCATCTAGGGAGTGCTTGGCGCGAATTGAATGGTAACAGAGTTAATGATGGTGCTTGATGAAATGGATAAAACCACTTTTTATAGTGATCTTCACCACAACATTAAACACATCATGAGACCTTTTTTCGATGATTCTGCATAATTGCACATCAACACGGATGCTTGTGCATCAAAATAACACCACTTTCACTGCACAAAATCCACTCTGTAACAATTTTTGAATTAGTGAAAATAAATCTGACTGACACCCCGAAACGCGCCAAACACTCCAATATATATTTTTGTTTTAAAATTCTCCCTATATTTTAGGGAAGGCAAAGGGTCTAGCCCATACAGCCAAGTCTTTAGTGTATATTTTATCTGTAGTAGTATGAAAAAATGAGTAGGTGAAATATATGAATGAAATTAATTTTACGTTAAAATATGGGTGCCACATATTTTAACGCATCTAGGGAGTGCTTGGCGCGAATTGAATGGTAACAGAGTTAATGATGGTGCTTGATGAAATGGATAAAACCACTTTTTATAGTGATTTTCACCACAACATCAAACACATCATGAGACTTATTTTCGACGATTCTGCATAATTACAAATCAACACGGATGCTTGTGCATCAAAATAACACCACTTTCACTGCACAAAATCCACTCTGTAACAATTTTTGAATTAGTGAAAATAAATCTGACTGACACCACGAAACGCGCCAAACACTCCAATATATATTTTTTTAATTTGTTTTCCAATTCGGGACGCCAAATGTACCTTGTTCATACAGCCGAGAATTCAGTGGTTAATTATTTCGTGATATTTGCAACAAGTTTCAAATATATAATATTTTTTATTTTTAGTTTTAAATTCTCCCTATATTTTAGGGAAGGCAAAGGGTCTAGCCCATACAGCCAAGTCTTAAGTGTATATTTTATCTGTAGTCTTATGAAATAATGAGTGGGTGAAAAGTATGAATGAAATGAATTTTACGTTAAAATATGGGTGCCACATATTTTAACGCATCTAGGGAGTGCTTGGCGCGAATTGAATGGTAACAGAGCTAATGATGGTGCTTGATGAAATGGATAAAGCCACTTTTTATAGCGATCTTCACCACAACATCAAACACATCATGAAACATATTTTCGATGATTCTGCATAATTGCACATCAACACGGATGCTTGTGCATCAAAATAACACCACTTTCACTGCACAAAATCCACTCTGTAACAATTTTTGAATTAGTGAAAATAAATCTGACTGACACCACGAAACGCGCCAAACACTCCCATTTTTATTTTTTTCCAGCATTACGTATAGTGCATACGTGCAGCATACGTGTAGCTTGTAATTCAACCAACAGTATCGATCAAAGTTTTGATGCACATCACTAACTCCTACATTAAAATATGTTAGATTATATAAAAATAGAGGGGCTCGCTAGCACCGTGGCACTGCGCGCTTTGCCTGCGATAGCGTAAACTAAGTAATGTTCGCTAAGGCTGGTCATTGGATGGATGACCAAAAATTTATTATCTCGGTTCCTCCATGCTTCGGAAGGCACGTTAAGCCGGCGGTCCCGGCTGCATGGTGGGTTTTGGCCTAAACTCCCTATATTCTTCCATCCATAGGGAAGGCAAGGGCCCCAGCAGTGGGGACATTAAAGGGCTGGTGATGATGATGATATAAAAATATACTGTTTTTATATCTCACAGGTCACAGCCGAATTGAACATGTTTACTGAGACCAAAATCTTAAGAGACATACAATTTAAGGACTCATTCGCACGGAATATTTTTTAACGTCCGTTATAAAGCGTTCAAATAGAACAAATGCATAATTATTGTATTGTTTCATGCGAATACGGCCAATAAAAATGCAACACTGCTCGATAAAAAAGCGTCGCAATATGCGCTGAAGTGTGAACATAAAGTCTCGTAACACGAGCGCTTTTTCAAGGTCCGTTTAAAAGCTTTTTAATAGAACAAATCCAGTTCCAAGTGCAATCACACGTCAGCGCTTTTAAAACACGACGCTTTTTTATCGAGCGGTGTTGCATTTTGAGCGCTGTGCGTTGTCCGTTAAAGCAGTATTCGCATGACCACAAATAAGTAATTTTGTTCTAATTGAATACTTTTTAGTTTAAAAGCTCCCGTGCAAATGAAGCTTAAGGTGTAACAGAATATAGTTAAACTCGGTCATTTCATTGGTAATAAAGTAAAATAAATATTTAAGACTTGGCTGTACGTGCTATTAATTTTGCCTTATGAGGAATAAATTAAATTTTTAGGTTACCTAGTTTGACTTTGACACTTGACAGCTATCTACGTGCGTCGTTCGTCAGTTCTTCACTTCACAATCACACTTATTTCTTTCAGATTTTATTTTAAAGTGTTATTTTCAAAAGATATTTCAGCGTGAATTTAACAAATTATTAAATTGCAACGTTTAAATTCGCCTGTCGTCATGTCAAACGTCAAAATAAAAGTTATTAGTAGAAACCCTGAAGATTACTTACGTGCCACTAAAAGAGATATACACAAACGTGATTATTTTATTTAATAGTTGTGTAAGTTACAACAAATGATCAATTTTTGTTTAATATTTTTGTGTCTTTTTCAGTACCACGGAATTATGACCCAAGTCTTCACCCGCTAGAGGCGCCTAGGGAATACGTACGGGCATTAAATGCTGTAAAACTTGAAAGAGTTTTTGCGAAACCGTTTATTGGGAACCTTGATGGACATAAAGACGGCGTTTCTTGTCTAGCCAAACATCCCAGTAGATTAGCAGTGCTTGCTAGTGGCGCTTTTGATGGTGAAATTAGGATTTGGGACTTGGCGGTCCGAAAATGTACAAGACAATTTGTAGCCCATGAGGGTTGGGTTAGATCACTCTGTTATACTCCAGATGGTAAAACTTTTATCAGTGCCGGAGATGACAAAACAATTAAAACTTGGAAGTCTGAAGTTCAATCCCCTGATGATGAAGAACCACTTAACACTTTACTTAGCATGTCTATAGTAACTGGTGTGACTCAACATAGGATTAAGCCAATATTTGCTACTTGTGGGGAACATTGTCAGTTGTGGGAAAAGACAAGAAATGAACCTATAAAAGTATTTAAATGGGGTGTTGACAGCTTACATCATGTTGCCTTTAATCAGGTAAGTTTATTTTTGTATGTATATTATTATCACTTTCGCAGCAGGACGGAGGTGGCATTGTGGGGTACATGAGAATTTTTCACTATTCTGAGCCACTTCAACTTAGATATACCTTCGCCAACCCATTTTCACGTCTATTGGATGTTGTAAGAGTTGACTAAGGAAGTTTGATAGACCTGTACTTATCTTCACACCCAGGGTTCCTTCCATGGTAGTAAACCCATTGTCCCTGATTTAGAACAGCACAAACACCCTAGATAATTTGGAAGCAGGATAGAAAAAATATCAGTTTTGTCATGAACACTAGTGCTAATCCATATTTTATAACCCAAAGCCATTTTAGGAATGGCAATAAAACAATATATTTTGAAAATTCAAAAGTTGGGTATTATCCCTTGTTATTTTATTCTATAATTTGTTTCATTCTTGCTTCTGCGTATCACTGTAATCTGAATAACTTCATTAATACCTTAACTAATACTCTTTCATGTCTCATTTATAGGTTGAACACAATTTGCTGGCATCATGTGCCAGTGATAGGAGCATTATTTTATATGATTGTCGAGAATCTGGACCACTCAGGAAAGTTGTTATGGAGCTGAGGTCAAATGCACTTGCATGGAACCCTATGGAAGCATTTATGTTTACTGTTGCCAATGAAGATTATAAGTAAGTATACATATAGCATATTAGCTGTGCTGACTAAATCTAAAGCATTAATTTAAATTGGTATGAAATGCAGTGAACTTGTGCCATCTTGCTCATAGTGGCAGTGCATAGTGAAATTGCATATGCTAATTAGCAGACTAAAAATTATAATGTTCATTAATGATTCTTTTGTGATTCTATGCAATATAAAGTGGAGTAACTATGAACAAGAATCTTCATAACTGATTTGTATTTAATAATAAATTCACATATTTCTATTGCAGTTTATACAGTTTTGATGTGAGAAAACTTGATCACCCTGTCAATATTCATACAGATCATACATCAGCAGTTGTAGATGTGGACTATGCTCCCACAGGTCGAGAATTTGTGTCTGGAAGTTATGATAAAAGTGTTAGAATATTTGAGACCCTCAAAGGTCATTCAAGAGATGTATATCACACAAAAAGAATGCAAAGACTCACATGTGTTAAATGGACACTTGATAATAAGTATATTTTGACTGGATCTGATGAAATGAATATTCGTATGTGGAAAGCAAGAGCTGCTGAAAAGCTTGGTGTAGTAAGTAAAAGTTTCTAGATTTACCCTGAACTAAATTAGAAACAGTATTTTCTCATTAATGCTGTTAATAAGCAACCAGAGATTTAATGAAAATGATTATTCTTTGTTGCATCCTAAATGTCTTGTAAAATTAGTGTAATGTCTTATCTATTTTTGACAAGTACATATTTAATAGGAATACTAACTGGCAATGCGACGGCAAACAGAATCCAATAATATCACCATTGCAATCTTTCCATACAAGGTGATTAAGGTGATTAAGGTTGAAGACAGCTATGAGTGATGGGGAGCAGAGTTGCTCTTATATTGCTTCTTATTACATAGGGGATCCAACATTGGCGAAATGTGGGGGGTAATTCACCTCTCCCTACTCCTCCAGGGTTATAAATAGCCCTGATTTATGTATGTTCAAAATGTGAAGTTATGGGCATACATGTAAGGATATTTTTAAGTTTGATGCTTTATGTCTAAAATATGTGTTTCTATTTTACTCACCAAGAAGCACAGAGTTATGTAATAATTACCTGTCTGATTAACGAAATATATTTGCAGTTAAAACCTCGAGAAAGAACAGCTCTTAACTATTCTGAAGCTTTGAAAGAGAAATTTGCTCACCATCCACAAATTAAGCGCATAGCAAGACATAGGCATGTACCCAAACACATTTACAATGCACAGAAAGAACTTCGAACTATCAAAGATAAGAACAAGAGGAAAGAGGCTAACAGGCGAGCTCACAGCAAACCAGGTGCTGTACCACACATTTCTGAACGTAGAAAACATATTGTCAAAGAGGATGAATGAAATATTATATTGGTTTAATAACATTCGTTTTATTGTGAAAATATAATCTACCTTATTTAACATTTAAAGAATATGAAAGAACACATTTTAAAGGTCACTTTAAAACTATACATTGAAGTAAGAAGTTCTATTCAGTGCTAGACACCCATATTGAGATTAAAAATATTTTTTAGTTTAAATTATCACATCAGTTTTATTTTTGAATTTTTCATGCTTAATTTTTGGCAAAACAAAATGCAAATAAATCTCTATAAATATAATTTATATTAAAAACTTAAAAGATATTAAGTAACTGTTTATAATTTGTAGGAAACCTTTCTACCATGTGCTTAATTTTGCAATAAGTGCATAATAATTATACAATATTACAGCAACACAAATTTAGTTGTGCAAAAAAATCCATTCTTTAAAGACAACTAATATCAAAATTTACTCAGTCATTGTTTGCAACTTTTTCTATTAATACTAGTACTATATTAATATGAATACTAGAAATACAACATTTAATATATCCTCTATACAGTGTGGAAAGAAAGATTTTTTTTCGAAACTTACAACGTGAAGTGTAAAGGTTAGAAGAATTTCGGTAAGTTAATTAGTGTCTTAACGAACGTCGTTAACAAATTAAACGTTCCATTTTTAAACATTCTTTTTTTAATTCTAATTACCAACAAGAATCGCGAGCAACAATAAAAAATTAAGGATTTGATTCGAGGGCATTGAGGGTAAAATAAATGTAAGATATCATAATGTTTTTTTCTTTCTAAGACCCTATGTTTCTTAGAGAAAGTTTATCGTTAACATCGACTGCATCGATTAGTAAAATCAAATGGCGAGGGTTAATTTTTAAATTATTTAGTTGAGTTTGATTCCCGGTCCGGGTAAGCTTTTGGAGAAATCTGTGAATGCAATTATGTTTTGTTTTTAAATAAACGAATATTTGCTTTCGGCAAATTAAGCTATTTTAAAAATTTAAGGTATTTTCCCTCCAGGCCCCATGCTTTCTTTCCACACTGTATTTATTTTGATTATAATAAGTCAGAAAGAGTTTGAAATCCATAACTGAAGTATAAAGGTTATTGGCAAGTAATTTGGTTTGCCGATAGGTATAGGCAGATGCTTGGATTGCGGACGTCGCAGAAATTATACCCAAGATTTATAACTTTTAAACTATTTCCGACTTATTTTTTTTAAATCCTATAAGTATTAATTTACATATTGGACAGTTAACATAAAGCCGCTCAACATGTACGGCAACGTTGCACAACAGCGGGCGAAGTTGCCAGCTGGTTAACCTTTAATAAAAAAAAGTTCCCGGCTAACTTTCGACATATGCAACATGTCGGGCGCGAAATGTTGCCTAGTGGAAACGCGGCTCATAGCTGCACTTTAATTGGAAATACAAAATTATCTAATTAAGGCTAGAGTTCACCAACACTTGGCAAATAATATTTAATAGTCAGTTTTTGATATTTTATCATATAGAAGAACTGTGAAAAACTGGTGGTATTTTTTTTATCACTTATCTTATTTTATATTGGTGAACTCTGGCCTAAGTAACACTCACAGTTAGATGTGTTAATGCATAAACATTATGAAAACAGTCTATGGATAAAACTTATATAATTACAATACATTTTATAAGCATTAGAATATATTTTAATTCTGCAGTAATTCTTCTGTAAGTTTCACCCTGATTGGTTTTTTTTGGGTCTGCTAATATGGTTTGGCATTGTCATAAGACGAATATCAAAACTGAAACAAAAAAAAAACATAATTGAATGTGATACTAAAATGTCCATCAAAATAATTATTATAAAAAATATTTATGTATGTTTCATAAAATACTTACATTATATCCCTAGGCAAACAGGACTGATCGAGGTTATATCTAAGAACAGCAAGAATGGTTAAAGTCTTAAGTGAAGGGGAATAATCCAGAACATGTAGGTCACTGTTGTCCACAAGTTTATCATCTTCTGAACTATCTAATTGTTGATTATTCTGATTAGGACAGGGGCTGCAACAGAAATATTTCAAAAATTTGGAGAATTTGGAGTTGCTCCCATAGTGCAATTTGTTCAGTTTGATGGTCTGAACAAATTCCAAAAATTTTTGCAGTGACCAAGAAGTCTCCTGGTATTCACAGTGGAAATTTTTAGCAATAGAACAATTTGTTTGGTAAATTGCAGTGATACCTTAATTTTCAATAAACATAAAAGTGCGTAATAAATTGTGTGAAACACTGAAAAAATTGTTGCTTTTCAGCAGTAACTCTTCACTTGATCACTGAAGATGGTCATAATAACTAAAATATCTAAATAGTAATATTATCTACCTCGTCCCACCAAATAAGTAAGCCTTATCTTGATAGATTATACATGCTTGCCTTCTTCTTTTACATGGTTTCGATCCTTTGACATCTATGTACTGCCAAATATTTTCTTGTATAGAATATCTATACAGGTCATTAAAATGTAATTTTGTGTTACCATTAGTACCACCAAAAATGTACATGAATCCATTGTGGTACCCTGAAAATAAAGAAAAATACTATGACTTTAGTGGTCACCTGCGGCTTCGCTTGCGTTAATGTTGCTTAACTAAATAAATGGACTCTCCATAACAAAAATAATTTTTCAATTTGATTCAGTACTTCCTGAGATTAGCGCATTGAATCAACCAAACAAACGAACTCTTCAACTTTATAACATTAGTGTAGATTAAAATTATATCAAAGGGTAGGCAAATTTAAAAAATACTTACATGCAGAGTGACTTCGTCTTCCTTCTGGCCATGTACCTTTTGGGTTAACAGCTGTCCAGGTATCTTTAATAGTATCTAAGTAATATACTTGGGGACAGTATATTTCTTCTTGTGAATTATATGGGCTATTTAAATCCCCACGACCACCAAACACATACATTTTTTCTTCTACAGCAATAGCTGTGTGGAAATCACGATGAGCAGGAGGTGTCCCCCGAGCATCAATGAATGTCCAGTGCATAGTGTCTAAGTTTAAACAATGTACTTCTTGCGAATATTGATCAGTAAGATATTCAAAACCTCCAAATATATACATTTTATTTTTTATAATACATGCAGAGTGCCCATCTTTAGCATAAGGCATCATTCCTGATACAGCAGGAGTAGTCCATTCTAGAGTTTTTGTGTCAAAACAAGATAATATTTCACATGCTACAGAGTTGTTTCGCCCTCCCCACATATAAACCTAGAATTCAAAAAATAATGTTAGTTTAGGCAAAGTAGGTAGGTACAAAAATTTAATTACATAAGTTCATTTTGATCACTTACTTTATCATTGTAAGCAACAGCCGTATGGCCATATCTTTGAAAGGGAACCACATCATTACGTTGATAATTTACTGCTGACCAGCGGAAGGTGGTGGTGTTTAATACATGAACTGGTATTGGTTCCCAGTCTTTATAATCTTCAGAAGAATAGTATCCTCCGAAAGAATAGATTTTGTCGCCAATGCAAACTGCGGCATGGTTAACTCTCACAGGGCCACCGTCAATATGAACTGTCCATCTCATTTTGAGAAGTTTTTGTAAAGGAAAGAGTCCATGGACATAATAGTTTATGATAAACGTAAGTATCACCAATATTCTAAATGATGTCGGATAAAACAGTAAAATATTACTTGACTTACTCACGCACTGTAAGTCAAGTAACCACACACTACTCAGCAAGTAAAATTAAAATAGTTGATCACTGAATTACTGATTGTATTTATTTATTTACCAACTGAATTAGGGAAGAATTCGTCATTTTCATAGACCATAGAAGTAATGTAAACCGTAGTATTATTGTCCTCTATGTAATGTATAGAAGACTTCTCTTCTTAATTTCTCCCTATATCTTAGGGAAGACAAAGGGTCTAGCCTATACAGCCATGTCTTTAGTATATATATTATCTGTAGTCATATGAGATAATGAGTGGGTGAAATGTATGAATGAAATGAATTTTACGTTAAAATATAGGTGTCACACATTTTAACGCATCAAGGGAGTGCTTGGTGCGAATTTGATGGTATAATAACAGAGGTCATGACGGTGCCTGATGAGGTGGACAAAACCACTTTTTATAGTGGTACCACAACATCAAACACGTCACAAGACTTATTTCAATGATTCTGCTTAATTGCAAATCAACACTGATGCTTGTGCATCAAAATAACACCACTTTCACTGCACAAAATCCACTCTGAAGCAATTTTTGAACTATCTAAAATAAATCCGACTGACACTACGAAACGCGCTAAACACCTTCGTTACCTATTTTTTTTGTTTTTTTTTATAGAAGGCAAAGGAGTACCTATTTTTTTCCATTTCTTCTTGAATTTGGAAATGCAAAGTTTTTTATATTCATAAAAAGAACATTTCTATGTCATAATGGAATCAAATAATGGAGTCAAGTTGTTCACAGTTTATGAAATTTCTGCATTGGGGAATGGTCGTCAACAGTGATTGTCCCTAATTAGATCAAACAAACTTTAAACCTCACCCCAATTACATGGTACCTGAAACGAGGGTGTAAAGACACCTCTGCTACCCCTTAGGCGAGAAAGGCGTGATTGCGTATGTTAGTACAAAAAAAAAAACGGAAATGCACAAATCCGGTAATAGAATTTCTAAATTATCCATCTAACGTATTGTTCATAAACTCAGTAGTACCTATTTATTAGCTATTATTAGCACCACCTTAGCATAATACTAAGGGCCGATTTCACCGCAGAATAAAACGCGATTAGTTGAATTTGAACTCGGTTTATGCTCTAAACTGAGTTCCGCTACATAGTTTGCATTAATCAAAACCACGTTTTATAAAACTCTGTTTCTATGAGAGACGGTGAAATCGGCCCTAAATCAGTCAGTCCATACAAATATTATAAACGTCCTGCCAAAAACTTTGAGATGTGGGTATCGTTATTTTTTACAGAATGTAAAGAGGCTGTAAGAGAAAGCCTAATTTTCAAATTGTTTTCTATTCCTGAACTTATTTGTTTATTAATGCCAATACTTTAGTAGGTACACTAAGCACATTTTTTATGCAGGACAGGGAAGCTCATGGCCTTCATCTCCCCTGATGATGATGATAAGGGCCGAAGTTGGAATCGAGCTTCACCTGCAACTCTTAGCCACAGAGGGGCTGACTATTATAACACAAATTATTGTCGGATCACATATATTAATGCTGTTAAAATAACATTATTATTGTGGCGATAGATTTTGATAATGTGGTGGTAACTAGCCAGGTGGTGACGGCAGAGTAGAATACAATTGTCACCACCCCAAATCTCTCCAGTGGGTGTCGTACAAGGCGACTAAGGATAAATCAGTGATGAGGAATGGGCAGGAGCGTTCCTCTTATACTTACCACCTAGCAAAGTACTGCGACTTTTGTGCCCGATAAATAGCAATAGGCTCGCTACCTATTACATGGGACTTAACATAATTGGCGAAACGCGGGTGAGAATTCACTTCTGCCTACCCCTTAGGGGATATGGGCGTGATTCATGTATGTATGTAACTAGCCAGGCAGACTTGCAACCACCAACCGAACCGAAGTACAGACTTGTCCTCCCATGGGGATCCCGGGACTAGACCCACGCAAGACGGAGGCGGTTAAATGTTTTGACTTTTATAATGTTGTGGTCTTTAAGTCCAACATTTTACTATTTCCATGTTAGTCTGGAAGAGCTCGATAGCGCAGTGGCATAGCGCGCTTGGCCTGCGGTTGCGTTAACTAAGCTATGTTCGCTAAGGCCGATCATTGGATGGGTGACCAAAAATTTATTATCTCAAATTCCTCCGAGCTTCGAAAGGCACGCTAAGCCGTTGGTCTCGGCTGCATCTTCAGTCATCAATACCACATACCCACCAACCCCCACTGGGCCAGCGTGGTGGGTTATAGCCCAATATATATTTTTCCTATATTCTTCCATTCATAGGGAAGGGGGTACGGACCCCAGCAGTGGCTACATTAAAAGGGCTGGTAATGATTATGATGTTGATGTTATTGAGCGACAAGTTCGTGCGCGACCTTCCTGCTGTATGAGACGGTGGCGGGGCGGGCCACTCTAGATGCTAGCGGGGGTGGGGGGTGAGGGTCGCGCACGAAGTCGTCGGACTGCCTTGAAAAGAAAAAAATATCGTTCCTAGAATGCTCCTGTCGCGTGCAGTAAACGAAGTTGTCGGACTAAGTTAGTCATTTTGTGGCCGAAGCGATCGGAGCTCCATAGCTGTTGAAAAGTGTAATAATCATAATCAAATTTTAATAATGTAGCTGCATTATGAAACAGCGACGTTTTCGGCCCACTTGTCATTAGGTAATAACATTAAAACTTAAATTGTGTCTGGTTGACTGTCTCAGAGGAGGAGGAGGAGTGAGAAGCTCGATAGCGGAGTGGCTTAGCGCGCTGGGTCTGCTATTGCGTAGGTAAACTAAGCAATGTTCGCTAAGGCCGGTCATTTGATGGGTGATTATATTATCTCGTTTTCCTCCGTGTTTTGGAAGCGACGTTTAGCCGTTGGTCTCGGCTGCATCTCAATACTCAATGTCTTTATTGAAAACCATAATGTAAAATAAGGGGGATAAGGTTAATGATGCCTTAATTTTAAGAGCGGGTGTAGGTATATATATACACGAACCACGGTTTATTATTGAACTGGTGGTCGCCCGCGGCTTCGCTCGCGTTATTGTCGGTTGTTTTATAGCCTTCCTCAATAAATGGACTATCCAACACAAAAATAATTTTTAAAATTGAACCAGTACCTAGTTTCTGAGCCAAACAAACAAACTCTTCAGCTTTATAATATTAGTATAGATCTCTATTCCCATAAGAAATAGAAGTTTTTACGTGATGTTAATAATATCATCCGTGGCTAGTATTTTTTTTCATCAAAATGAAAGCAATAGGCGTGATCTTTCAACGCCACGCGGCGTTGGGGCGCGATGAACCATTTGTTATTATTTCCCTCACGCGCACAGTTTCCAAACAAATTGTATTGTAACTGACAATATGAGCGATTATTGTTCGATTTGAAACAAATGTTTACTTTGTCTGCCGGGCAATTTGTAGGACGAACAATTTTTTGAGGGATTGTCTTAAATGGATGTTTTGAAAGAGATTTTTCACTTTTTTTTTTCGATGAATCATTATTCAGAACTAAGTAGGTAGGTACTTAGGCCATTTCACAAAATGTAAATTAGCAAAACTATATTTTCCTTTTGACAGCAGGGACTTCGAAAACTGGACTCTTAACATTAGTAACTAACAGCCGCACTCAGAGACGTCTATTAACTTTAATGAGTACATAGTGTCAAAAAATTTCATTTGAATATAGACCATAGACCCGGCAAGAATAGCGACTAGTTTTGAAATTGTCATTTTTAGTTATTTGACGTTTCTGAATGCGGCAATAAAATTGTGACACCCCGCCCTAAATAGCAATTGTATTAAGATTTTGGGGTTAGAAAAAGAATTTCGAAAAATTATGATCTTGAGGCGGGGATCGAACCCGCGTCCGCTGCTATCCGGGCACCCAAGACACTTGGGTGGCCGAGCGGTCAGGCACCTGCCCGGATAGCAGCGGACGCGGGTTCGATCCCCGCCTCAAGATCATAATTTTTCGAAATTCTTTTTCTAACCCCAAAATCTTTGTACTAATTTTTCTAACATTTATATAATGTTAAAATTAAAATCGAATAGCAATTGTATTTTTAAATGAATAGGTAATTCGACTTCTAGAGTCTGTCAAAGGTATTTAAAGAATTCGTCTGAGTTCTTTAATTTGTTAATTGTTTCAGGAACCTACTTATATATTTAGTTACTTGAACATCAGGCAGATTGAGGAAAGTTTTATCAACGATGGTGTCTGGGTATATTAATAATAATAATGATCAGTAGGTATGCTATTATAGCCACTTATATTAACATGATCAATTAAGTCGATTAAGTATACCTCATCTCTTATAATAAACTTCATCTCCTTCATTGCAGCATCGTGACTACCCCCTGGACTTATGGCCATCTCTACACAATTTTCAGTAACTCTAGGAATCTCTAGAAAAAAATATAAACTTAGTTTTTTCTTCATTATTGCGAAGAAACCATTAGAAGTACAATTATAAAACAAAATATGTGCAACAACACATGTCGCCACCCTTCTATCACAGGCAACGGTTTAGGAGTCAGACAAAAAACAAGGAGAGACCACGCAGACGGGCGGACGGACGATTGCCGATCCCGAAATATGATTTATAGACCGTACGTCATCGCCAATACGCTTTCTATACGTAACGGGACTTGTCACCGCGAGGGGAACAAGAAAAATATAAATTTTGTTATCTACGGTAGCTATAGGTAGGTAATAGTAGGTATCCAATGTTATGGTATATTATATCTAATGTAATGACTCCGTGTGGTGACGGCAGAGCAGAATACAATTGTCACCACCCCCATCTCTTCCGCGGGTGTACACTGTATCCATATTGTCCGCACATTAGAATTCGGATCCCTAATTTGCTTATCGAATAGCTACAAATAAAGATAAATAAAATACACCTGAGTATGCGTTAACTATGATTAAAATAAATATTATGATTTATTTAGTAAGTACCTAGATATCTTTTATATGGTTCATTTATTAGTCCATTTGCATGTGTTTCACGCACCACCCGTTACCGCACAGAGGAAAGGCATTTATCATCGAAATCCTATAAAAAGTAAACCGGAACTAATCCCGGTTCACCAGGCAACACCAGCCACCCTTGGCTCATCTGCATACACCAAGGAAAATAATTTCACGCTCTTGACATCGCGATAAGATGCCCTTTTGTTGTGATTTTCTGGGGCAGTCAACGCGAGTTGCGTTTAGGGGATCCATTTTGGCAAAAAATATAGATTTCACATCTATGTTTTTCTTTTAAGAATGGCGGTTTTATTTGTTTGTTTGTCTTAATTTCAACCTTAAGCACTAGATGGCGCTCCAGCCACATGAAAATTTGTATTTACTGTTTCAGGCATGACGATAGTGAAAAATGTAATAGCATTTTCAAACGATAAAACATATTTTTCCGAAAGATCTGAAAGATTTAAGTGTGCAAAAGTTCTAACAAAGTCTGTTAAATTTAATGTGGTCTGTCTGTTTATTGATTAAAAAATTATAAATAAATATTTTTGTAGATAGAGATCAAATTTGTGTAGTTTTTTGTATGTCTACTTTATGTATTGTAATTTTAACAACATGCACATCGGCCCATTAGCTCAGTTGGTTAGAGCGTCGTGCTAATAACGCGAAGGTCGCGGGTTCGATCCCCTCATGGGCCATATAATCTTTTTGTCGATAAAGTTTTTTGTACTTTTTACTAGTTTATAAAAACTTTTTCAATACGCTCAAAATTAGTTTAGAATTCCTCAATTTCTATAATTTTTTTTTAATTTTTTTTAACATATTAATAAAAAATCATGACGTAAGTGACAATAATCTAGAGCTTCGTAAAAGCTTTATTTTCAACAAGATAAGTTTTCGTTTGCTTCGTCGTTTCCGATCGAACTTGCCGATTCACTTTTTTATACGCTCATCAAACATCATAGGGGCGCAGCGAGATGCGTCTGACGATGGCGACGAAACCTTCGCTCTTGTTATTGATACATGGAAAAGATTTCTCTTTGGTAGTTGCGGTCGGTGCGATTTGACGCCTCGAAGTTTGCTAATGCTGTGACGTGAGCTGTGCAAAATAATGGATGTCGATGTTTTTTAAATAACTATGCAAATTTATAAGGGAGCTATCATGAATTCTCTGGGGTTGTACTCGTTTACTCCGTACTTATACTATACACCCGAAAGCCACCCTTAAACCTGCTATTCCCCTCTCCGATTCGTAACGCCCCAATAGAACTTCTTCGTCAGCGACATACCTCCAGGAGATGCCTGTTTTTAGAAACCCTTTGGATGCGCGATCGCAAGGTTTGTGGACTGAGCAAGATCTTCGTCTTCTTTTGTAAAATCGAAAAATATATTCCAGAAACTGGTGGCAGGGCTGCGTGTTGTGTTTGTCTAGCTAGTGCCTACCTATCGTTAAATTTTTTATTTGGATAGTGTAGTTGTTAAGATCACATCTACATACCTACTTCTACCAATCTAATAAAGGAAAAAAAGGGACGAGTGCAAATTATTTAATAGATTAATAAAATAAAAAAATACATTGGTTCTATTATACATCTACAACATCGCTTAGTAAATAAATTAATGATAAATAAATATTATGAAATGAAATAAAAACGATTCGTGTCTATTTTATTATTAATAAAATGCCTGCCGTAGAGATATTATCCTCCAAGAGAATGCGATTGCAAGATTCGAGGATAAGATCTCCTTATAAAACCCGGTAAATGCTTAGATCCTCAAAAAAAACCATTATAATTCACAGTTTAAGGAAAATTAATCTGTTTCTGCTGTCGATTTAAGCGTATCGATATCGATAGCAAACATACTACTCACACTAGCGCTATAAGGCCGCACATCGTTCCCCTCACAACGTCACATTTATTGATGGACTTTGGAAGTTTTCAATATTACGGCTACTTTACATACCGTACGAATAGTTTTATTACGATTTCGCATTTGCCGCCTGATGTGAAAACCTATTTCATGCCCCAGACCACTTGAGTGCTTATTTGGCGTAGTTGGTAACATTTTTACTATTTTATTGTTAGATTTCTGAATTAAGTAAAGTATTTTTACCCACCACATATTATATTAATATTTGTCAAATATATATCTATCAAATCTGTGATAGCTATCCAAATAATAAAATATCTCTCCCTGTCTTAAACCAAATGATACTTAGTCATTCGTAAGTTATAGTATAAAAAAAACATACGGTGTGCATACGGGTACGAATTGAGTAACCTCCTCCGTTTTTTCGTCGGTTAAAAAAGCACGCGATTGTGACTAAATTGAGACCATATCGTTGGTAAGTCAACGTTTGATGATATGTCCATCCACGTTTGGCCATAAAATTAATGGAGTTTATGTTTGGAATTTTTACGTTGAGCTCGTTTTTTGAGTGATTTAAAACGTAAAATTCAAATAATTTGGTATCGTAACGACATTTCATTTCACTTTTATCCTCTATTACAACATTACTAGTAGTTTTTTTATTAGGATAATTGTTCGCCGTCATGATGCATCACAAAAACAAATCGAAATAAGCGTCTCTAACGGTGGTTAATATGAAACTATTTTACGATATGATTATTGTTTGACCATATCATGAAATAGCCGTGCGTTTAGCTGTTCATATCGTTAAACGTTGTTTATTCATTGATCTGGCCAGATCATTGTCATGATATGGTCAGTTTTAGCTGGCGATCAATTCTATGATTTGGCCACGACATCCATACCAAGCTAAATGGATCCCTGTCATCTTCTCTGTTACTGGTGCCATTTTTCAGACTCCCTCTTTCCCTCTCTCCCTCATTCCGTATTTTGTCCATTTTTGTCACTCCACACAGACATCTCAACATTCTCATCTCTGCCGCATGCAATTTTCTTTCATTGGTCTTTTTCACAACCCAACATTCCAATCCATACATAACGACAGGTCTTCTTAATTAAGGGAAGCTTAACTAAATAATGTTTACTACTACTATAAATACTACATTCCAGATTTATCTTGTAGTTATAATCACAATCACAAGTTCCCAAAAAATGACGTACACTGCACAACGTTATGTCGATGTACATACCTACATCATAATTTTACTGAACGATGATTACCATACGATATAGAAACTCGGGTACCGTAAAAAACACATTCGGGCCAAGTTATATATTCACGAATAATTTCGGCTATTCCACACGAGCGATGCAACCGTATGTCATTTTTATGTGACCACTTTTCGACATTATATTCCTTTCTATTGTCGCATAGGTGCTTGCAGGGATAAGGACCTTAATATACGATTATCGGTGGCACTCAGTATTGTGCTTGACCTGCTAGTGAGTTATTGGCCTTATCGCTAAAGATGGCTCAATTTCAACATTCTTTTGTTATCAAAAGTATGGAATCATAGGCGGTTTTATGGCCGTCATTTTTATCTGTTGTAATATATTGAACCGTTTCCTTTAATTTGAATAGTTATACCTATAAGAGGTAGAAAGTAGGGGGTTTTTTCTTCTAAAATAGGACAAATCTAGGAGTTTGATGTAGAGTTAACAGTGAACATTTTTGATAATCCTTTGATGTATTTGTCTTTTTCAGTAATGTACGCATCTAGATGAAAACGATGGTGATGAAGCTATATATTTTCATAATTAGGTATATCTTATATTTCACGGACTCTGATTAGCAATTTAGAGTTAAATATGGCATGCATGCAAATCTTTATACCAATGATTTTACGTAACAAAGATTTTTCAACCTAAAGGATCAATTTCAATATAAGTTTCTTGATATTCTATTGTCACCATGGGAGCGCGGTAATTCGGGTCAATGGTTGACCACAAAAAACAGGCAGCCATTACGGGCACGTAACTCAAAAGTCGCAACTTAAAAAATATCCTTACTTATCCGGAGAACACATAAAAAGCAGACATCGTTTTTCTTTTAAAAAACTCTCTCATTTGCCTATCAATAGTGGTAGAGGCAGATCTGACCGTAATAAATGTCATACTTTATAGCTCTTAGGAAAAAATGCAAGGGAGCCATTTTACATTTTGGCCGGTGACCGGGGATCGGTATGTCGAATTACGCAGCTCGAGTAGCCGTTTCCTTGGGGGATTTAAAATGTTCTTATGTTTGACAGTTGGCTTTTCGCGGCCTGGGGTGTGAAATCGTGCTACGGGTGTTTTTATAGCCTTTTTCCATCTGGAGAGTGTAATCTGATACCATCAAACCGAACGTCCATCGCGGCTTTATTTTTTGACTGCAACTTACTTGCTAATACTTATTTTTGAACTGGAAAACATTGGATACATACATACATACATAAACGCCTTTATCCCCGAAGTGGTAGGCAGAGGTGAATTAGTACCTACATTGCTAGGAGGAACGCTGCTGCCCATTCCTTATCACTGTTTTATCCTTAGTCGCCTTGTACGGCGCCCACAGGAGTGATTTGGGGGTGGTGACAATCGTATTCTACTCTGCCGACATCACACGGCTTTAATGGATTAGCTCAGGAAAGACCCAAGAACAATTTTCCGGGAAGCACTTGTAACAAAAAATACGGCGCAATTCCTGTTTACGTTCGTTCTCATCAAGACCCGAATAATTGAATTCCGCGATGCACATACTAATCTTACTTTTAATCAGATTATTTATATGAGCTGAGCCCTGAAAGCATCGCTATCGTATCAGATTAGGCGCTACCATTGTGGGGGTAATAAGATTATTCATGTATGATGCAAAACACCACGGTGCTGCTCCGAATTTCCCTAAAATGCAGGAACGTTTAGCGCTGGATTAGAATAAGTCCTCGAGCTGGGTTAGGTGTACAGCTATGCATGCTCTAGTAACCCTAAGATACATACATAAATCACGTCTATCTATCCATCCTCGAAGGGGTAGGCAGAGGTGATAATCACCCACGTTTCGCCAATTATGTTAGATCCCAACCCCTTCTAATATGTGACATAGCTTATCTATTGCCATCTTTCGAGAACGTAAATGGGAGTATGTTGTTGCTAGGTGATATAAGAGTAACGCTGCTGCCCATTACTCATCACTGCTTAACCCTTAGGCACCTTGTACGACACCCATGGGAGAGGTTGGGGGTGGTGACACCCGTTTTCTGCTCTACCGTCACCACGCGTCGCGTCATTTTGTTGGGTTATTTATATTTTAGCTGATTTTAGGCTTGTTACACTTTATATTTCCAACAATGCTGACGCGATACTGTAGCGAAGCTTAACTGTGTCCATAGGCATTGCAAGCGTCATGAAGATAATTTGTCTAAATACAAAAGTGATACCAATTATGATATTCCTGCAACAGTGAGTATTATTGTGCTAAATTTAGAACACACAATATTTCTATGTATTTTTTGAGTAACGTCTTGTTAATCTGGTAAAAAAATCCTCTCTTTTGCTTTAGTTAAAATTGCTAGTGATCAATCAAAGGTTTTTAGATGTCCCCTGAAGGGGTTGGCAAAATTTGAATGAAAGCTGCGTGTACGTGTCTATCAGGACGTTTGTCGCATTAACTGCGAAAAGAGCTACTTTGAAATAAGTCAGAGCGTACCGCAGGGTATTTGCTCACCTTTTTGTTGATATGAACTGAGTAATATTTTTTTAAATTCAATATGCCAAATCTGCAGCAATAGATATGATGATAACGTTCGTAACCTAATCGCAGAGCTTCCTCTTGATACTTAATTTTATTTCTTTGTACAATCTATAACACTTCAGGTTACCACAATTTGCGTTAAATTTACTCAATCGACTTAATGCTTCACGTCAAAAAAGGTAAGTTTGATGATCCATTAGAGATATTTCATAGTTTGTTTAATTTGACGTACCTAGCTAATAGGAGATAATTTGATAATTTTCAGGTTTATTTAAACGATATAGACTGTATATAGTGATTTTTAATTAGGCTTATTATTTTCAAATGACAAACAAATATGTAAGTTTATAAGATACCCACAATAAGTGAATACAATGCCAGGTATAAGATATTCACAAACAATTTGATGATTTCTATTAAACAATTAAAATGATACAATTACACGTACAGTTTGTGCTTAATTTGTTAAGCTAGCTACCTACTCATCATTGAAGTTTCAAGTAAGGCACTTGAATACAAATAATAATTCCAAAACCGTTTCAAAATTCCAATCTGAATATTGGTGCGAGAGAGACGGGTGTATGGGATTACTCTACGAAGCTTATTGGCAAGGGTTTGATGTTGACGGATTGATGGATCGAGGATTGTAATAAAATGCTTTACGCAAATATGCGTCCGAATAAAATTGATCATTGCTGGGGTGCCGAGTTAAGATAGGCACGTATTGGAGTTTTAATCGGAGAGAGTTCTTTCTGATATTGAGTTACGAAATGCCGGGGATTATGGTTGCTTGAATTTAAATAGAATCGTGGAAAAAAGGAACAAGATGATACGATGCCAAGTATTTTGACGCCACGGCCGGTGGGTGAGATTTAATTATCTCTGGTTTGCGAGTAAGGTGCGTTTGGAAATAGAAGTTTCTTAAAATATCGGGATAAAGCATAGCTCAAAAACATTTTTATGTTTGTTAATTGCTGAAGAAAGTAAAGTACTTACCTACCTATTTATATATTTTGTATTTGGCTTTCGCGAGAAGTTAAAAACGCCAAGAAAAAAAATTATGTACCTAAATGTGGATTATTACTTAGCAATAAAAACAATGATTAATTAAGTGTGTATGTCCAGCCTTTGATACTAGGGCTGACTATCGTTCTAATGAGAACGTACAGACAACAGCACGTCAGACTACCACAAAATGTGAAATTTTCTCAGTCAACTTTTGGCTCTACTGCCAACAAGTTAAGGTTGACAATCGATTGAAGAACTTTAACAGTTTTGGGTAGTCTAGAAGCCGGTGACTGTACATATAATCAACAACAACTCCTATTATCGTAATCACAGCAATGTTTACTGTCAGTACTATTTGCTATATTCAATTTTAAGAATAGGTAGCGCTCTCTCTCTGCAGACAATTCTAATACGTCTTTGTATATGAACATAAAGTACAGTTAAGTTCAGTCAAATTACAAAATGTTTACATACATAAATAAATCAGGATCAGTCACCATAATACGCCAGGATACCAATAAACCTGTTAAAATGGGAGCACTTCAGCGTTTTGATCAGATAAGGGGTTTTAGCATAGACAATACATATTTAATTATCCTTCCAACTTACCACTATCAAAAAAAATAAAGACAACAAACATGCTATGAGTAGGTATATCATTAGAATTGATAGTAGGTACTTAACCCGGGCTGCGCAGGCAACACGCAACAAAGAGAGGTGATGTCAGAAAAAAAATAACTCCACTTCCTGACAGTAGCGAGTGTTGAGGGATCTTTTGGTTCACAAAGGCGCGCAAGATTAGGCGGAGGCTACAATATTTGCCGGCAGCGACTGCGGGCGCCGATAAAAAATATTCTATTTATTACGGGCCACAGTTCCGTACATTCAAACCACGTCACGTGTTGACATCCGACTTCGGGTGCGTATACAAACTCGGCGACGTGCAGGGTTGTAAGACGAGTAAATAATATTTTTTTTAAAGAATCAGTCCAAAATTTAAATGTTTTAGAAAGAATCAGTTCAATATTTAAACGATGATAAAACTAAATATGTTTATAACTTCGTAATAATCACTTTCTAATTATAGTTAGTCAATTTTTGTTTACTTAAAAATATACCAACTAGGGTACGAATTGAGTAATCTCCTCCGGTTTATCGTCGGTTAATTAATGACATGAAATAACTTTACACATCGAATACCAAGAATTTTGAGGAGTCAAATTTACTGGAGCCGAAGTGGAATATGCGTTCTTGTCATACCAATTAGCAGTAGGTACCTATACCACGATTTACTTGTCAAAGAGCAATAGGTTTGCCCCCTTTTAAATGCGACCTAACATAATTAGCAAAATGTAGCTGTTAAGACACATCTGTCTATCCATCCTCTGCCTACCCCTTCGGGAATATAGGCGTGATTTATGTATGTATGTATGTATGTCTATCCATTCGGGAATGAAAAGTCGTGATTTATGTATTTAGGTATGTCAGTATAAGGAAAATTTCGAGAGTTTTTGAAATCAAAGCCAAGACAGCCCTGGCTACTTCCTCCCTATCAATGCGTAAAAAGTCAATACGCGCGAGTGTGAATAATTTTTCATCTATTTCCATTATGTGTCGCCATCAACCGTCGCTTTGCGATATCAGCGAAGTACAAGAACAAGATTATGTTTCGTTATATCCATAACAATATATCATATAGTTTTTCGGTTAACATTACAGGTGTACTATTTGATAATTATTATCACAGTTCAATTATATATTTATGACCAAAAATGGTCATAAAAATATCATTGGACGGTTTTTCTTCATGAATGGCAATTCAGCTGCGTTTCCATTTGCATACTATATTCGAGTCTTGATTTTTATTACTTACTTATTTTATGAAATCAAGTAATTTTGCACAAAGTATACAATTGGCTTATACAAGAGTGAGTTATAACTCTCTTGATATTAAAATATTCTCAAAAATTAAAAAAATAATGAAATTTAGAACTTGATAGAATGCATAAAATAACTCATTTTTATTAACGACATCACTTTTTTTATAACTAATACAACCAATTATAAATATTATAGAAAATCGAACGTTGAGGTCTACAGGACTTTTCCAAAGCCGTTGTTCCCGTCACTCGTGCAGCCTGCAGACATTTCGGCCAGTACCGAGCCGGGCTTTGTAGCTAAAAAATCTGGGGTGTGCGGCCGACTATTCAGGGTAAAAGTATCATTCATACGTGCGGTCAGCGACTAAGCCGCCCCGCAAAATCAAAAGAGCTTTGACTTCAAAGCGTTGCGGGATACATACTGGCAACACTAACACTGAGGAGAGTGCAAAATAAATGCGCCAACAGCGCATTACACAGCCACTGAATCAAAAGACAGACCGAGCGTGTAGCGATGGAAACTGGAAAAAATAATAGAGCTGCCCTTTGCTATGAGTACGACTATTCTGGGATCTTAGACGCGGGGACGCTCAAGATACGTGTCATTGGCGATTGGGACTTTGTGCAGTGTGTTCCAGAGGTGAAAGTAAAAGACTTTTTATGGTGGTAATAAAAGAATCTAAGGATCGTAGCAATTGAAAGGAAGCAATGTAGGTGAAAGAAAATAAATATTTGTATCATCTGCCCCAAATTAAAAAGCTTATAAGCATTTTATGGTAACTAGATGACAGAAAAATTATATGTATTAGTGATACATAAAATAAATATTGAAAATGTGATTAGGTACTCATAGACTTATAAACAACAGTATTTCACATACGTCCGTGTTCATTACACAAACAATTGCTTCTAGGCCGAGAACCAGCAATCGTATCATTTGATACGTAAGGCTCTATTATAATACATTAAAATACTAAACGTATAATTTAATGTTTCGGGTATAAATGTGTGTATTTATCCGAGTATAAATAGTAGTAATTTGTACCTACCTGAAATAATTCGATACAAAAGGCGTTGGTCTCTACTGCTATAATTACTGCTTGTTTACTTAACTCCCGAATTGTAACCCAGTAAGTACTAAGTGTATTTGATTCCAGCCAATATTTTAGAGTCATTTATTGACGTGGGCCATTTCACGTCAGTGTTGCATGTTATTTGATACCTCGGGGGAATGCCGCGATCAATTGGATTGGTTCAATCGAACTTAATAGTTCCCTCAGGAGAATCAGACGACCGATTCCATGCTTTCAATGTTTGTGGTTTTCGAGTTGTTTCACTGGGATTTGCCAGAAGTCAGTTATTTATGTAAGTGAAAATTCATAAAAAATTTCACTTACATAAATACCTATTAGCAATGTGTGTTTATTTATGTCATTATACACCATAAAGCACCAAGTTGTAAGGCAATATAAATATTGTAATGAAACCAACCGTTATTATGTGAAAGGAAGAGTTAAAAGTAAAAAAGAAAAACTTTTCTTTTTGAATTGTTTGTTGAATAATTAAGTAGTTAAAAATACAAGACTAGAATGTAAGACAAGAATGTACTTCGTTACAATAAGCCTTAGCAGACATTTCTAATAAAAAAAAAATTAAAAACACAAAATAAAACTAACTGGATCCAGAATAGGGCTCTGTATAGCGTGTCAATATTGAGCTGTCGCCTACCAATGACTTTTACATCAAAGCGCGCTTCCACAAAGATGAGTGGGACTTGAATCGCACATCGCAAACACCTTGTAAATGGATTGCGGTGACTTTTCGCGTGTGAGGTTGTCATGAACACTTTTGCACACGAGTACTCGTGCGACAAAGAAAGGTAAAAGGACAACATCAGAGAGACAGCCCTACGAAAGCTTTAGCGTATTAAGAGCTTTTGGCATTGCATTGGAGGATATCTATTTCAGTTAGGCTGAAAAATTTTTCAGAGCCAAGAAATAAATAAATGATGTAACGATTAAAAGCATTATTTTATAATAAATCAAATAGACATTTCGCTTTGAATAGGAAAATATTTATTTGTAATAGTATATAAATAGTTATTTGTTATACACTGCCCAAAGTTTTGCCTTGGGTTTACAGCCGGCCGCCTGCCTGACACCAACCCTCTTTGGGTATGCTGTTGTTGGTGGTTTGCCCTCCACCATTTGGGTGCCCCAAGGTGCTTATTGGTGTACACCGGACAATTTCCCTTAGTCGACTTTTACGACACCCATGGGATGAGTCGGGGCTGGCCTATTCTACGTTATTTGTTCGCTCCCAGGCCAGCATAGAAGACCCATATAATAACCTGTAAGTACCTAATAAAAATTACCGTCCCTAATTTTTGGGTTCCGAGACGGTTAATCAGCTGGAGTCAATCACGTTGATTTTCTGTGTTTTTGTTCCATTGCTAAGTCAAACAAATCAAAGAGACCTAAAAACCTTTTAAATGCTTGACTCAAGCATCAAGCAAGCGTAGTAGACGATCAAAATGTTTAAAGCAAGATTGACGCCAAGCTGATTGACCGCTTCGGAACTCCAAGGTTTTAACTAATTTATGACGTCAAATAGTTATTAGTTGTGCGTGAGTGCAACACGTAACTTTTCATCCCCCCCAACGAGGAAATTGCAAAATACAAAAAAAATACAATCACAACAGTTTCTGTTTTCACCCAGAAACTTCCACAATACCCTCCCATTAACCCAAACACACTCTCAACACCCACCCAGAAACGCCCAGAACATCCACTCAGACACATCCACAGCACACATCCATCCACCCAGACACACCCACAGCATACACCCAGACACAACCACAACACCCACCCATCCACCAAGAAACACCCACAACATTCACACCCGCAATACACACCCATCCACTCGGACACACCCAAAAAACACCCATTTACCCAGAAACACCCACAAAACACCCATTCACCCAGAAACACCCACAAAACACCCATTCACGCAGAAACACCCAATCACCCAGAAACACCCACAAAACACCCATTCACCCAGAAACACCCACAAAACACCCATTCACCCAGACACACCCACAACATCCATTCAGTCACCCACAACATCCATTCAGACACCCACAACATCCACCCAGTCACACCCACAATACTCACCCATCCATTCAGACACACCCACAAAACACCCATTCACCCAGACACACCCACAAAACACCCATTGACCTAGATAAACCCACAAAACACCCATTCACCCAGACACACCTCCAACACCCACCCATCCACCCAGCCAAACCCGTAACATTCATCCAGACACACCTGTAAGTACCTAATAAAAATTACCGTCCATAATGGAGTTCCGTGACGGTCAATCAGCTTGAGTCAAGCACGTTGATTTTCTGTATGTTTTTGTTCCGTTGCTAGCGTAAACAAATTAAACAGACCTAAAAAGCTTTTAAATGCTTGACTCAAGCATCAAGCAAGCGTTGTAGACGAACAAAATGTTTAAAGCAAGATTGAGCCAAGCTGATTGACCGTCACGGAACTCCTAGGTTTTAACAAATTTATGACGTGAAAAGAAAATGGCGCGCGCAAAGCAAATTACAAAAAAGTACACCAAGAAGGTTCCGAGTCTGAGTTTTTAACAAATTAAAATAGGTTGCATGTTAATTTCGGCACCATGGAGGTAGAAATAAATAGGCATAATAATATTTTGAATTCACAAACTCATTGCACACGATGTTTGCACATTATTTACTTTATCCTCTAGAGGATAAAAACGGCTTTTGCACTCAGATATCGAAGAGCAAAAACGCTTTTTCCGAGATGGGGGGATGAAAAGAAAATGGCGCGCGCAAAGCAAATTACAAAAAAAAGTGCACCAAGAAGGTTCCGAGTCTGAGTTTTTAACAAATTAAAATAGATTGCATGATAATTTCCGCACCATGGAGGTAGAAATAAATAGGTATTATAATGTTTTGAATTCACGAACTCATTGTGTTTTAAATTCAAATTTACTTTAACCTCTAGAGGATAAAAACGTCTTTTGCACTCAGATATCGAAGAGTAAAAACGCTTTTTCCGAGATGGGGGGATGAAAAAGAAATTAAAGGTTTTTTAACCTGCAAAACAGTAATATGGAACAATTTGGCTCTATATTGCAAAAAATAAAATTTTATAATTTTTTAAAGGTTAAGGTCTGATTTCGAAAAATATCATTGATCGCCTTCATCGGAAAGAAAGTTTATTAGAGATTCCCGCCTCAAGATCATAATTTTTCGAAATTCTTTTTCTAACCACTAAAATCTTTGTACTTTTTTAATAGAGATGTTATCTTTTAATAGATAGAATCAATGAGAGTATTTCTCGCCTTACCTAATTTACAACTTTCTTTTGAGGAAGTTGCTTACAGACAGTAACCACTTGAAGCCGTGATTTTTTCACCAAGGCTCTCCACTGCACACGGTCTTCCGCCTTCCGAATTGACGCCTGTATAGTTCCCTAGCAGGCGTCCTTCACGGCATCGGTCGGCAATCTTCCACGACTCCTTCCTTCCACTATTGATTGAATTGATATTAGGTTGCAGTAAATCTCTTATATATAAATATAATAATAAATGCAAAAAGGGATTAAAAAAATTAGACACAATTGAATGTACGCCCTTTTTCGAAATTTATAGCCAAGCAAATGACACGATCACAAAGCCAAAACTCGCTAAGTGTAACAGTGTTAACTCCTAGCGTGTTATTCGAGCGGGGCACAAATTTCGTCAACAATATTATAAATTACTGAAAGCCGTGTGTCCCACCTTGTATTGTGCACAAATTTAATTTCATAGTCCACCAGCACCGTGGGGGTGGTGGGGTCATTGCATTATTTACTGCGCTTCGGCAGGAGCCGGCCAAAAGCAAATGTAATTCGGTTATTGCTCGCGGTCTATTCATCTTTTTAAACTTGGAACTTCTGTGATGGTAGTCGCTTGTAACTGTCGGGTGCCTAGTTCAGTTTCGAGGCAAGCCTTTCATCCGTTTGAATTTTACTTAATTTCATATAATAGGCATGGTGACTAATTTCGAAAAACTACACATCAAAAGTAAATATCATTCACAAGTCTATCCTAAGAACAAATATTTTTTATGGAATAATCTTATAAATCATTATTTCAGTGATTCTTTTTTAGTGTCCCTATTTAAAGAACACAGGCTTTATGGAACCTACTACGACGTCTTAGTTCCGGTAGATATGTCATAGGCAGATCGTCGAACTCGGCATTTCATAGAATGTCGTCATAACCGTGAAGCCATGACAATATTTTTTTACGGTAAACATCTGTTTCTTCAAAATGATTATTAAATTTTTCAACTGCAGTGCTGATATGCAAAAGTACTATAATTAACCTATTGATTGGTCATAGTTCGGTCCCTAAGTTCACAAAATGCCTAGTATTAACAGTAATAGTCAACCAAATGAGACCAATTTTGAAAGTAGTTAAAATTGTAACTAATTTACTCTTTAGAGTCTTTTGGGCCCATGATGTAAGAGCATACGTAGAGTTTACTTGTTTTCCTTTAAATACTTTTTAGGTATACAGATAAACAAAGTAGGAAGAAACTTCATATAGGAATACCTATGTTATACTCCAAGCATTGAACTTACCCTTGTTATTCACAATGTAAGTCAAAACTCGTCCATCCATATTATATGTGATTAAAATACGCTTATATTGTCAAGACGCTAAATTAGAGTGTCCAAGTAAAGATGGTGCGTAAAAGGCTTCAGCTGCAATGTCAAAGTGACTGCGACAAAGTCCTATCAGGTTCCTTAGCAGCCACTTATGTTGTGCCCTTCATAAACTAGGACCTTTGTATCTTTGACGGCGTATGTAGTAAGCATCACAACACAAGACCAAGGTATCATAGTATAGGTAGTCTTGATAACATTTTCCGAATGGAACCTTAAAGTACAATATAAAACCCATACGAAATTCCCATCAGCGGACATTAATGTAAATATCTCTCTGTAAGTACTATTTTATGGGATCTCCTATAAATTAAGCTCTGTAACCTACCTACGCCTAAAGTAATAAAGAAGCGGGCAGTGGATGCTGAAATCAAAATATTGTTGAAAAAAACACGCGGATTTTTTTTTGTAAGGATTACAACAATGTCCGCTCGATCGCATCGCAAAGTTACGGCTGTAATATAAAAATAAAGTTTAACGAGTCGCGCAGTTGCTGCGAATTCGAAATGTTGAGCGCGATTTATTGCCAGCAGAGACCATTTGTTTCCGATACTTTTGCGGTCCATTCTGTGATATCTCTATTTTATAAACAACACTTTTACATACAATAATAACGCTTTTCTCCCTTAAGGGGTGAGTAGTGGTAAGATAGGCTTACATAAACATATAAACGTACCTACCCGAAAGTTGCAACAAATTAATATGAACAACTGGCTTTTAAAGCATACATACGTAATACATTATTCATGTCTTTCTCCCTTAAGCAGTGGTGTTTTAAGCATCTGCGTTTCGCTAGCTTATTTCAGGTTTCATGTAACTTCATTCACTTAAAAAAAATCATTTTTATTCCGTAATACTAGTTTAGTCCAGTGCGTTTATTTATGACAACTATATATGTATACGACTTCATTTCGACGACCCCTTCGGTCGAATCTATTGATCGATCGATCTACCAGATATCAGCCAAGTCTCGGGTGCGAATCCTGGTAGGGGCAAATGCTTGTAACACTGTTCTTGAGTCATGAACTCATGATTGTTTATGTAGTTTATTATAAATTACTATATTAAAATTTGTCCGTAATTTAGTATCTGTAACACAACTGCTTATGCTACTTACTTTGGGCTAGGTGATGGGTGTGAGTTTAAAAAAACAAACATGTATCTCCTGTGCGAGTCCCCATATTCACGTCATGTCCGCTGCCCCCGTAGCACGGGACGTGGACAAAATCTCCCCGGGGAAAAGAAAATATTTTCCTCTCGCTCTAACTCTCACTGAATCCCGAGACAAAAGACTGTCAAGTGGTGGAGAGAGATTTGTCCACGTCCCGTGTTAGGCCCGCTGAAGTAAGCCTCTGTGACACATACTGGAAAACCAGTTTAACGCTAGACGGCAGAAAATTGGCGTCTCCACTGCAATCTTGAAGGAGCACCGTGCCTACTACATTAGTTTGGGTGTATTGATGGTTCCTTTATGGTAACTTAACTTTAGGCGCAATTATCGCAATTCTCTGAAGATTTTTATGTGTAGGTACCTATAGGTACTATTCTTAAGCCCCCTTATTATAAAACATGGACTGAAGATGGTCATAGTTTAGGTAAAACGAATGCTGTCACTTTTATTTGCTAAATGAAAGACAGTAGCATCAAGTTTCAACCATGACTAACTTTAGTCTATGTTTTATAATAAGGGGGATAGTTTTAAAATGCCGTGTGGTGACTCCAGGGAAGAATATAATTGTATTTCTTAATTGTCGTACAAGGCGAGTAGGTTACAGTTTTATAACATAACTAAGAATGGCAGCAGCGTTCTTGGTGCACGATCTGGAAATTGACTGCGATCAAAGTTCTCGGTGAATGGTGATAGGCTCGCCCCTTTTACATGGAACCTGAAAGAAGCTAGTAAAACGTGGGTGTTCAAACACATGCGCTACCCCTTAGGGGAAAATAGCGTAACTTATTTATAATGTATATTTGTCTAAAAAATCGGTTAATTCATATTAATTTCTTGCAAGTTTCGGTACACCTGTATGTTTGGGTAGGCCTATCTTACCTCCGTTTTAGCTTTCTATGACAAGATAAAATCTTTGGTGCTGTTCAATATTTCATTTCGACTCTTGACTCTTGTAAGTGTGTTATATAATCACATGGCTTTTATAATATGGCAGGCATTATAGGCAACCGTCGGATTATGGAAAACGAAACTTTCACCTTCTTCTTCTCTCAATTCTTTTTTAACTCAATTATTTTTTAACATTTTCATAATATTAAAAAATCAATCAATTAAGACTCGTTTAAATTTGGCTCGTACGTTTTCTTACAGCATATAGAACCGAATAAAAATAGGTACAAAGACAACAATAAAAAATTTAACATTGCGGTCTTGAATAAACTTATTTTGACAAGTAACACCACTTCTGCTACACTTCTACCCAAGAACAAAGAATAAGCACCTTGATACTTGGACAAACTTCAATCATATCTTGGGGAAATGTCGCAAGTAACCACAATATTGTTTGCTGTGTAGGGCTCTCATTAAAATTCTCCAACAAAGAATTTCGAATTATGTGAAATGTGAAGGTATTGGGAGAGAAAGCTCTATGCTAATAGAAATAAGTTTTCATTTTCTTTGACAAGTGAGCGATATGTAACTGAATTATGCTTGGGATGTGGAGCAGCTTCTCTATAAGAATGCACAGAGGTTGTATTGTTTCAACACTCACGACCCCAAGGAGTGAGTGTGGTGAATAAAGAACACTGAATATGAAGGGTTCTTTTTATGATGGGATACTTAGGGTATTGCAAGTAATTTGTAAAGGTATCACGTAGCTATAGACTATTTACATTATCCATATTGTAGATGGCCGTGTGGTGACGGCAGAGTAGAATACAATTGTCACCACCCCAAATCTCTCCCGTGGGTGTCGTACAAGGCGACTAAGGATAAATCAGTGATGAGGAATGGGCAGCAGCGTTCCTTTTATACGTACCACTTAGCAATATACTGCGACTTTTGGGCCCGATAAATGGCAATAGGCTCGCCGCCTATTACATGGGACTTGACATGATTGGCGAAACGTGGGTGCTAGTTCACCTCTGCCTACCCCTTCGGGGATATAGGCGTGATTTATGTATGTATGTATGCATTAAGAGGTTACCAGGATTAAACCAGTTTCCTATCTTGTACCATAGTATTTTGCGATTACGTAGGTAAGAGGTACCTAGGATACCTACATAAGATAGGTTAAATGCCTTTATTACTCTATTTACATCTCGTGGTTTTGAGAAATGGAAACCATATTACCTCAATGACTATAGCGATTCCTCACCATCTACCTACATATAATTATAACAACAACTTAACGGATTTAACTTGCATGTTTTTACTGATTTTATCTTGACTTTTGACACTTTACAAAGTAAAAGTAAAGTCCGGTGTAAAATGATCGAAATGTCAGGATAAAATCAACATGTTAACATCCATAATGACACGTGAGTTAAGTCCGTTCTTTTATTTCAAACATAGGTAATATACCTACCTACTTAATACTTACCTACTCAAAATTACTAATTGTTAATTCGATTTTAATTTCAACATTATCTAAATGTTAGAAAAATTTGTACAAAGATTTTGGTGGTTAGAAAAAGAATTTCGAAATTCTTATGCCGTAGTAGATAGTCTGCCGCATCAAGACCGTAGATAGTCTGCCGCATCAAGACCATAATTTTTCGAAATTCTTTTTCTAACCACCAAAATCTTTGTACTAATTGTTAACCTCTAAATATATCTACCTAGATATAAGTAAGTATAAGTTAATTCTAAATACATACGAAACTGTGGCAACAATTTTACCAGCAATGACTGTAGGTACAATTTTAACCTGTACAATAATAGGTAATTACGTACATAAATAGTTAAACATGAAAAATCTAGACACTAAAAAACTTATCCAACCTTGTTCAATATATCCGGATATTTAAAATAGAATATTCCTTTAAACATAGTTTAATATCTCCAATATCAAACAATTAGGTAACAAAGTACTAATCATGTAGGTACATATTAAGATTTATAAGTGCCAAGCTCAAAAGTCCATTTCAAAATAGACACCACTCTGGTTACTCATTTGATTAAAAAATACCTACCTACCTATTTAATTATCAGCTTACAGTAATAATCGATATTGCATAATTGTAATTAACATCACATCAATTAGCACCTAGCTATTTTAAAATTCAAGTGTCCCAATCTTAGGTACGTAAGAAGAGAATGGGCTATTTTAAAATTAAGATCATATTTAGTTACTTGAATAGGTACCTACCTAATGACAAAACACTGCAACGTAATTCCATTTATTTATTAAAGAATACAAAATATATCTACCTACGTATCTTAAAGTAATATTAAAAAGACCAATAACAAAGTTAACCACTTACCAAAAGATTAATAGTTAAACGCAAATTGTGGCTATTTCTTGTTATTACGCTACAGATTGTGTTTATGAACTTATATCCTTAACCCTGAAAGGCTATTGCTCTACATTAATAGGACAGCTACCAAAGTTACGGCGAGAGTTAATGATACCATTATAAACAGGCACAGTCATGCCAATCTATAGACACAAAAGTGTAGGAAAACCGTAATAATATTATAACAATCAAACTCCTTGAAATAAATCAAAATGGTGTTGTGAAGTATTGAACATTCCGCTCAGCAAAACTTCTAAATTAGTTTGGCAGTGTCGCTACGAAAACAGTCTACGTCTGTAGTAGGAGTTATATGAAGTATTTGTACACAGTTGGAGGCGAGCGTACCGAGCGTACGCGTTCGGTGGCGGCGGCATCGAGGCTCATATTGATTGCCGGTGACATTCTTATCAATACACCCCCGGCCGGCGCGCGGCCGCTCCACACAACACCCAAAAGAAACAGGAACATTTCTTCGCGCGCTCGGATCGGAACGCAACGAAAAAAGGGCGGAGACTCCGCGACGGCGGCGGTGCCCAATCGAATCGCGCCGTGAGCGCGCTCGGACCAATGAGACGCGGGCGCCGGGGCGGGCGCGCGCACGCGGCCGCGCCCTCGTTTTCCTCCGGCTTTTTATTTATTGTTGCGCGGAAGAGCGCGCGCGACGGGCGTGTGATGCGCGCGTAGTCAACCCGCAAGCATGGAGTCCGCCGTGGACTCAGCGTCGACCGCGAGCGAGATGAGCGGCTCCTCCGGGGGCTCGCCGAGGGTGAAGGCGGCGTCGCCGGCGCGCGGCCTCAGCCCGCCGCAGCTGCTGGCCCCGCGGCTGCCGCTGCCGCCGCCGGGGCTCGGCCTGCTGGGCTCGCTGCAGATGATGCACCACTCGCCGCTCGAACTCATGGCGGCGGCTCACCACCACGGGCCGCCTCGCTACGGCAGCCCGCCGCCCATCTCCACCTCCGACCCCTCGGCCAACGAGTGCAAGCTGGTAGACTACCGGGGCCAGAAAGTGGCCGCCTTCATCATCCAGGGCGACACCATGCTCTGTCTACCGCAGGCGTTCGAACTGTTCTTGAAGCACTTGGTCGGCGGGTTGCATACTGTGTACACTAAGCTTAAGAGACTGGACATAGTGCCGCTGGTGTGCAACGTGGAGCAGGTGCGCATCCTGCGAGGGCTGGGCGCCATCCAGCCGGGCGTGAACCGGTGCAAGCTGCTCTCCTGCAAGGATTTCGACGTGCTCTATAGGGACTGCACTACAGCAAGGTACGTTTTACACCCCTGCGTGTGAATGTGGTCGCTTTCTATGTTTGTGGTGCAACGTCTTAGTGTCTTCCTGTGCCTTCCAGTGTGTAGGAAGTCAGATATTTACCTATTTTTTATATTTGTTTGACTTTTTGTTTTGAATTTCTGTTATCATATTTTATAATCATTACAAGTCAGTTGCTATTTTGCTTTAAATAAACAACTTAAATCCAGCAGGGTCTTTTTATAGAGTACCCAATGCTGCTCGCCTCTGGCCACAAAAGTTTCATTGTGGAGTTTTTATTCTTAAAATTTTAATTAGTTGAAAAAAGCCTGTCTATTAACGGCGGTGGTGGAAGTCACGCCGCCATTAGGGCAGCGCGAAGTTACTGCCCTGCCGGGAGAGCGCGCTTCGCATTAATTTTTTACATTTTAATACGCGCAAAATATTTCCACCGGGGTTAAATATTCAGGCGGGCTTCGGCGACGGAAGGGTTAAATCTCTGTTAATTAGTGGCCGGCATGTGAATTTTTAAATAGTAATTTTTACAAACGCTAAAGTTAGATTAAAAAATCTTGTTTTGTTGTGGGAGCGCGCGCCGTAGGCCTATATCGGCGGAGCTCGAATGCGATTTTAAAAATGTAATGTTCTCAGCCAGTGCGCGTTTGGGACGCGTAAAGTTTAATTTTTTCGCACATTTGACGCTTTGTGCTTGTAATATTTAATGTTTGTTTATCAATGAGAGGGTATTTTTTATTGGACCATTCTGACTGTAAATAACAGTTAAAAAAGGATTACTAAGGGACAGTGTCTGGTTGATTAATAGGTAAAACGAGACCAGCATTTTATAATTTAATGTACTTAAAATAAAGTAAGATAAATAAAAGGATTCATAAGCGTATTTACTGTTAATAATTCAGTATCTCCTTAATTAATAGGATGATATAAGAAGTAAATTAGACAATATTATAAACAAATGCATAAAATTATGCAATGAAAACTTAATTAGTAAGTCTAATTAAGTTAGTTGTAGACGTTTCGATTTCTATAAGCTTAAGTATAGGTTTATTTATAATTATAATAAAAAAAATGTGTCTTGGAACTGTGTATTATAAATGTTACTCTACGTTGTATAGAGCATAGTTTTTATAGTATTTTTTAACGATTTCTATAAGCTTATAGGTTTTAGGATTATTTATTAATTATAATAAAGAGAAATGTGTAGGTATTGAAACTGTGGTGTCAAATATATTTACAATTATAAAATTTAACTTAACGTTCTTACGTATTTAATAATATTATTTCGAATATTCCATTGTGCAAAAACTATAAATTGATTGTTGAACGTTCTAAAACCGTATCTGTCAGTATTAACACAGGAAAAAGAACCCTAATGCCCTGCCGCTCCGTGGCGGTCTCTCCATCACACTAATGTGCATTGGCATTTTTCCGCTATTACGATTCTGCTAATGCAATCGACAATACGGTTTTTTTATTATTTGTGAGCACGTCAAAATCAAGATAGATACTTTTTTTTTTGCTTGTATCAAAAGGTTTTTTGGAAACGTATTCCTTTTAGTAGGTAGATACCTATTTGTGTTGATTTTAAATTTTTAATTCTAGAATTATTTTTGTTTCTACCATATTAGGAAGATACTTTTTCGCCCAGCAACTTTAAAATATCAACACACGTATCTTTTACTTTTAACTATTAGTTTTGTAAAAAAAAAGTGGTGTATTTACTTGTTGATCTAACTTACACTCAAAGACTCATTAATTGAATTTTTCGTCAAAATTGCATGCAAAAAGTAGCTCGTGTATGAAAGTTGTTTTTTTATATTATCAAACAAATTTGATGTGAATGAAACTTGAAATTCATATTTTTATTTTCATATTCTGCAAATTGCCGCGTTAAAACAAAGACAGCTTTTTAACTGCTAACGTTTCATAAATCATGTCGCGGATATGGATTTTCCTTTGATTTTAATGGTTTTCACATCATCAGTTAGATAATTTTTCACGAATTAGGTTTATATTCTGATGAAACCTAATTACACCCATGCTAGATCGAAGCGCTAGTTTATAACAAATATCGTTACTCAATAACAATGACAAAACCCAGCTGTGCCGTTGACTGGTGCGACGTCTGACGCGACTAAGTAGTTAGGAAACGCGATATTTTTCAAAAACTCATCGCCCGCATTACAAAATGCCCTGTAAATAATAGGATGACGCTCCTTTTCACGCTTCAATAATTGCTCGACAGCAGATAAACGAGTGCGGATCAGGTTACCTACCTACCGAGCTGAGAACGGAACGGGGTGTTCGCTGACTTTACATCTCTAACTCTTTTATTGGAGGCCAGCATTTACACTGCGCTTTCAATTCAAGTGCATTGTCTATTTACGTTTTTTTTGGTCAATGGCCACTGGAATAACGTTAGAAAGGATTTCAATTTAATCAAAACACAAAGAAATAAACTTAGCCCAAATTGGTCATTTGTTTTTTTTTGTTGAATTGGTTTTAGATTAGATCTTCGGTTTTGGTTTTAGAGAAATTCAGACTAATAATATAACATGTTAGAGAGTTCAGTTGACAAGAATTTTAGAACGGCGCAGTGACGTATGTGTTAATTATAATAGATTGCTCTAGGGTTCCGTACGTACATTGTCTCTGCTACGCACGGGGTTCAATTACGGAGGTCGTCAACACGACTTTTTATGGAATTTTCGGGTTTACGAGCCATTTTGATGGGCCGCCTTCAAACGGAGTGATATTTTGTAAATAAACAAGCACTGAAATAACCGGCCCATTACCTTTGTAGAGACCGGTAGTAGGTAGGTGTTAGGTGTGGCGGAACTTTGAGTTTTCGTTTCCAGTCACAAATGAGATAGCGCCTTTCAAAGACATTCTAAGCATCCTTGTTGTGTTATTGTTTAAGTATTAAACTTTAACACTATTATAAATACCGGAGATGTGCCTGTTCACGTTCCGTTCTCTCGTATTGTGTCTACATAACTTTGTACTGATACGATTTTTTTATAACAGCTCTAGGTATGTCTTTTAAAGATTATTCAAATGGATTGACATGTGATTGAGATTTTATTGTAAAAGTTTATTGATAATTAAGAGGTGGTAGTAATAAAAATCGATATAGCGATTTCGGCCATAACGACTTTGCTATAGAGCAGTAGTGTTAATGCTTGTACGAATATATGTAGAGCAGAAAGGCACATATTAGTAATATTTAGAAGGTATTGGGAAGATAGAAGATGTAGAGATCCTAAATTAATTATTGCAACTTTATGGACGAATCTAATTATAATACCTAGGTACATTGGTTTAATTTGCAATAAAAACCAATAATTTAGTTTGATTTTGGTCCTTAGTATTTTGTTAATAAAATAATTTTCTAAGCAGTAGTAGCACCTTGGTCCCTACTACTTTGCCGTTACGCTAAAAAGCAGTCCATACATCATCATTAGCTTTATCTATCTAGCTTCTAAGTTGTTTATTACATTAAAAGCCAGAAGTCGAAAACATAAGTAAGTTAACACATCAGCGGTTTTAAATCTTATATCAGTTATTTTATATGAATGCATCACTTTTTGTTTTTGTAACCGCATTCAACCGCCTCCATGGTCTAGTTGTTCAACCACCGGAATGAAGATTCAGAGGTCCCGGGTTCAATTCCCAGGGGGGTAGAAATTTATACTCGGTTTGGGTTTTTTCACGTCCGCCTGGCTAGCTACCACCATCTTATCAAAATCTGTCGCCATAATAATAATGTTAACAGCATTATTGTGTTCAGACAATTAGTGATAGGTAAGATAGCCAGCCCCTCTGTGGTTGGGGGTTCCAGGTGAAGCTCGGTTCGATCTTCAGCCCTTATCGTCACTTAGCATCAGGTGAGATGAAGGGCAAGAGCTTCCCTGTACAGAATAATAAAAAATATCAAATGACGCTGTAAACAGATTGTGTGACACCTTACCACCAACTCTAGAGGTGACTCAATTCCCATTGTTAAAGTGAGACAACGCTATAAGCCAAGTAGAGCGGCGTCCCGTTTTGTCACCCGCGTTTGGATCGCACTAATACTTCATGGTACGGCCACAGGTTTCTGAAACCCGTACTCAGCGTAGGAGGTAGGTATATATATTAGGTCTCCGGTGGTTGTTATCAGTAGTTTATTGTGTACGAAGTAATAAACGGGTGATAGCGTTCGCAGTTCGATTGGCCGCGGTCCAAGCGGTCGTACTCATTGAAATATTAAACCAAGACGCCCGCAATGCGGAGTCTAGAACGGAGTTGCCAAATAATAGGTAAAACATTGGTATCTATACCCCATTCACTTGGGTTTGAGATAAAATGTAAACAATCTTGATGTATCTTTTTTAAATAAATACAAAATAACATTCAAAGCAGCTAACAGTTTTATTTGTCTTAAATTGATGAGTTTTTTTTTGGAATACTCGTTCCTTGTTTTTAAGAGCATTTCGTAGATAAAGAGACATATCAAGATTGTTTACATTTTGTCTCAAGCCCAAGTGAATGGGGTATAGAATTAGATACCAATGTTTTACTTATTATTTGGCGTACCTATACATGTTATAACACAACAGAATATCTAAACTTTTAATTACATTCGCTTCTTTAATACAAAAGGGATACAACTGATAATTGCATGCCTGCAACAGCAAGGTCATATAATATATTTAAACATAATATAATAGTTCTAAGTATTTTTTGAGTTGCGTCTCTCTTGTATTAAAGAGCGCTATAAACCACGCATATTATATCCTCACAAGGGTAGGCAGAGGTAGTAACCTACATTTCGCCAGTTTTAAGCCCCATGTAATAGGGGGCGAGCCTATGGTCATATAACGGGCACCTAAATCGCAATATATTGCTAGGTGGTGGTATAGGAACGTTGCCCGTGGGAGATATTAGGGGTTGTGACTATTGTATTCTGCTCTGTCGTCACCAGACTTTTAATTAGAATTAGAAAACTCTTGGAGAGACGATTCCTGATTGGCAATTGTTTTAATAATAGAACAATGCAAAAGAAGGCTGGTTTAAACATATCCGATGAAGAGAAACCGCGTTGTCTTTTGTTCACAAAAGAAGAAGGAACTTACCTGAAAAATAGAACACGATTATGAAAATTGCTGAATAGTTGGTTACGTGGCTAAGTTTTGTCCATTACCATAGAAAAAACACAAATCAATTTTGCGAGCTTGGTTCCACGGTTATTTCAACGTTATTATAAAATACTTGCGGGCTTGAAATAAGATTGCTAGAAATTATTAAAGGTTAGCCAATATATTTTTAAAATGTTACAAGTGGACTATATAACTAGGGACCGTTTATATTTATGATTAATGTAGACGATATAAATGTAAATTTACGTGAAACTTAAACAGTAATTAAAAGAGATTTATTTATTAAATTACAGTTTCATATTCCCTTATATACCATATAACCTTTGATTGGCTCTTAGAGATGTACCAATTAAATAATCACAGGCAAGAGATTGAGTACCAAGCAAGAGATACCTACAAATCTTTATTAGTTGTTGAAGTTGATTTATCTGTTATTACTTTATAACTTAATGGAAATATTATTCTGCTAATCAAAATAAATTGAATGCATGGCAAATTAACACTAATTGTTCATTCATGAAAGCAGCGTTTTGTGGTATAAATCGCAATTTCGATGCGCTTTTGAGGTATTTAAGTTAGCAACTTAGGTTAGTGTAACAATTAAGTTAATCTATAATTTAAATAAAAGGATATGAAGATAAGATATAATGTAGAGCACAGTGGTATAATAGGTATATTACATATTATATCACTGTGTCACTAAATTTCTTCGAGGGTTTTGATATAAACTTATTGAATTACGACTGAGCTTTTATTCATGGATTTTAGAAATAAAACTAAGTCTGTTCTTTCTTAGTAGAGTCAATGTAATAGGTCAATAGACATACAACATTTCGGACCAATTACCTAAATACAACTGCAACAAATAAAAACTATACTTATAATCAAAATCGCGACACCGATACGTGAATACATCTTGGAACAACGTTAAGAAAGGAACGACTGTATCACTTAGCCATTCAAGTGACAAATAAAGCCGAGTGTCTCAAGGAAACGCAATTTCCTTTGAGGCAGTAAGGCGACAAACTGCTCCACAATGGGAATATCATGGAGGCAATTTATTACGATTGATCAACAAGTAGCTGGGGAAGCGCCTCGGAAGGAAAGAATGAACGCCGACAATCCGAATGGAAACGGCGCCCCCTCAACGCACGCCGACATCCGAAAAGCTTTCGTACAATTCTAAAAACGCACACAAGTGACACGAGGGAATCCCTCCGGCTAGACGCAATCATCTCGACTCTCTATTTCCGTTTCGCGTACTATTGAAATCGCGTCTCACTCCCACCTCAGGGGGCGGCGCAGTCCGTCTCTTTCGCATTCCGTTCATTCATGACTCTGGATTTGAATGGGATTCGAAACGTGCATTTCCTTCCCACGGGCCAGCATTTCGGGAGCGAGCCGGGGGAAGTCTGCACGCGTCCCGACGCCCAACGCTTCGCATGTAAACCGCGTTACGGTCAACAGGACAGGTTCGACAAAAAGCGACAATGAAACAACTAGCCCGATTAATGAATATTCACTTCCGTGTAATGTAGTTATTGAATGGTCGATAGAAACTATCGCATGACGTGTAGCGTAGCGCCGGTAGCCGTTGTAACGTCTTATAATTGCAGCTCACCATGTGTTGAGCTCTAATCATGTTTAATTATAGTTAGAAGAAGGAGTCATTGCCGTTTATCATGAGATGAACTGTTACAAACGTTGAAACGCCACGAGAAAATGACGGATTAGTCGATGCTCCACTAACAGCTGGAGTAAGGTCAACAGCTTAATGCGCTTCTGAAGTAATGCAGTCCTAATAAAATTGAATGGTTAATTGTTATGGGACCTCATTATGTCGCGACGCATGAAGTTGCAACACCAATATCAATTACTCTATTTTTCTTCTATTTTTATTTGAACGTTATAGGTAGCTGATGTAAGAAAAGTTTTTACAAAAAAAATATCCAGATAATGGGACCTTTAATTCTTGAAACATATAATTTGAAACAATTATTCCATTATATTTGTTACAACAGTTATGGATAAGGAAAAAAATGCCATTATAAATATCGAAAAACTATGTGCTGATGCGGAAGACTCGTTTTCGAGTTCCGAATTAATTTATCTTATGTTTGAATAATTGTTTGAAATGATATTTGCCATAAAAGCACTCAGAGTTGCCACAATCTCCGTTGAAACATTTCCTTTATAAAGTGATGTACTTTTTCTAACCTTACAGTAAGCTATATTCGTAGTTAATAATCCGATGCAGATTGGAACCAAGACAATGGTAGGCGGAAATAAGAGAAAAATGTGTTTGCTACTTCATTGTGGGAAGGAGATATGAACTCGATTGAGGGGAAATTATAACATCACACATAAACTCCTTGTAAAGTTACCAATGATATTTAAAAATAAAATATGCGGACTGTATTTTAATTTTAATTAAATATGCCTTTGTGAAATTTCAATTAGAAATGGGATTATTGTTTTTTAAATAGTTCTGTAGGTAATATGAGCTTGTGAATTAAATTATTTTATTGTGTAGATATTTGTAATATAATACCGTTACAAACTCAATATTTAATTGTAGCAGTGTTTTTTATTTTACTTATAACTATGGCACTGTTCTTGGTGTCATATATTGATTCATGTTATTTATATTAACGATTATAGATTACATCATAGCGTGATGAGAATATTTTTATGACGATGAAAACAAATATACTATATTCTACTTTTGACACGCTTACCCCCGTATACAGAAACGCTTATCACATTTTGGGCACTGCTTAAAAACTTAAGTGGACTGTATACGGGGGTAAGAATATCAGAATACGTATGGAAAAACGTCAATTTTGACAATATTTAAATGTTAAGCAAGACTCAAACTTTGATTAGCGTTTCTGTATTCGGGGGTTATTTTCTCGGCTGTTATTTAAGTTTGAAACAAACACATAAATGTTAGTAGGTAATGAATAACAATATTTGTAATGTCTATGGTCTGTAATAACCTAGGTCAAAACCATGAGGAGTATGGATTGGAATGTTCATCCCTATATTACTTTCTGCGTTCATCAGTCTCACTAGCACCTTGCCGGTGTGATGGATGTTATGAATCAAAAGGGAGTGGATTGCTTGATGACATCTGACCGATATAAATGGAAGAGGAAACATACTGGGCCGGCCCCAGATATACTGGAAACAGGGCAGGAAGAAGAAAGACAAAAAGATGACATGTATATGTTGTGATAGTCACTTGTAAGATTGGGACCGATGGCTTAGTCATCTTCACTTGGTGTCTTAGCTTTGCCTTCTGAATTATGGGTGAGATTAACATGATACGTTGACATATTTTGGTCGGTCACCCATCTCAGGACAGGAATCGCAGGCTGAACGCACTAACAACTTATTCATCGAGCTTCTTAATTCACGTATAGCTGTATCTAATGTATAACGGTAGTCTGTATTTAATGAATTACATTACACGGTTGCCTGTAATCTGTTAACATGTCCCATTGTTCGATAAAATCGATAGAGTTATTAATTAAAACCACATAAGTGTAACAAGAAACTCCTCGCACAATTAGCTAATTCACAAACTGATACTACTCACGTACGTTTTGCGCGCGATTCCCATGATTCCGTATCGATTCACTTCAAATAATTTTAATTGTCTATAGGTTGTTGTTGATAGCTGGAAACTTCACATCAGCAACGGGTTAGTGTTGCTATTAATAGAGAAATAAAAACTGATTGCAATAGCTAAAAAGTGTCTTTATCTTCGTAACGTTTCAACATTAAAATGTTTTTTGTTTATGTGTTTCCAAAAAAAAAATGTAACGTTGATATTTTACATACACACCTACATAACACGCCTATTTACCTACCGAGGGGGTAGGCAGACGGTGTATTAACTCACAGTCATATTGCTAATTTTTATATCCAGCTTGTTTTTTATATCCAGGTAATAAGGCGAACCTATTGCCATCTACCGGACACGTCAACAGCAGTATATTACTAGGTGGCATATTAGCAACGCAGTTGCCCGGTCCTCATAACGATTTGAAATCATCCATTGCTTCATTGTCAGCGTTTTTCCATTATTTTTTGTTGCTTAAAGTTAAATAAAGATAGGTTTAAAAGTAAGTACTTTTGGTAGGTAGTAAATTCTGTCGATATCGCCGTCTATCTAAAGATAGAACAATTTAGTGTCCGAGCCGAAGCTCTCTTAACACCAACACGAAGACAAATCGAAACATCCACAACAAAGCAACAAAATGTGATAAGGCTACTTAAGGCCCGTCCGGGCGCTCGTTAACTCTTGATATACGATTTATAATAAAACGTAATAAAACATTGGCAACAATTTAAAAGGGAATCAATAAAAGCCTCAGTAGGTGAGTATCAAATGTGCCGGAGGTAGGAGTTAAAATACTATAGTAAATTGCGTTTTACTACCTCGGATTGTTTGCTTTATTTTTAATCAAATTGTTCATAAATAACTTTACAATGTTATGATTTTCGATGTTTAGCGTTTGATATGGCAGTTTTTTTGCAAAATCGTATATTTCAATTCGGTTTCGTTGGGTTTTAGTTTCTGAGAAGTTGCCCTGTAATGGGTTAACCATTTTGTTTTGTTGGTGTGATTGCAGGTTAGTGACCTCAGCCCTGTTTTGTTTCCACGAATGTATTTTGAAGAGCAGTCTTTCACTAATCAGCTTAACAAAGAAAGCTGTAAATTGAAATTAGTTATACTGTGGTCTGTAATTTTCTGACAGTAAAGTTTAAATTCGTGATTATTGTAATTTGATGTTCGACTTTGAGTGCCCAAATTGTTTTGATCAGCTTAATTGTAGATGTTTATTATCAAAGCGGGTTGAACTTTAAAAGCTCACATGATGTGATCATTTCTGATTAAAACTAATTTACTGCCGACATAAAACTATTACATTTCGACGGTGGACACATTTAAAATAATTATCGCAGACGCAATTAAATTACATTGTATGCATTTTATGGGCCTTAAGTGTAAATCATAGCTATATTGCCAATTATTATTTTACTTACCTTTAAGTGCGGCGTAAAAGTAAGGCGATTTAACTATTAATGGTTAAAATTCAGCTAGAGAGGCTGATAAAGTGTGAATATAAAAATAAATGGACAAAATGAAATTTCTTCACATTCATATACGACACGTAAATCTTGCCTATTATTCCCCGAAGGCAGCGGTGAAACACACCCAAGCTTTTTTGCCAACCACGTTAGATCATGCTTGGCGAGCCTATTGCCATCTATCGGGCACCTAAATCGCAGTATATTGCAAGGTGTTTCTAGGGGAACTGCTGCCCAATACTCATTGCTGTTTTAACCCTTAGTCGCCTTGTACGACACCCGCGGCTGAGATTGAGGGTGGTGACACATCTTTTCTGCTCTGCCGTCACCACACGGCATTACTTTACCATTATAATATTAAAAATTTTGTCTTTGTTTAATAAGAGGAAAACCCTAATCCAGATCAATTTAAGTAGACACGAATCAAAATGTGTCAAACGATTACTATGACATAGACAAAAATATAAATCGCGGAGAAAAAAACGACCCTGTCCGCGGCCATCGCGCGTATAGTATCGATCCTCCGCGTGTGCACGGCAAAATCGATTCCGGTCCAGATGCACAAAAATGGGGCACAGAATCGATTTGCCCCACATTTCGGCGGTCTAGCGGCCGCGAGGGTAACGCTCGCGATAAGGGATAGTGCCCCCCGGGCGGCCACCCGACCCCCGATAATATTTACCGCCCCCCGGCGATGCTTACGCCCCTCAGTATTTACGGGTTAGAGAAAAACAAGGGTACTCGAGCCTCGGAAGGTGCAACGTAGATTTTAATCCTTTCTGATGTTTATGATTGATGGCGGATTTCGCGATCGGCGCGGCGCTGATGCTGATGCGTTCTTCATGGTTCCCTCTCGTTGCCGATTGCTCTCACGGTCCGGGAGGACCTTCCGTTTTTGTTGCGGACTTTTTCTAAAACTCACATCATAATACATAACATAAATCACGTCTATTTATTCGTAGGCAGATTGGAATTAACACCCACATTTCAATAATTATGTTAGGTCCAATTAAAAGAGCCTATTGCCATCTAATGGACACAAAAACCACTGTATTTTCTTTTTTTATTCATTCTGCTCTGCCATTCATTCTGCACCACACAGTTCAAACTAAAACCTACATACTATCATGCCTTTCACCCCTAATGTACAAAGAAAAAGAGGAAAGTAAAATCAATTTTTTTTTATGTTCAAATAAAAATAAAAATAATTTAGAAACTTATAAAAAATACTGGTAAGGTGTAGTTTCATAGTAATGAAATGAAAATTAAAACCTTACATGTTTACTTCAGAAACTTAATATGGTAAAGTCTAACACATCTTTCTACTGAGAATTAAATTAGTTATATTTTCCAAGAAAAACTATCCGAGACTTTTAAAACTCCACGCGATGTCGCCTATACCACAGCAATAACATTCGCAGTCAAAGTAATCAATAAGCTTCTTCTAAGTAACTTATCCATTTCGAGTCGCCGTTGGCGCCATCCGTCAATCAATAATAAATTTCAATAGAGTAAAAAAACATAATTAGACTGCTTTCAAAGACAGAGCAACATCAAGAACTAAGAACGGTTTGATTTCTTAAAAAGTTGCAAGATAAAATGGGCTCTATTATCTACGAGCGAAGGTTCTGATTGTTGTAATGAATTAATTTAGCACGTGTATTAGTAATGTTGTTGTGTTATAATGTGATGATGATGGGTAAAGATGTCAGTCACATATTGACGCGTGCCCAATGGACCAGCGTGTCCACACATCATGACAGGGCCAAAAAAAAAACCACTAATTATTACTTTCATTACGTCAATATATATGCTTTGTATTTTTATTTACGGTATGTTACCGTTTCTACGTTTATGACCAAACCTTCAGTGTATTGAGTTACAAAGAAAAAAATTGTTAATGAAATTTACAATACAACTATAAACGGTGCTGGATGGTAAAAAAAATATCGATTACTTTTTTAATATTGATTTTTATAATTCACAAGTTTATTTAAAATAAATAATACCTTGGGCACTATTAAATAAATTATTATCTTTAAATTAAGAAAATAAAACAATTATATACTTTTTTAACTTTGATATTTAGTTCAATTAAAAATCAAATACCTATATTTTTACAAAATCCTTATGTGAGTTTATCATATAAGCTATTAATAAATTGTTGGATAAAATTATTGCATGCAATATTTACATAATATTTATTACATTACTGTCAATTTTCTGATATCTATTCGGGGTAATTAAATATTAATTGCAGCTCAAATTATTAGTTATAGTACCTATCTAATTCAGGAAGCTGGAACAAGATTATAACTTTGAATTTTTCCGGAACTATCAGTGTTCATAGCATGTTGATTGATACATACCTATATCAGATATTCGTTCTTAAATTAGGAGAAGATTGTAGATACTGCAATCGATACTGCTACCCAAGTAGACAGATGGAACTTCTATTGGCACCTGCTCCTCTACGGAGATATCGACAAGTTTGAAATTTAAATTTATTTAAGATTGAGATCGCAAGTTTCAGGCAATATATCCGGTTCGGGCCGCCTTCCCACATATATCATTAATAAAGAGTAATCACTATAAATGTACCGAAATTAAGTCTTTCATTACGATTCCTGCCGCTTAAAGCGTATTATAATTAACAATAACAAAGAACGATCATAAATTCATAGGTACTCTTCTTACTCGTCAAAACGTATTAGGGTAATTTATTTATAAAAGCGTTACATTTCGGTTAGTTACACGTTTGCTTCGTCGGAAATTAAGTTTGGGGAATTGAAACTGGTCATTGTTCTTTTAATTGCGGTCAATTTGAACCGTTCTAGACGAAATGTGCCAATCATTGTATATTGAGGTGAAACGTTACTATGCAGCCAATGTGGGGTTAGGGCCTTGTCGATTCTGGCACCCACTTTTTATCGTGCCTTCGAACATTTTCATTAGGAGAACATTTTTGTTGGACTCAATTTAAATATAAAGGAGCCGCAAGCAGAGGATATTCTTTTTTTTGAAACAAATAAGAACACAATGAAGAAACAGTAATATAACTCTGTTGTATTATATATTCCGAAATACGGAGAAGCTCGAAGATAATAGTGTTAAAATGTTCATTCAACACTAAGGCCCGCCTATGGATGGGTGATCAACAATACTACCTCGAGGTGGGAATACCTGCGTCAGAATTTTGACGAACCATAAAATATAATAATATCTAAGAAGAAGTGGCTATGTAAAATTTAATTGAGGGAATAAATCACTACCGTACAGATTAGTGCACCACATGACATTTGGTTAAAATTTAGACTTGATTAACAATCTATTATTATATAATTAAAGAATGGATTACACGAAAAAAATAATCCGATAAATTGTGTTTCGGTGAAATCACCAAAAAAAATACATAAGTTGCTACATATCGCTCATGCAGGAATACAAAAAAGACGCAAATCAAAAAGTACTCAAACTATTATTCAAAATTTATGACATTTGAAACTTAGTTTTACAGGAATGCAATTTTGAAGTGTTACAGAAGCGATATAGTCATCGACACAGTTCCCATCTCTACCTGTGCATTATTCAAAGCATTTTAATAAATCCAATTCGAAATATCATTATAGATATCAAAGGAAGGGTTGCACAGTGGGCCGAGTGCGCGCTGACTCGCACAAACGCTCTATCTGCATATGCCCTCTGATTGATGTGCCCTGTAATTATTTGGACGCTTTAATAACACCGTCGACGACGGCCGCACTTTGTTTCTGACGACTTAAGACGAATGAAATGAGAAATTCTATCGGACTCTTAATAGAGCTTATTGCTTTCTGATGTTTTGTTGATTAAATGAACAGAAATTGTTATTTTGTTCCGCGCTGTTTTGCATTTCGTTTTTGGGATCGCCGTTTTAAATACAGCTTATTTAATTGAAATCGTGAAAACCATTTCAATGCCAAAACCGCTAGTCCCAACCTATAATAATGTTAGTGCTGGGGCATGGGAATCTTGAAATAATGGCCGGACTGCGTCGACACAAATTATATTATTTCCTGGATTGGTGCCACGCCTAAACAAAAATGTAAATACTCGGGCCACTCCCGTTTGTACAATTTCCATAATAGCACAGTATCGTGGATTTATTTACATAAATGGCCACCACATACAGATTGTCTTTACGTTTTATGTGCGTGCGACCCCAGTTCAAACGAATCAGAATATTAACGTAAATAGTAATGGCGGGAAAAAAAGCTATTATGCAAATGAAACATTTCGGGGTAAATAGAAACTGACGTAACACGATGTTAAGAAATGAATAATAAAGCGTTTTTGTTGCCTTGTGCGTGACTTCAATGGATTTTATTTTATACGCCAACTACATAGGTATTTACTGATTACAGATTAATATTAACAACGACAGTTTTAATACAATTTATTTTGAATAAAGTTTTCTTTAGAATTAGTAGTATTCAATTCTTAAAACCGATTTTTTACTGGCCAAATTGATTGTCAATTATCACAAAAGGTAATTATATCTGGTATTAATCATAATGTATCACAACGCTATTACTAATCACGGCATTTAAAATACAAAAGCACTTCGCCATATGTTTAAAAATGTTGCAACAATATATCCCTCTAATATTTATTTCGCGTACACAAAGTAATCGAATTGGCATTCAGATCGTAGATATGAATACGTTATGATATAAATTATTATTTTACAACAAACGGCCATTGAGTGTGGAATATGCCTACGTCACAGAACGGGAACCAAATAATAGAGTTCGCTCCAAACGTTTACCGAACCCTCGAAAATTGAAATAAAAAAGAGCCATTCGAGATGTAACAGCGATATGATTTTGCACTTTTATTTTTTTCCTATTTTTATGCGTGTTTTTAGCATTGAGCGGGTAGTAGATAGAGCTACAAATCGATTCGACACGTCCAAATTGCTCACTAAACTGTGACGCTTATGTTTATGAACTCTAGTCGAATATTTTGATTGTGTCGCTTTTAGGTTTGGCCGTTTTATATGCTTTTTGTTAAAAACGACACTTCGTCAAAGTCATAGTCGTTGAAGTGCAGAGTTACTTTGGGAAAATATGTAATACTGAATAAGTAGATTATTAATGATGACATACTATGGTTATTGAAATCTTTTAATTGTTATTAAGGTAATGTATTTTATACCTTGTCACATAAGAAGCATTATTTGGCGCAAATAACTTGATTTGAGGAGATGCACCTGTATAAGTATTATATATAGATTTTGCGCAAATTAATATCAAGTTTTTTCATATCTATCCTTCATTTAATATTTACCAAAAAACAGAATAGCATTAGTTAAAATACCTTTGCCTACCCTTTCGGGGGATATAATTTAATAGGCGTCATTTGTATGTATTTATTATCAAGGTAGTGCCCTACTGATGCTGTTTCCTTTCCTATTAATGTTGGCAAAAAATATCATGATTGCATAAACATTGTAAGTGGTCAACATTTATACTGATTTGTGTTCTATACATATAAAATTACGAACATTGATGTCATATTAGTTAAAAGAAAGCGTTTGACATAGAAAGTTTCATCAGCTTACTAGCCTGCCAGGCAATAGGTCTGTTTTATACACAGGTAGACTAAGGAAGTTCGCTCCATAACTTGCCCATAGCACCTACGGACTGCAGGGTGGCAACAAATACGCTTACTGTTGGAGCAAGGGGTTTAATGCTTAACGAGCTATAGATAGATTAGAATATTGCGTTTCGGTGACCTAATCTTATTAGCAGCATAACTTATATCCATCTTGATAGTTACTAAGAAAACAAGTAATGTGAATAAGAATAATGAAAATTATTAACGCTTCATATTTCGAGATATTTTGTGTAAAGTGTGTAAAATTCAAAATGTTTGAATAGCCGTGTCTATATCTTCTTAATTCATTAGCAACACCCCTACTTTGCCAGTCTAACATAATTATAAGCAAAATTGTTGCGAAGTGACTCGTAATTTGACCCCTTCCGTACTACAGTTTTGGATTTTACGCTGTTGTTTGCAAATATGTATGTTTAGAAATTATCAATTGCCAACTCTATTACTATCAAAGTATGCATCTACTTTATAAAAAATATGTAACAAAAATCTTTATAAATACGGCCGGCCAGTGTGGCGGAATGGTCAGATCGCTGGCTATCGGCAAAGAGGTCCCGGATTCGATTCCTAGAAAATGTGTTGTGGTGTTTAGGTATATATTATAAATATTTATATTACTGTTATTTGTATTAACATTTGTTCAATATCTAGTATCCATAACAAGTCTAGATGATTTAAGTGAGTATATAAAATTATAACAATTGAAATTGCCCACCTCCGTGTAATGTGTAGGTACATTATACTACATTATTTATACATTATAATAAATAAATCAAATGACAATTTTTTATCACAAAAAATATTAAATTATATTATTTATACTTAGGTATGTACCAAAAATATATACAAACAGAAAAATTTAAATATTATTATTGTAAATTAATATCGATTACATTATACCGTGGATTAATTCAATAAGCCATCGACAATAACACCCACATATGAACAGTATATTTAAAAATTGCCTACAAAAAGTATTTATTGACCAGTTCCATTGAGCATTCCATAAAAGAAATTCAAAGTATTTGGCCATTCGGACGGCCCCCAAACGTAAGAATGTGATTAATTAAATAAATGTACAGACCCGGAAAGAAATTCGCCAACCCTTAGCTGGGATTTTTTATAACAGACATAGCTCATTTTGTAATTGACTCGTTGTTAATTTTATTTTAATTTCCCCCCGACAAGATTCTTGTTTTTTATTTGAGGGTGGAAGAGAAATAATTTTTCTTCATAGAATGCCACGAGAGGATCACATAAGCAAATTTGAAAGCACTTACACAATAAGTTATCTCAATATAAATCTAACAAAGACAGTGTGTAGACTAGCAATTTTCTAAATCGCAACAAAAGCCGCGATCGCCACTCATATTTCCAATTAAAATTCCTATATATGCATCGCTACATTCAGATATCTCTATTGTCTGGTGAACAGTAGAGCGTACTAGAGTATAAGCAATTCTAGCAATTGATGGTTGGCATAAACAAATGGACTGGCTTAGCGTTTATGCGACAGTCGATATTCATATTACACATAATGTCAATTAATATCGTAAGTTAAAGCCCGCGTTTCGTTTATCCTGTTTTATTACAGGCTATAAAATGACGTTGATATGTATATGTGGCAGGCAAATCGTCGACTGTATAAAATGTCGATAGGCACATCGTCAAATGTTAACAATTTCTTCAAACAAAAATCTGTATTTTTCAAATGATTATTTATTATTCAACAGAGTTGTAAAAGCTATATGAGAACAAGCCTAAAAATCAGGATTAGTAGTTTTAATAATATTTTATTTTATTTTTATTTTTATTTATGTAGTATAAGTACCTATGTACTAGATTAAAATATAATATTTAACTGAATTTTACAAACTTACAGCGGCACTCATAGACCTTAATTGACTTTATTGAGTACTTGTTACAAAAATGACAATTTAAAACTAGACCATAGATTCTTGCCGGGTCTAGTTTTGAATCTAAGACCAAATTGTTAGTTTTGAAATGGCATTTTTTTTGTATCATTAACGTTAATTAACGCCTTAGTGCGGCTGCTTAACTTTGTCAAAGACCTTTATTAATAAAAATGATTGAAGAAATAAAATATAATATAGACCGCATCTAGACTTCTATAAATTTATTCTATTGTATTTTTCTTTGTAATAGTTTATGAAAGATGTTTTACCTATGTCTGTTAGTATAATCGTGTACTAAGTTGTTAATTTTTTACTAATTTAATTAAAGCTGCAGGACAAACCAAGCTGAATCCCCGTTGCATTGTTAAATTCACTCTTTACTGAGCCGTTAAAAGATGTGGAAATTTAATATGTCTTCCAGTTATGAGCAAACAAGATTAACGTACATCCTGCTTTGAAGGTGGGCTGATTTAGTTATTTGAGTCTTATCGTTGTCATAGAATAATACAGCTTTAAATATGGCTTTTTAAAGTGTCGTTTGGTTACAACGGTACCCTTACTATCAGAGGGTTCTAGGTCATAGACCCTGGTAAGGATATTGGAGTGAGCTATCACATTTCATCAGCGAAACACTGTGATTATTTTGTTTTTATTTTAACATTTTGAAAGTTAGAAGAATTACATAAAATATGCAAAAGTAGGTCAGAATAATTTCGAAAGATTATAAAAATGTCACAATAAGCGCAAAATACCTGAACATACTGGACAAAGACTAAAGGCACTGTTTTTAGTGCTACACTAAGCTATTTAAAAACAAAATTTTCTACTTGGCTAATCTTTAGGTCATAAAATTATACTACAAGTGTTACAATTAAAAATGTTAATAAACGGGCCACACAGGGTTGTGGCCTTCTATGGAATGGTGGTGTTTATAGTTGGTATTTTTTCAGGTCATAACTCTACTAAGCTGCCTCGTGTGGTCTCGGAATAAGAGACGTTGATAATAATGACTATAATTGAATAAATCGTGAACTCTGAATTTAATAAAACCTACGAGTGCGTTACCAACATGATCATTCATCATTGATATTGTTGTCATTATTGATATCTTATATACATTTTTAAACTTTTTATTAATTATTATTTAATTACATCTCAATACACGTTACATTTCACCTCATTCGTTCGCTTCAATATCCGTTCACATTCCTGTTCACAATTTTCTTCGTCCACCATCTTCCTCTCATGTCGTTAATTTATCTTTCTTTCACTGGATAAACTGACATTGTGAAATAATCTGAAATAATAACCGACATTAGAGTCAAAATCGTGAAATTCACCCTTTTTCATCCAAGTTTCGTGTCCCAAAGTTCGTAGTGGAACGGAACGTCCGGCTTTTAAATAATATCAAAAAGAAAAGCATTGAACCAAAAGTCTGCAATAATAGTGCACTCGTTATGCACCAATGTAGTAACACAGTAGGAAATGCAATTAAGCGGTGCTCACCAATGCCTTTGAGCCACTCAGCCGTGTAACGTCTTATCTCTGTTGCATGTTTTTTCAATATGCAACGCGAGACAATCGTGCTACTGCTATCTCGCAATCAGAATTCTCAGGTATTTTTTTCATTCGTTAACAGTTTTAATTATTGAGGTTTCGTAACTAGACGCTAGCTCTTCGTGTCAATTCGAAGCAGTGAATAATTCGCATTTCGCCGTCTATGCCGCACGGTAAGTCGGTGTGTGCACTCTGACTATAATAACTACAACTAAGCCATGTTCGCAAATCATATTGTTGGTATTTTTGTTTTGTGGTAATGGCATAGCAGAAAACAATTATCACTATCTCTCTCTTGACGTACAAGGCGACAAGAGTAAAGACAACTGTTCTGCTCTGCCGTCACCACACATCATTTAATTTTTGACCTCTGTAATAAAATGTAAATAAAACCCCCACCAATACGCACTAGGTGCATGAGGACTTTATTTACATACATACATACATACACACATACATACATAAATCACGCCTATATCCCCGAAGGGGTAGGCAGAGGTGAACTAGCACCCACGTTTCGCCAAATATGTCAAGTCCCATGTAATAGGTGGCGAGCCTATTGCCATTTATCGGGCACAAAAGTAGCAGTACATTGCTAGCCTAGGTGGTATAAGAGGAACGCTGCTGCCCATTCCTAATTATATTCAGATTTATCCTTAGTTGCTTTGTATGACACCCACGGGAAAGATTTGGGGTGGTGACAATTGTATTATACTCTGCCGTCACCACGCGGCTGACTTTATTTGACTGATAATTATGGCTAACATGCAGAATCACCATTTATTACTGAGGTTTTTTTATTTCGTATAAATATTTTCATAGAATTAAACCTCTCCCCTGTCCTGGATGCAAATCGGCGCAAGCGCATTCGACTTATTACGATACCAGACACAATCAGCAACTTGTAACCTAACGATAATTTTTAAAATCGCTGTTGTATTTTTTACATACAATTATCAAATTTGCTATGCTCTATCGGCAGTTTAAGCCCGGTAGATGCTAGACCTCAAACAAATTGGCGATTAAAAGTAATAATTCACAACTGCCTACAAAAAGAAAAGAAAAACACTTATCTACAAATAAAAGGTGCCAAATGTAATAAAAATACTTGTATGCAAAAAAAATACAGAAGAATAATAAACTAACTACGTTATTTATTTATTTAGTGCCCAAATCTTATAAAAATTCAACAAAGTAAGTCTTTAAACGTCATGTCAGACCATTTAGGAAGATATGGTTTCATAAATATTACGATTTCCTACGAGTTCTCCCCTCGTTACAAAGTGTGATGTCTTAATCATACACCTTCCAAGTGATGTATGCAGTTAGGAAATATTAGTGACGGTCAGGGAAACCGTATTTTAGATTTATTATTTTCACAGCCATTTAAGTAACCAAATGATTAAATAGGTACAAATACATTTCTATATTTCGTTTTGGAAAAGTATTTATTTTAGCAAAACTCAGAGAATATAAATTTTACACGTTCATGTTAATCGCAGTAAACTTAGATTCAGCAGTTACGTTCTTTTTATATCAGAAATAATGCTGCCTCATCATCATCACCAGCCCTTTAATGTCCCCACTGCTTGAGTACAGGCCTTATCTATGGATGTAATAAAAAGGGTAATAATTTCCCATTATTTATAACCCTTAGTCACCTTGTACGACATCCGTGGCATAGCGGAACAATTGTATTCAGCTCTGCCATCACCATACGGCGGAATTATCATATACCTTAAAAAAAATACAGATAATAAGTTCTCTTGCACTAATATCATTCTCTTGATGTATTTACTTTTGGCCTTCTATGCTGGCCTGGGAGTGAACAAATAACGTAGAATAGACCAGCCCCAACTCATCCCATGGGGGTCGTAAAAGTCGACTAAGGGAGATAGCCCGGTGTAGACCAATAAGCACCTTGGGGCACCCGAATGGTGGAGGGCAAACCACCAACAACAGCGTACCCAAGGAGGGTTGGTGTCAGGCAGGCGGCCGGCTGTAAAACCTAAGCCAAAACCTTGAGCAGTATGGATTGGAATGTTGTCATTCTAATCACTCTCTCCGTTCATGGGTCTCTCGACATGGTCCGTTCCGTCTCTTTTCTATACATTCATTCATCACTAGCACCTTTACGGTGGGATGGATGATATGAATCAAAAGGGAGTGGATGGCTTGATGACGTCTGACATATGAATGGAAGAGGAAACATACTGCGCCGACCCCAGATAGACTGGGAACAGGGCAGGAAGAAGAAGATGTATTTACTTTTGCCTATGCAACAATTTCCGTGTTGTATCTATGCATATTATACTGGAAATAGTGTAGCTGGTCAGCCAATCATTTTTGATGTAACTGGTACTGGGTTCCAGACAAGCATTTTCCTTAAACAGTACGGACTGTGCTGCGTCGAAGTTGTAAGTGGCCAACTTAAACTAGCACTCGCGTATTTGTGTGCTACAGGAAACGGTATCTTTCCCCGTTGTTTTAGGTGTTCATTTAGCGTGGTAAGCAACTCGTAGGCTGTAAATTTAATTAGGTCCAGGCACAATAAATCGTGACCACGCACTAGGTGCCTTAGGCTAATCGCTTCTGTTGCCTTTTATTCTGCCTTCACTGTATAAGGCTTCACGTGCTTGAATATTTGTGTACTCTGTGCGCGGTTAATATCTAGATCAAAGTTTATATTACAAATTAATGTTTGTTTATTTTCATTTAAGACGGGCATTTATTTTAATTGACTTAGCTAATAATGGTCTCGCCTATTACATAGCGTATACGCTAGAGACTGAGGGTGTGTTAGATTATATTTCATAACGCACTCACCTTTAATGCAGGCTATTACTATGCAGTTCCACCTGTTACATATATATGATTGTATATTTTTGATTGTGTCAATATGTGTAGTCATTAAGCACGTAATAACACGCTATGCAGTATATAGGTTAATTGTGTACGAGAGCAAGGGCTTAAGTTAAAGTATAATTATTGTAGTCTCGTGTCAAATACAAAGGTCAACGAAATAGTGTTGCTATTTTGTTAAGCAGGTGCGAGGCTTAAGTCAACCATTTAGGTCGTTGATATACTCGTATGTAGTTATTTAGTTGATTGTATATCAAGTCGAAAGACCAAAAAGATTAAGATCACGGACAAGATTGGCTTCTTCGATTTCAAAATAAAAACAATAATGTCCCCACATAATTAAAACATATAAAAAACATTAATAGAATTAAGAAGTTTCTAAAGGATTTTTTGGTGGATAAACATTTTTACACCTTGACCGAGTTTTTGGTTATATAGGTATATGTATTATCACCTATCTACAAACACAGCGTGGTAATAAATGTATTTGATTTTGAATACACTTCTGTCGCTAGCCTTAGGAAGAAACATTTGAACATAATACAAATTGACTACACTCCTTTTTTAAGCCCCAATAGGAAACAATTTAAAAACACCTAGTATAATAAAGTAAGAACGGAACTGTTTCGATTAATCATTACCGCAAAAAGTTACCCTTTTAATTAGCGGCGGCGAACATTTTAATCTCAGCTCTCGGGATTACAAGCACAGCGCAAGGACTTAAACGATTCAAAAGTAATAATTCTTTAAGAATTATAAATAAGAAAAGTAAAGAATGCCCTCCACCGTGAGCGAGGAAGGGTTACAAGGAACAGTCGCGTACTCCAGACGTAAATATTTTTTACACTCACACCTACCTAACACCCAAAGGAAATAGCATAGGCTCTTGTGTTACGGATACTGTGACGGAAAAAAAATTAATATAACAACACTAGCCCTTTAATGGCACAGGTCTTCCCTGTTGATGGGGAAGGACATAGGGGGAATGGGCCACAGCCCACCACGCTGGCCCAGTGCGGATTGGTGGGTATTAACGACTGCAGATACAGGTGGGACCGAAGGTTTAAGGCTTAGCGAACATTGCTTAGTTTACGCAATCATAGGCCCTGGCGCGTTAAGCCACTGCGCTATCGAGCTCTACATATATAAAAAATTGTAATACTACATAAATATATAAACAACCACGATTCGAGAACAATTTCTGTGCACATACCAAATATGTGCCCCTATCATGTTTCAAAGCCGGGACATCTTGACCGATAGCTATAGCGAGCGAGGTGACCATTCGGCCAAACCGGCCGTAGAGACATGGTTAGCAAGTGCATGTTTAGAAACGGGTGCATGCCGCGAGTGATTAATTGTAGGTGTCTTAAAAATGTCATCAGTATATTGTGTCTTTGAGAACAGTAATTAAGTTAATGTCGGCAAATTTGTTGCAAATGTAAAGCGGTTTTTTTGTTCGGAATTCGTTGCGGAGTTTCCACGCGCACTGACATTATTAAATTACACAGCAATTTCGCGCCGACTACTCCATTTTACTGCAACACGCACATCTAAGAGATACGACTCAGTATTATCATAGTAAATACCATAATTACTTCACAATGCTCACGGCTAAGCACTTCTTTTATTGTTATCTTAATTTACCGGCACTTAGTTTCAGTTTATAAGCTTTGGAGCCTAAAATTAATTAGCATAACCTGTATGAGAGAAATGGTCATTCAAGTGCCATTTCAGTATGTAAGTATATCAGCATATAATTATTTGCAAAACATTTGTATCATATCAACAAATTTTATAGAGTAAAAATACTAAATTAGTTCTACTGGCTTATATAATTATGTACCTTTCTTAGTAACCTCAACGTTTAAGCACATTCATATCATTCATAATGTGAACCATACGCTGAAAGCATTAGGGTTTAATGTTTTATGGCTTGTTTAGTACTTGTTGTCATCTGTAACTGTCTATACATAGTCTACTTTCAAAGTAATCTCATATCGACTGGATCCACAGGTAAATTAATGAAGCCATTTGAGAGAGAAAACTTTATCGCCACCAAACTTTTGTACAGCTCTACCCTTTTCTCGGGTAAAAAGGGAAAATGCAATAACCGTACTGTTTCCTTGGGCGAATCACAGGTGAAGGGAAATAAATGCCCTCCGGAGGATAAATTTGCAATTATTTTTGCGAAAAATGTGGCTAAAGTGGTGTCAAAAGTTTGTTTAGGGGCAGGTGGCTCGGAGAAGCTACGGCTACATTACTCGGGTTAATGTGTTTTGACGTCTTAATTATTTCTGTGAACTACGTAGTACTTATCTGTGACAAATGTGTTAACTTTTGGAATACTACACGATGAATTAGCAACGTAATATCTACGGTAGAAAGTTGAAGGGACAAGAGATCGAAAAATCGTTACTTATAATGTGTAAAATTAGGTGATTATTATGACAGTTGCCAAACTTGGACAATTCTGTCCATCACATCTAGCACCATTAATTTGTAGGTGTTGGCTGTTGTCATAGGAATTATCCTATATTTTACAAATATGGGAATATAAGGTAAGGTAAATGAAAGTGACTAAATGATTATCCGTTCTCACGAACTAAAATAGATTCAAAATGTTGTATTAGTTTGATTGAATCTCTAGAGAAATGTGGACCACCAAAAGTCCAAAAAAATCCATGTTTGCTGAGTATTATAGGTAGCCGCTGGGATAGCAGCTGCCGCGAGTTCAATCTTCGCATCATGACAGTGATTTACATACATACATACATAAATCACACCTATATCCCCGAAGGGGCAGGCAGAGGTGAACTAGCACCCACGCTTCGCCAATTATGTTAGGTCCCATGAAACAGGTGGCGAGCCTATTGCCATTTATCGGGCACAAAAGTCGCAGTACATTAGTATTAATACTAGGTTGCCATAGTCGCCTTGTACGACACCCACGGGAGAGATTTGGGGTGGTGAAAATTGTATTTTACTCTGCCGTCACCACACACGTGATTTAATAATTTTTAAATATTGATGAATTCAGTAAAAAATAATACACATTCCTTATTTCGTAGTTTTAGTTGAAGACTAAACGAATACGATATTCCTTCGTTACTATAGAGACAAAACAGTAATAACATTAACTTTATTAAAATCGTTTACAAGTGGAGTAGGAGTTTCGGAAATAATAATCATCCTTGCGTATTAATTGGACGCTTTGAAATTTCTAGGCACTTGAGCAGATCATTGCCGAAGTGGATTTGGAGAATTCGTAATTCGGATTCTGATTACAATAATTGAAACCAGTTTCGTAACCATGTAATCAAAACGACGTACATCAATGTTTTCGTAACTTTATTTAATAATTTTAAAATCATTCTATTTATTTGAAAGTAATTGTTTTGCCAATAGGTCGGTTTATTTTGACCTATCCTTCCAATATACTTCGGTTGAAATAATCTATATCAATGCCAATAGGTCTGTTCATTTCTACACATTTCTTGCTATTGTAGTCTTAGAAACGCAGTGCACTTTATATACCTATATAGTATTATTATCTAATCTAGACATTTCCCATGTTTTGTATGATTACTTACTAGAGTTTTTGTTCCAAATAGGCGACTAGACCCCTACTTCCTGGCGGATCCTGATAAATTGATTGCTTAGCCAGGTCGTATCAATGCAATAGCAGCTGTCAAATGTAATTTATATGCTCCCAACAACGATCGGATGTAGGATACGATACTGCATTTTATTTTAAACAAATTGCAGAATCCGAAAAGCCAGGCTTTTGGCCTGACGTGGTAATAAATTGATAATCAGTTTTTGGGGGCCTCAAATCAAAAGAAATGGACCGGAATGTTTGTGGTCAATTTATTTACTAGTGATTCGTTACGGTTTGGGCGGATACTTGGTTCGATGATAAATTGTACGCAGTCACTCATTTTCTTCATCCTTAGAATACGCAGCGAAGCAATTTTGATATTTAAAACCGAGGGGTAGAGACGTATTTCTAGTGGCACGACTTAAGAAAAATTATTAATGAACTCACTTTGATTCTTTAATTTCAACCTTATGTCAGTGGGCTTCAAATCTTTTTACAATAACTACCAGGGGATACTTTTCTGTGGGATTCCGAATGACACATCAGATTGACAAATGATTACCAGTCACAGTTCAACAGTTAATTTGTATGTAAATATGATATTTGTTATTTTCTGTTGTTAATGTTATGGTAACGTTTTATTTTAAGAGATAAATTCCTAAGTAATTTTAATTTGATAGAGATAATATTGTAATTGAAATACATTGCTGGAATATACCTATGCAGCTAATAATAACTCATTGTGAACAAAAGAAAATAAACTCCAAATTGCACTCATTTATTGGGTCGCGACGATCAATCATCGCGACCAAGTCATCAGCCAGTTCAAATGTCAAACGTACCTAGGGTGGCAATAAAAAGAAAAACTGAGTTGCTATTATTAAAAAAGTGACTGTGACTTTATTTCCATTGTCGATTCCCGATTCGGGATTATTAACTGACTTGCATATTTTTTGTGTTCTAATATTGATAGATTGGTTTTTTGAGTAGGCGATATTGTTGCGTGTGTACCTACGTACTCGAAACGGTAAGTGGTGTGGATTAGAATATCTGCTAGAATTGTATTTGTGTCAAAATAGCACAAAACGATAGTCATCGGTGTCTGTTCACACGCGAAGTGAAATGTATTATTTGAACCGTTAGACGAGACCAGTTTACTCTGCGCTCGTTCCTTTTTACTGTCAGTTATGTTCCATATGAACAAATAAATATTAGCGTTTCTACAACTCACTTTATTTATGTGAATACATAATTGCGTAATAATAGCTCTTTTACGCTTAAAGACAGCATGGCTGAAGAGATCTTAAGATTGATACATTTGTTAGCACCATTCTTATGCGACGTCCGCATCGTGAAATAGTCGACCATCGCTGACTGTACCTATTAATAATAAAATTCGTACGTATGACTCGTTATTAAGGGAATGTAATAAGGGGATCGAATTCAATTTGACGGAATTGATTTTCGACAATTTTACGATTTCGTTTGCGTGACCTCGTCCGGCAATAACCTAATGAATTCATCCGTTGGGAAGAGGGCTTTCTAAATACTAATCACATTTTATTGGGCATTTGGTAAATTCATTTTGTATTTGGTAGATATGAATTAGAATTAATTGCTCCCCCTGTAGTAAATTGGACAAACTGAGAAACTAATTTTGTTAGAATTAATGTTTTGGTGAAGTTGAATTGAAATATTTATGAATATTGAGTATTTGTAAGTATTATTTATATATGTTTGCAGTTTCGTGTCTGTTGAACATTTTGACGGACTGTTAAGATTATAGAGTTGGGAGAACGTCTTAGCTTAGTTTGAAGGCGTTAACCTACGATCCCATGGAAATGATTACTAACAAAATGACAGTGATATAATATCACTGTGATATCATCAACATCTCATAAAGGACAAACATTGTGCTTAACAAAACATTTAGACCTACTTAAACAATATTAATATTACCATTTGTGTGCAAAATAAAAAAAAAACTTGTACTTTTCTTTTAATTTTGATTCATTCGAAATTATGTTGATGATCATCATTTAAATACATACATAAATGCACGCCTAATTATCCCCGAAAGCATAGACAGAGGTGCATTGATCACTGTTGTCTTTATCCTGACGAATCAATTTATTGTATTCTGCTCTGCCATCACGACATTTTAATTTAAATAATTATTGATCATAGTTTGATATATGGAATAATGAAACGTTGTAGCGCATCAGTGTGTGAACGCAAACACTAGCGGATCGCGTGCCCGCGCTCCATATCGACTGCGCCCGCGCAGGGCCAAGCCTCCGCTACCCCGTATTTTAACAACTGTCCTAATACATCTTGCAATGTTGTTTTTAACTGTTTTTGCCACATCGATGTTCGTATTTTTTTCAACATGTTTACTTTTCATTTTTATATTACGTTCTGTTGACTCAATGTTGTGTGCCTAAGGGTGCAATACTCGTATTTTAATTTTTATTTCGGATATGATATTATATTACATATGTTTTACGAAACGTGTTTTGTATCAGTACGGTGTATAGATAGCATATCAATGTATTGCATGTAAATTTATCTGTGTTGAAATGAATCAAAATTTTAATCAATTTTAAATATTCAACGAATTGGATCGATTTTTTTCTTCATTTCAGGTGCCTGTCAATGAAAGCGCCAGACAGGTATGTCGCTAAGTCGCTCGCGCCGCGCGTTCCGTTTCGTTCGGCCGGGTTCGGTTACGTTCGGGCGGGCTCGGCCGCTAGCCCGCTCGCGCACAGGCCAAGGGGGTAGCCTGGAAGACAACACGACACACCCGCAACGCAGGATAATTCTGAACAGTATTATTTTTCCAACAAAATTTGCTTATTGGTGTGTTTTTTGTTGATTAATTTTTCAATATTATTTTCTGTATCCATCGTGCCAAATTTCATACTATCCTTACCAGGTGGGTCCCATTTCATTTGCCATCCAAATTTCAACCCGAGCCGTTTATTTTGTTTATGCTTGATTGAACCGTGAATCGATATAAAGTTTCGAATGCCTATGTTAAGTGGTGTGATTATTTTCTGTATATTGTGGGTGAAATGTTAGTTGTCGTTGTTTTGGTTCCAGGTTACACCCTAGCTAATTGAACAAATGAATTCCCGACCAAATCACAGATAAATTTACAAAGTAATACATGCCTAGTAGATGAGTTGAATGCGTTAGTTATGTTTAGTTTCGTGAGCATGGTTGTGTGGTTTATTTATTTCTCCAATGTGAACATCGAAATGAACGGCACCAGGTAAGTTTTTACCATAATTTGCTCATTCAATAAAACAACGGCACAATTCAAAAACTACTTCGGAACAATTTGTATTCAAAATGTATAGCATTAGGACTTATTTTTGGATTGTGCCTCTTTTATATTAAATAAGCGTATGCCAAGTATGGTAGTAAACAGAAATACAGTTCTCAACAAAGTACGTATTAAAATTTTAAATACTCATGTCAAAGAGACGAGAGGTCCACTCTCACGACTAATAATTTCTACATCTGTCTCAACCGCTGATCGCGCATGAGCGATAACGAGACCCGAAATCGGCCGAATGACAAACGCGTGATCATCATCATCAAATCGTAAAGGATTTAACGCCTCCGTTGGCACGCTTCTTTTGTTGGCGCCATAAAGCCGGCCATTAAAATGTTTGATAAAACGTTGGCCCAACAAAAAGAGACTGTGTCGAGCTACCGTCGGCTCCCCACAGCGCGGCCTCATTGAAGAATGGTGCCACGCTGTGGTACTCACAAAGGGACACAAAGCTGAAATGTGCCGCTCTCCTGTGCCCGATGATATTGCCAATCTTGAGTGGTCTCAGTTGCATAAAATCATGACCGTCACCTAATATTCGCATCTGTTGGAACGCTTTCGAAAAAACGAAACGGCATGATGTTGACTTAGCGATTTTTAGGTCTCTCTCTCTCTCTATATTTCTCTAGGTTATATTCGTACTGCGGCGCTTGGAGATTTAAAATAATCTCCAAACCCTAGTACGATTTCACAGAAAAACTTAAAAATTAAATTTAAAATTTTATAATTTTATTTGAATGGATTTTGATTTGTGTTTTATATTAAGATTGTATCTTTTAAATGTCGAGTTTTTCTAATAAAACAGAGAATAATACAAAGAAATATAACAAAATAACTACTACAGAACCCGGCAATACGTTCGGTTGACAACCCTTTAAATCCAGAAAGTTTAAGCGCATTAAGATAAAGAATGAGTGTGTCTTAAAGTAATCCTTTTGATAATTGTAAAGTGAATCGAATCCATTTTTGTTTATTTCATTTTGTGATATCTAACCAAAGCAATGTGCAGACAGGTACTATATAAACTACCGATTAGTTTTAGTTTAGTTTTTTCCTCTGTTTTTATTAAAATCTCTAACCCCCGAATACAGAAACGCTAATTAAAGTTTGAGTCTTGCTTAACATTTAAATATTGTCAAAATTGACGTTTTTCCATACAAATTCTGACAGATAATGTCCACTTAACTTTTACAGCAGTGTCCCAAATTTGATTAGCGTTTCTGTATTCGGGGGTAAATTAACGAAAAGATAATTATGTTGAATAACTGTAATACAAGTATACTACAATGTGACGTAAACTTAAAGTAAACTGTAAGTATGCAAACAACAAACAGAATAAAGCAATATTTACTGCTAGCAAAACAGATGAAAACGACCTTTGCTAAAAACAGCGTTACTGATGTTTACTGCAGGTGTTTTAAAACAAGCGCTTGAGGTGAGTTGCTGCAAATAAATGGGTACTAACGACAAATACTCAATTCAATGGTTCAGGTTTTCATTTCACCAAAAATTCTTGCCTACATCCAACTTCAGTGAGACCTACTAGCTAAAAAACAACGAACCGTCTTTCAGATTAGGAAACGTCAAATTAGTGTTACCCAACGAATTTAGCTGCAAACAGCTGCCGCCCAAAGTTACATTGTAAACAGTTCTTTGACAGTTCTAGACCAAAATAAGTTTGCCTGCCGTTTCCTAGCTGCATTTCAAGAAAATAGGTACTACGCTAATTTTGATTGGAACGGAAATCCACAGAATCGATAGTCCCGTTTCAGGAAGCTCTGTGGCGTAATAATGTTGTAGTTTGGATTGGAATAGTTTTACAAACAAATCGCTTACAAAACAAAAAAGACAAATTTGTTAAAATTAAATCCTGATGTGGAACATCATCATCAGCAACCCTTTAATGTCCATACTGCTGGGCACAGGTCTTCAGGATAGTAACTTAGTTGTTATTTTCGGAGTTTGCTTCTACCAGATCACGAATGTAAATCTTAAAATACGATTCACCTTTTTAACTAAAAAGCGTCTGCACATGTTCATTGACAACTGACAGTCGATGGCTGAACTATAAAATAATAGAGCCACCTTGACGATAATTCAATTATCAAGTGAAATTATCAAGCCAAATTCCCCCATGGAAGTCTCCAAAAAGTCAAAGATGCCAAATTAATTTTCACACAAAGGCAATTTCCTCCCAATCCCCCAATTTCACAATAGTCTTTGTTACCTGTGACTGTAAACAAAAGGACTGTATCCGAAAGCGAATGTTTTCACCAGGCTCACTGCAATCACAACAAAGGATCAGTTTACATTCTAACGCCTTTTAAACTAACAAAGGCGGAATTCAAATAAACACTAAATCGTTAACCCTTTGACCGTCGGTGGGCATTTTCGCTTTGGAAAATGGAATAGAAATGATTTTGTAAAGGGTCTGGGGACCGTTGCTCTGTCACAAACGTGCTGGTGAGGGCTTATTTCGAAATCACTCTCTGTTTGCCATTAGTATCGAGCGGTATGAAAATATGCAATTTTTAAACGGAAACCATTATAATAATTATTGGAGAGTTCCACGGCGTCGGCGTCGTGGCTTAGTGTGCTTGATCTGCGATTTTGTATAATAAGCAATGTTCGCTAAGACCGATCATTGCATGGGTGACCTAAATTATATTATTTTGAGTGTGCTTCGTAAGATAAGATAATCTTTATTTGCCAGAATACATGTTTACAATAGGTATATCATAATAGCAATAGGTCCAGTACAGTATTCAACCTGCAAGCAGGCATGCAAATTATAATAAGGTATTAGTAATTTATTTAAATTTATACAATGTAGTCTACTATTTAGAAGGTAATATAACATTAATTTTACATTATAATTTTTAATTTTTTCTTGTATTATAAATATTCTGCAATGTCCGTTAAGCGCTTGGTCCCCGATCCCCATCTGCCTGCAGTCAGTAATACAGGCCACCTTGAGGTTTATGGTTCATTTTCCATACAAAACAAATCTGTAAGAATGTGTCTATGACTGTAATAAAATTACTCGACAGTATTTATTTAGTGTAGTATCAATAATTTCATAAATAGTCATGAATCTATCTATATTAATAGCCTAAATGTACTGAACAACTTGTATTTCTTTTGAATATATGTATTTTTTTCAAAGAATATTGTGGTTATAAAAGGGTTTATTTTTATTTTATATACCTACAAGTTTTAATTGAAATCGAGTGATTTGATGATAGGACAGAAAGGGTGCGTGAAGTCAACCAGGTGTCTACTGTCTATCTTTCTCATTTAACACATCGCTCTGATCTGTCCACTGTCTCTTCTCGTAAGTATATTATTTATGTGTGATACTAGTTAATTTGTCCATTTTCACCGTATTTCGCAAAACAGTAGAATTCAGAAAGAATGATTTCGGTAGGATCCTTTACCCAAGGCTATTCCATATTTAAATTACACTGTAGTTTCATTAAAATTATACCAAAATTACTACTAGTATTAAAAAGTTAAAAATTAGGAGAAGTCAACTATCTGTGTAGGATTTCACAGCACACTCTATAAAACTTTAAAATTGTCAACCGACGAAATAACTCGATTTGAAAGACCCAAACAAGTTACAAATCTCAGCGCGATTCAATTAATATTCAATTTCGATGTATAAAAACTTCAAAATAAATCCATTAAACTCTTTCGTTAAAGGTGTGGTCACCATCTCAATGTCAATCGGATTCGGGCTTTGATCTCGCCGTCCCCCGTCGCCCCCGCCCGTTGCGCTCACGCCGATTTGAACAATAGGTATTCTCTTAACACCTTGTCTATCCACTTACCGTTTCTACATTTACAAGCATCAACACCTTCCTTCACTGTCATTAAATAAAGTCGAATTTCCAACAGCTTTTTTCTCGATGATATGCGTAGAGCATCCATTGCGGATAATAATGTATTCTACTGTATCAACATTTTTTTATTTATGACTCAAAGAATAAGGCTTGAATTTGAATGACTGCATAAGGCCTTGTTTGGTAGTTAATAAAATAATCGGACACACTATTGTAGTATTCAAATGTGATTGGTTGAAAGGCTGTAGATAATTAAATTGATTCATTATGGTTCACAATGAGAATAAATTGAAGGTTGCAGTGATGTATTAGTATCATTTAAATCCTACAGTACCATATTTTGATATTTTAACTGCAGTTAATTTTCAATGTTTTATGATTATCTCAAAAAAGGCATTTGTTGACGTTATTTTTGTCAAAAAAAATTGGTTTTTAGTCTCTTTTGTATTTCCTATACTATGCAAAATGATTGGGCTCTGACAGAATTTACCTGCTTAATATTACTGTTGTCAATCAAACATAGTTTTGCTTGTCCATCTTACAGGCGTTAATGTGTTCATCGTGTGAACATTCTTGTGTTTAATGAGCCCCCTTGCCAATTACGTCATGACTGGCTGGTGCGTTGGCCAGCCACTCACCGCACTCACCCACTTGCGCAAACAGGCGTGATGACAAACGGAACGTGCACTTTCCCTCTCATGACGATAACCAACCTCCAACCCCCGTCTTCTGCACCATTCCCACTAAAGGTCATACCTTGTGCGGGAACGAGACCCATGTCATAGATAGTTACTTCAGGATAATTCAATGAAATATGCAATGCATATTCAGTAAAGCAGATATAGCTACTGTATCCGAATGGTTACTTGGCAAAAAGTAAGTAGAATATCAGCTCAGAGTGGTAACTGTACGAAAAGTACAATATCGAACGAATCGTTCAATATTCAAAAGGCAAATATTTCAAAGCGTCTAAGACAAATGAATCTATAAAATTAATTGGACAAGTAATCGAAAACTCGGAAAGAATTTCTTCATCTCTGCTGTGGGGGAGCGGGAAACAAATGAGGGGCGGACATTGAATTATTCGATTTCCTTATTTGCACCAATCAATATCTTATAAGGGAATTCGATATCATGCTCAGGCGGAAGTTATTTGGCTATTGACATGGCATATTAGTGTTACATTTGCTGCTCATGTTTTACGATTGGCAAAAATGTTCCCCGTCAAGGAAATTGATCTTGCAGCATTTGTGGCTTTAATAGAAGCAGTTAGTTGGGCACTGTATTTGAGTTGAGTGGTCTTGAAGTTAGCAGCAAATCTGTCGGTTCAAAAGTTGCTAATGAAAGTCAGGTGCAAGAGTGAAATAACAGAGTTGTAAGCGGTCCCCAGTAAACAGTTAAAGGGAGGCGGGGCGCGGCGGCAGCGGCGGTCGCAGACGGCATATTAGCTTGTATAATTGCATTTGCTACCGAGCCCGCTGACGTTTCCATCGTCGGATCCGCAGCTCGATCTTATAGACAATTGAGTTACCAACACAAACCGCCTTCGGAAATAAGTTGCCGCTGATGGGAATATTTCGCATCCTAATGGAAAATTCACAGCTTCAACGAACTATGCGACGGTGGAGTAGCACAGCGGAGACACAAAAAATTGCGAGCGAAAATAAACCAAAATTTTAAACGAAATAACAGTATCCGATTAATTAACAAAGATACTCGTCTGCAAATAAGCTCATATTAAATTTTGTTCGTAATACTGACGGGTACTTATTTAATTCCGGATATAAAATTTCTGTGATTGAGTCCCAGCGGGAGAGGCTGAGGGGCGTGAATTCCAACAAAATTAGCACCAGGGGTCGAAATAAAAAAGCGAAGGAAAAATTTAATGAACAGGAAAATGCTCCTTTTTGCAGCTATTCCATCTATTTATCTACATCGGGATGCCCATTACCTTGCTAAGAGAAAAGTTTACATTTTTAATTTAATGATTCCACTTTGTGGAAGTTGGGCGGGTTTCGGCGAGATCTTAATTTGGGGATTTCTGAGGCGTCTCGTTTTGTAAATATTATTCCTTTAATAAGACCTCACGTCGAGGGGGTGCCTACTGAACTCCGTGATTACGACTCTCTTTGCGAGCTTCATTTTGGACCTCGTCATTTTGATTGGCGCTAATGAAATTTTTCCTACTCTCGTGTGCTATTTTCTTGTTCATGACAGAATAATTTCCACGGGGCTTGAATGAATCGTTTTTCTTCGTCACCGACCGACGCAGCCCGCGTCGTTCGTGAAGTAATACGCGAGCGACATCGGAGGCGTTGTTTCGCCGGTCTCATTTATGTTTTTCACTTTTGCTAATGCAATTTCTTATCTTTCCTGGTTGAGTGCGTGCCCCATCTGTAAGGAAATTTCTAAATAGTCAAGGCCCAGCTGCGTTTGGGTACACGATGACGTTTCGCTTTTAGCGGGTGTTTTAAAATTGAATATTTGATGGCGCATTCCCTTATGACGAATCCGCGGCGGGTTTCGAAGTACCCGGTTCCGCGGCAGATAATTTTTTGAATGTCTCTGTTAACGACCGCCACCATTACATGGAGTCCCCGCGCCACACTCGCCTCTACTCATTTATTTTTCAGCAATTTATCTTATGCATTATTTTAGAGCGAACGTTTGAGAATCATTTTGTATGTATTTATTTTTAAGAAATTCTTACTTTGTTCATTCATTACTGCGTATTGACATTAATTACTTGTTAATTCACCTCTGCCTTCGGGGATAAATCATCATCATCATCACCAGCCCTTTAATATCCCCACTGCTGGGGCACGGGCCTTCCCTATGGATGGAAGAATATAGGGAGATCGGGCCATAACCCACCACGCTGGCCCAGTGCGGGTTGGTGGGCTTAATATAAATAGGCGTGATTTATGTTTGTATGTAGCCGTGTGGTGACGGCAGAGTATAATACAATTGTCACCACCCCAAATCTCTCCCGTGGGTGTCGTACAAGGCGACTAAGGATAAATCAGTGATGAGGAATGGGCAGCAGCGTTCCTCTTATACTACCGTCCTGACAATGTACTGCGACTTTTGTGCCCGATAAATGGCAATAGGCTCGCCACCTATTACATGGGACTTAACATAATTGGCGAAACGCGGGTGAGAATTCACCTCTGCCTACCCCTTCGGGGATATGGGCGTGATTTATGTATGTATGTATGTACCTATAAACAGAGTTGTCAATGTTTTAATAAGTCCCTTTACAAATTGAGAAGTAATAAAATTGGCTGACACGTTTCTCATGATAAAATCTTGTTCCTATTACTCACGTGTTAGCAAATAATAAAACCTCGCTTCATGGCACAGAAGACAATACGAAGCAAAGATTCCCATCAAAATCACTAACTAATACATCAGGTTTTACCTGTTATCTATTATATGATTGTACAGCACTCGTAGTTTCCCATTATAAATAGAAATGGTTACAGCTTAGTTCCTTTCTAATTACGGAGATAAGCTAGTCCAATAACGGGCGGTTTATCACATTCATATGTTCTGAATCTAATTGGAATTTTGCATGTTGATATGTTAACTCTTTATTAGTCGATATTATGTTTGCTTTCTGATATTGATGGTTGTATTTCATACGTATCGATTTGAGTTCTGATAAAATGGGGGCGCGTTTGAGTAGAATACGCTATTAGTAGTTTAGCTTGTCATTACAGTAATAGTTTTATTATTATCGTTAAATAAAAAAAAACGATTCAAACGTAGTGTTATAGTTTCGACGATGATTGCTTTAAACGTAGCACCATCACAGCTCAGTTCCGGACCAAGACTGTTACGAAATTAATTTTTTTGACAGTCTGCTGCTCCAATTTGTCAAAACTATGACCACATTAATATATCAGTATGCCAAATTTGCATTTAAACGTCTCCGATAGAAAGATAATTTGGTAAATTACAGTTATTTTAATAGAAATTATAGTTGGCGTTTTACAAGCCGGGGATGATGGGGTCGGTTTTTTTTATTCAAACATCTGTTGTGTGCATCGTATGAGTTTTTTGTTATTTTAAAAGGAGACATGATGGATCAGTTTCAACACGTATTCGTCGGTGCCTTTGTTGCTTGCTTTATGGCTTTGTAATGTGTTTCTTTGTTTGTTCAGTACGTGATACAGTCGCTAGTTACGTTTTGTGAAAACCCTGTTAATTTTTACAAGTCCACTACAACATTGCTTTTTAGAAAGACAACAGAAAGTAGCTACTTAATTACATCGATAACTTATTTACAACATGTGACATAATTGCTGAATTTGTTAAAAACATAGGTAAATTATTAGAAATATTATGTTTTCAATTAAAAAAAATTATGCACGGTGCCCATTTCTCGTTATATTTCATTTCATCACATCACTCACCAGAGAGATAGGGATGGTGGCAGTTATACTCTTTCTGCCAACACCACATGGCGAAAATATTAGAAATTACAATTACCAATACCGGCAACCCATATTGCATTTCATCATCACATTTCTCACGATAGCACAAAACGTTGCAGAAATAGAATGTTTGCATCCTTTGTGGTTTTTATGAGTGATTTTTTGTCACTTACCTACATTAGTTTACGGGGCTTTGGTTGCAAAATTCAATTACACATAGATTAGAGGATGAGGCGTCTTAAGGCGCACGTCTGCTTTTGTAGGCGACATTAAGTTTTTGTGACAAGCTTTGCACACAAGTGTGAGTGTCGAGTGCACTTCAAGAATCACTGCTGGTTTCCAAATAGGATTTGTCGCATATTGCCGGCGTCGGGTAAGAGCTAATCTTATCTGTGGAATACAAAAAACCTACCAGAATTCCTTTCGAATGCTATTATACGACCATGTGACATTGCACAAAGCAACGATTCTGAACCGTAAAAAGCAGATAAGGGAAATATCTGTTCGTATTCACTTAGTCGACTCGATTTTTAGGTTGTATTTTTTTTACACCGTCCACATATTATTATAAGTGTTAGCGATGGCAGAAGAGTTTGTATAAATGGCTACAAAATCTGATGGTTAACTGATAAAAGAAGCTAAAATCGAAAATAAGCATTTAAATAAAAAAGCCATATTTTAATAAATAAATAAATAAACTTATATAACTTTTCGCCTGGTATGACACCCGCGGGAGAAATTAGTGCTGGTGATACTTGTATTTGGTTCTACCGTCACCACAAGGCTTTAAAAAAGCAATTTCACAAATGCTTTTAACTTTATTTAAACTATCCAAATAACATTATTAACTTCATGATTAATCACTTGGAAGTTTGAATTAATACACGTAATTAGGTGCGTCGCGAACGAAATCCATCAAAGTAATTTGATTCAAAACGTATCCATTTCCTTTTTGCAAACAGAATAATAAAGGCACGCATTTATAGCGGTTACAGAGAGGCGAAAGTGTATTGCAATGAAGTGTATATAAAAAAAAAGAAATGCCAAGAGTTTTGATTGATCACCGTCTCCGACGTTTTTGTGTGAAATTAAAAACAGGCCGGGGCATGCGTTGGATTAAACAGGAATCCGGTCGGGCTACCCTAGTGGTGAATGCGAATGCGCAAATTAATTCATTTTTGTTATGAGATATGATGAACCGCAGAGCACAAAGTGCTACTATTCAACATTGTTATTGATTGATTTTGGACTGATATAATATGTCTTGCTGTGATGTCGGTTTAACCTTTTCTCTAAATTATCGGACTACCAAAAAGTATACCTACAATATGCCTTCATGCCATTCATAAGTTTATAATTCACTAACCTATTCACTAACTATTATTATAATATAAATTTCCTTAGTGTTTCTTTCATTGTCTCTTAATTTAATACAGTATCATAGCTCTCATAATATTCATAAATGTTTCATTTTTAAATACATTTTATGTTCTTATGTTTTTATTATTATTAAAAAGAAAGATTTTTTGTCGTTGTTTCTATGTAACAATTTTGTTAATATTCATGTGAAATCAAAATAGAAAAAAATATAAAGATACCATTTATAAAAAGACCAAAACCTATATAATAAAAAGAAATGTTATAAGTATTTAAATGTTTTATATCAAAGCGGTAGGTAGGCATATCGAGAGCAAACTCTAAAATCGAGTCGGCAACCCCGGGAACCACAAACGAGTAATTAAGGCATCTATAATATATGAACATCATGCATAGTATATTATTGACGGAATTAGTCGTAATGTCGGCAACGCGGAGTAACACCCAATACCGCAAAGGTAACGCGTAATAATAGAAGCTATTTGATGGTTTATGAACGATCAAAATTGCACGAGCACGTGTATAAAATACACTTTGCAAAGTAGATTTAAATTTTAATACAAAGCTTTCAGTCGGGGGTTGTAATGTCTTGACGTTGGAACTCTGTGGAGCGGCTCATTTGTTTCCTGGCCGTCAACCTGTTGGTGATTACGCTTTTTTGAAGGTACTTTGCGCTTAACAATACGTTTGTCTTAAATTTCGGAAATTAAGCTTTTTTAAGCAATAAGAAATTGTGATTTTAATTGTGTAACTCCAATATGATGTCCTTAAATAATAAAAATTAAGAAATAAATAGTTTATTATACTTAAAAAAGGATGGAAGATTATACACTTTTAGAATGTGAGTCATTAATATGTTGCTTTATAACAATATCTTAAGAAGACGCTGGACTTAAGGCTTTCCTGTATCGGGAAGACCAGTCGTTTAAATATTTTTTGTTAAAATTAAGTAAAAAAATAAGTACAGATAATCAAAAAATAAAATATCCGTTGAGGATTTTATTGTTCGATACGCTGTAGCAAATGATGAATTTTGAAGAAGGGAAGCAAAACTAGGCGGTTGCAAGGCATGTCCACATTAAGCGGGCGGGATTGAGGCTCAGGTGTCGACTTCGGCCGATTCCACAAGACAATGCTTAATAATTTCATTTCGCCATTACGGCGGCCATCTTTGCGAGTCGCACAGTTAGAGGGCATCGGCGCACCCCTCCACGGCAATTTGCATTGTAACTCGGACCACGTAGAGGCCCTAACTGCCATACCACCACCTCCTAACTCTTGAATATATAATTTTGTTGCTTTTATTAACAGCAACTTTGCGTGGGAATTGGTGATAGCCTTCCGCGGCGACTGTTTATTGTGGACGATAACTTGCTAGATTTATTTTATAGTGCAGGAGACTTTGTCCCGGCCGTAAGGGTTGGTTCACGTTTTACGCGGACGCTTTTATATCGCCAATAAAGAGGGCCGATGCATGTGGCCATTAAAATATTTGCTGGATTTATTTGACAGCCAGCTTGTTTTGTTGAAATGTTTATTGGTAACCATAATTACATTGTTGCTGAAATTAAACGCTGAATCGTATCTGAAGGTTGATTGCTGTTTAAAATACACAACATGCGGTCGGAGGCTTTAATGGTTGTTCTAATTTTTATGTCAATTTTATTAAGCAATCTGTCGTTGGCGCTAAAAACCATTACGGTGTAATGAGAGAAGTCAATATACTAATAGGAAGTGCAACAAAAAAGGAAATAAAGGGGAGAAATGAAACAAACGGCACGACACTGCCATAAATGTATCCATAATTGCTGGGCCGACCTTAATGTAAAAGTTGGTAAGTCTGCCGACTTGGAAGTTTGGTTTGGTGCCTATAAATTAATGTGTTTGTATGTTTCCGCCGCTGTTTGAGGTCGCTCGCAAGTTTCTGTTTGAAGAACTCCCTAACTTTGTAAACTCGTCTCTTCATTATTTTATTGCTTTAAACAGTGAAGATTTAATTTGGCGAATAGTTATCGCTTTTTCTAATCAAATTATTTCAATTCTACAAAGAGTTAGCATAAGACAAAACTATAGACGTTTCCCAATAAAAAAATGTTTTAGCGGGATATTCTTCTTCTGTATCTTTCTTTTTTTTTTTTAAACAATTTATTTCAGAAGGTACTTTGCTTTCGTTTTAACATTTTAAAAAATTCAGATCAGTTTCAATAACAATTCGATAACTTTGCGTGACTATTAACTGGTTATCGATATAATTATTCTTCTTTTCATTTCAAAACAATTTATAATTACAGTTTTAATCTCTAAATTATGTCATTGACCATAGACATTTTCAAACTGACTTCTAAAAGGAAGAAGTTTTGTTCGTATTTTGACTCTAAATAGAAATCGATTTTCACTTGTTTACAGCATTAAATTGGCACTCATTTACTGAGGTATAACAACAGCAGGAGTAGTCTTCTAACCTATTATCGGAAAGACAAGAGCACGGAAGATGACCCAACAGAAAGAGGAAATATTGGGCCCCAGTGCGGAATAAATTGTGTCTCTAATTCTAATGGCGACTTTTAGGGGAATGCATAATTCCATTTCGTGTTGCCAACTCTTTAGGGTCGGAATATCGACATTAATAAGTTTTGAAAGGTTTCTTATAGGGCTGTTATTTGGAAACGCTTTCGGTACTTTGTCTGTTTGAAGACTTCAATGGACGGTAGAATAATTCATTGAAGGGGTCGTAATTTTGTTGGTTTCGTAATTACAATTTGAATTATTGGAACTTTATTTCGGCAGTGCGCTTGGGTCAAAGTACTGTAGGTATCCATATAAACTATTCGATTTTAATTTCAACATTATATAAATTTCAGAAAAATTAGTACAAAGATTGTACGAACTTTTTCTAACCACCAGTATCTTTGTATCCATATAAATTTAAACATATAAACTTGGCACAAAATTAAATAATGTCATGTATATAAAGTAACGTATCGTTCTCCTAGCAGACTCCTAGAGACCATAGCAGACCTAATTTAGGTAAACAAAAAATTAGACTCATAAATTACAAAAAGGTCTTGTTTTTTGTCCAGATTAGATTATGTATCGACTACCTAGCTTAGGTATTAGCGACCAATCGTTCTAAATTATCCGACAAGCCTAGTCAGAAATTGGCGAAACGTGGGCGCTGGTTCGCCTCTGCCTACCCCTTCGGGGATATAGGCGTGATTTATCTATGTATGCATTTAACTAGAAATATACTGCGACTTACGTGCCCGTTGGGTGGCAATAAGCTCGCCCCTTAATAATAATAAGGGACCTTACATAATGGGCGAAACGTGGGTACTGATTCTACCTACCCCTTCGGGGATAAATACTCGTGATTTATGTACGAATAATTCGAATAGTTTCCCGAGTAGGCGGCCCGTCTGTAGTACGGTCAGCATCATAAGACAATTACCACTTTAGCCCTCTGTCAAACTAAAGACAGCGCAGCATGCATAGTAGGTACTATTCGCCACAGATTTGTACAAACGACCATTGTGACAAGTGTCAATCTACTTATGATGCTGACTGTACCCACTTACTGATAAATTGACAACCCTCCAGTAGCAACCTCCGTATGTGTTTTCCTGGTTGCTGCACAAAGCGGGAGGGCCATTGTGCCAAACGAAAGAGTGCAGCGTCATAGGGGCATCTTGTGCTCTCCATCGCATCGAGGATATTGACACTTGGCTGTTGTCACCGCCTTTGTTCCACCACGTGTAAGCGTACACCCGCGCGATCACGTGTGATTCACACATTATTCGTCTGCTCATAATGCAGACGTCTTAAGTCTTTAGTAGGAATTATAGATTCTCCGTCATTTCCAGATGTGAAAAATATACACGATTTTAAACAAGTATACCAAGTATAGACTAGGAATTGAATTGAATAGTTGTCGAAATGAAGGTTTAATTAATACGTTCGCTGTCCAAATTTATTTAGTCTAGCGACACGATGCGTCCACCTTTTGTTAAAAATAAATAAATAGGTAAATAATTTCAATGCTAATTTAGCTAACGAAATGATCTCCAGGATTTTTTACACAATTCTTAATACACACGTCAATCACAAATTCAATAGTGTTGTCCATACGTCCAGTTAAAGAAATCACATTAAGTTTCATCGGAGTGGTGGTATAGTGCACGGACGCCTTGGCTAACTTCAGAATGCCCTACATCTAGTGCACCGGCAGCCAACGTGTTAATACACCTTTCTTCGGATTAGAAGATAGGCGTGATTGTATATGTAAGTAAAAGAAAAATATAAGGCGAGAGTTTTGAAACTTGGAAAATTCAATTTAACCATTTCAAAGTAGAACGGACAAACAATTCAACATAAATGAACCAGATGATTTTGATGTAAGTGGGGTAATTAATAAGAAAAGTGTTCGTCTACAGAAATGTAAGCATTCCGGTAGCGGGCCGTGAACCCGTTCGATTCGAGTGGAAAGCTAATCGCGTCGTCGCCGTTCGCGCGTTATAATTAGTACAAATTGTCTGCTTGATCCGCGCTTAGCAGACCGAACAACTTGTAGACAGAGCTCTTTTCCACCACTTGCGAGACGAAATGAAAGGAAAATTATCTGTCTCACATTTAAAATCCCGTAAAAGCTCAAAGTACATTTATTATAAAGTTTTTCGACACAGGTATACAATAAGTACGTACATTGTAAAAAAAAACAAATGTCGGTTCCAATTGGTGAATGAACCTTAAGCTTTATTTTCTTCAATATCGGATACCAATTACTCATTTAAAGAAAATAACTGATCGAACATTAAATGTAAGTTTTGTCGCTTAGGTAATAATTACATGTACTAAAGAAATATATATTTATGCTTACAAAAAAACTGGTAAAAATGAATCCCAAATTAAACAATTTTAACTCTATCACGACATTCATTTCTTTCTCCGTTCCATTTAAGTCCATAGGGACTAGGGTAAAATTATAAATTATTATCATAAAATTGCACTAATAGGATAAGTGTACGTACTGCACTCAGGTGATTAAATTTTATGAATAGTATACTGCACCTAGGCGAATTCACCCACGCGAATTATGTAAATGACAGGAAATAGTAGAAGTTACAATGTTTTGTTCTGTTATAAAATAACACTCGAGTTTTGTATGGAAACAAAGTCGGAATAATTATTCTTTTACAACAAATATAAAGAGCTATTTTATAGTGGTCAATCGTCACAGTTTACAGACTGTGCTTTTTTTCAGTATATTAAGGGGACTGATTGTATTCCCACACACAAACAGTCACACGTACACAAATCACGCCTATTTAGCCCCGAACGCCAAGAGTTTAGCCAATTTTGTTAATAATCACGTAATCGGGGGCGAGCCTATTGCCATTTGTATAAGTATAAGTTAGTGTTAGTTAATGTATAAGTTGTACAAAAAATCATATCAATGATAACTAATGTTACCAACATAATTTTTTTTATCATAAAAAGATTTTTCTAAAAAAATGTAAAAAAAATAAATAAAAAAGGTTTAAATTGGCAATGTCCTGTCTGACATGTTGTAGTTCTGTGACTCCAGCTCGGAATCCAGTAATCTCGCGAGTTAATAGATTCGATAATTCATCGCGACGCCGCGCACTCGATACGGCAACGATTGATTGGTCTCGTGACGGCTGACATATTCTCCATTTTATTGTTGTCACTTGTTTCGTGGCGTATTCAGTTTTGGAGTTCGAAATTCAAGAGCTTATTTTTTTATTCCATCGCTTAAGGTTGCACTGTGGTAGCCGAATAATGATAATGATTTTTGATACATTTCGTCATTTAACTACGGCTGAGCTTGATAAATATTTCGTATCTCTTTGCCTTCAAAACCCTCTTTGCCTCTTTCTCTCTTTGCCTTCAAAACTTCAAATGTCTAGGTCTGATATACATACGCAAATAGAATTCAAATAATGTGTTGTATTTATATATTTAAGAACCAGAAATAAATATGATTAAGTTTGAGCTTAATCAGGCTCACCAACAAAAGTTAGCTGACCATAAATGCGGAAAATTTTCACCGTCATCAATCCCATTGCCGTTAAACCTCCCAGCATCGATTAGAGATCGAAGTGTAACCGAATCGATTCCGTGGTGCTATTTTTTATCATTAACTTAAACACTGTTTAAAAATCTATTATGTTGCACCGCTTTTTGCGCCGCTTTCCCATCACAGGCAACTAAAAGTAACTAATTTGAGTTGTGTCACTAAGTGATCAGTTACGGCTCCGAATTCTGAAGATACACATTTTTGTAGGCAACACCCGTTTCGTCTTGGTCACATTCCAATAGCCGCCTGGCTGCTTCCACCTTCCACGTGATTAGCATTACAGTTTCTGTGAAGTTCCAAAGCAGTTCGAAATAACCACAGTACAGAAAATAACATTGAACCTATAGAGGTAATATTTACTGTCCCAAATACAAAATTGTTGAGATCATATTTATCTTTATAATTTGATGTGTAATGCATATTGTTCTTGTTTGTAGCTGTTCATATTTATGTGTCATTTTTATTCCTCAATAACCATCTAGATTACTTACGCTGAGATGGTGCAGAAAAGATACTATTATTTATGCAATGTTCCCATATTAATAAAACACTTCAAATGTTTGAGATCCGAGCTATTTTTAAAAATAATTATTTGAAATGTTTTCTTCTCATTTTTTGCATGAATTCAAACCAAAGTCCCTAATCGTTAACAAAATTAACAACAGAAATAAATGAGTGAGAAATGAGCCGGCTACCGAAGTTACACCAGAATTCGGAATAGCCCACCGTTACTAATTACTGGTCTAAAAAACGTTGGAATTGAATCCAAACATTTGTCTCTTAACGAATCGTGTCGTGTCGGCTCCCAGTCAAAGCGGCGTGATTCGGCGGTTCCGTTCCATTTTCAAATGCTCGCTGCCCATTCGTTCCCTCGGCTACGCCTACCTAATAAATTAGATGCCTCGCACAACATACCGCATAGTTACAAACTAATGAAATCCCGAAAAGATCTCAACCCATTTTCTTAACAACTTTTCCAAAAGAGCAAGCGCCTTCAAAGATTTTACCCCAAGAAATAATTCCGCTAATAACGCTCCGCTCTCGCACGGGTATGTTATGCAACCATAGGAATTTCATTAGATACACACGCGTTTGTTTGTTAAGGCGCTTTCCATTGCTAAAAGTTTCTTGAGGCGGGTATAATTCCTTTGTTTGTTCCCGGGGGTGGCCCCGCCTCACCCACTACGTTTTCTAAGTCATCGGGTCCAATTATGCCCCTTTGTAGGTTTTGATATGTAAATTCGCGATTTTATTAAACAAACCGTGATGCCATTCGGGGGCAGCGAGCCGGATTAATAGCTTCTTCAGATTTGTGTAATCGCTTTCTCTTAAGACAATATTGGAGGTACATCACAAGGGAGCAATTCGCCCGTGATACGTCTGCGAACCTTGTTGTCTCTAATCATTAGGAATAAGTAGCCTACTGGAGCGTAGACGTATGGTTTTTTGCGGCTTTATCGTTTCCATGGCCGGTGAAATTAATTGCTGCTTATAATATTTACTGGAGCATTAAGCAACACTAACGAGCACTCGTCGATTTATTGCATAACAATGCAACTCTTTTGTTAAGCGCCAACAAATTCATAGCAACATTTACATTTCCTATAAAAGAGATTCGGCGAATTGTCACAGCGCGCGGCCTGGCAAATTAATCTGCACATAGAAACATAAAACGGGCGTTACGACCGAAACTACCCATTCGGTTTAAGCTTAATTTTTACCCCAGCACTATTAATAATTTACACGGGATAACGCCAACGTTTGCGCCATATTACAACGCATAAATTAATAATGTCGCTCGCTTGTTTAACTGCGAATCAGATGAGTTTTATTGACAATTTTGTTGGGAAAGAGCAATTTGCGGGATGACCGCCCAGCGACGCCAAGTGCTCACCAAATAGGGGATACTCGAGCTCATTTGGGAAGGGGCCTGCCGGACGCAATTGTCAATTAAATATATTTGAGTGTATTGATGACATTGGTAAACACTGACATCGGTATTCTGTGAATCGGAACTTTTAATAATGGACTAAAGAAATGGTGTAACTCATAAATAGAGTAAAATAGATTACATTTAATGTTACATTTCCACATTATATAATTTCTATATGAACCACGAGAAAAACTAGTGGTTTAACCATAAAAATACCACAGTTCATTAACTTCCTCTCTAATATTCACTTGCATAAATTATTTATCCCTTTATTAATTATCTCTACCCAACTAATCGAAATAAGTATTTCTAACATAGTTATCTTAATGTTGTTTATAAGAGAATTATCATTTACATGTTTGTTATTACTTACTTTTTTGTGCAACAAACTGTTTCAGCAATGTTTTCTAAAGGAAGAGTATATTTTAAATATTTTCTGTTATTGCATAGAGATTCATTAAAATTAACTTTTACACTCAGTTCAGTTCTAGTTGAGAACTTGTTGATTGAGCCTTGATTTGACGACGATTGACGAGTGCCAAAATAACTTATTATGTGGTGTAAAATATTTATGTCACGTAAAATTGGTCATTAACACGAATAGAATAGCACCTATTTGTTTTAACTTCCGATGTCTTACCTTAATGCAGTCAGTGAGTGTACTAGCTATGTGAAGTGACGTGAACAGTGAAGCCAACGTTAAGGGGCCAATTACTGAAATGGCCAACTGAGCCTGTTGTCACGTCCATCATATCATAACAGTACATGCAAATGTTTCCAACGCATTTACTGTAACTCAATCCGCGCACGAATGTACACAATTGCATTTGGGGTTCCACTGAGTAGTTGCCACACCGACGCATTACCTCGCAAATGGCTAGGGCTGTCATCGATCGGTAATGGCTCTAATATCAGTCTTTGTGACTTTTAATACGCAGGTGCAATTCATGCGTAGTTTGACATAGCCCACTTCATAAATAGTAGCAGTAAGGACCATATTTTATCCGAACCAAGGGTTAAATCAAATCTTTAGAAAAAAAATTGGCTTTCGGACGGTTATTCAATAGTCAATACGTTGTCTACAAGGCTGGTAGCATATTATTTTAGCAGGATATAAATATTAGAATGATTTACCAAATTTCGACCTTAATAGCATTAAGCACAAAGTCGATCGAGAATCAATCAATTTAACACACCGTGGTAACCTAAAAGTGCTGTTGACTCTGTTATAAATCGTTCCATTACGTCTTCAAATAGGTCTACTTAAAGCTTTACCCCTGTTATTTACAAAATATATTTCTGTGTTTTGTAGTATTTTTTTGTTTGTTTGCTTAGGTATTTTGATGACCCTACACCTCGCATCTGTTAGTCAATACAAACTATACAATTATAGGGTTCTCTGGGAATAACAAACTTAATTAGTCACCAATTAATGGATGCAGCATCATATAGCAAATTAAACATTTTCTCTTTACTAATTGTTACAAAGAATCCATAATTATTGCCTGAAACATTGTTTATTATTGAAATAGGTTCATAGTAACTTTAGTCACGTGTAGTGTACTTAGTTGTATGTTGATTAAAATTCAAAGTATTTAAAGAAAGAGTGAAGCCATTTAAGAAGGAGATTCTTAACTAATGTGATGGCAATAGCCACGACACAAGATCACGCGGATTGATTGTCACTATTACCACCGACCACTTGATTTCTCTTAACGTTGCAAAATACGCTGTCATTTCAAATTAATACGAGCTTTTGTTATCATTCAATTTGATTCCGCCGTTGGCTGTTTTATTATTTTAATGAGCTTCAATTTCGAGGGATAATTGAATGGACGTCGCAACTACGATTATTATTTCATTCGATACCGCGGGTAGCTGTTACTGTGCGGGGTGGCGGCCAGCGGATATTCGGTACCTAAATACTATTATTTGTATTTGGTAGTCGATTGAAATAAAATCACTTCAGAGTTCGGGTATGTTTAGGTGTTTAGTAGTGTAGTATTTATGGCGAAGTTTGTTGAAATAATCTGGCTTATTAGAAATATGCTTTGATCCTAATTATTATTGTAAATAACTAGGACCAACATATAGATTATGTTATACTAAACGTAGCCTCACGTCTAGGTAACGTAGCCTAGGACGCAAGGGGGCTCACACAACATCTTTCGGGTCCCAAGCCAACAAGCGCAAGCGGTGCGTTCTGCTGTATAACAGACGAGGCCCTGGCGAAACAACCCACCAACCCGCACTGGACCAGCGTGGTGGGTTATGGTCAAGACCCCTCCATATATTTGGGAGAAACCTATGTCCAACAGTGGACGAGCATGGGTTGATGATGATGATGAAACGTAGCCTGCTTCTATCTATACCCGCATTTTTGGTATAAGCTTCTGATCAGATTTTCGTTATAGAACGGAAATTTATGACAACATGAATTTATAAATTTTTGTCAAACGAACTTAATGACAACTACTTTTTTCATAATTTAATAGAATAAATAAGCATAGTTAGAAGTTTGTTGCACCTAGATTTAGTTGTCGATGTATATTTTTTATGTTTGTACTTGTGTAACAAGACATTAATGAAGCAATAAATAAGTATAACAATAAGTAGTAAAATAAACATTAATGACAAACGTTTGTGAAAGTTATTAAAGGAACTTTTTTTAATTAGTAGGCTGTCATGGACATATTATTATTCCCTCTGCCATTGTCTCCCAAAAAGATTGGCATAGAACTGATTCTCTAATTATCTAATATAGATTTCCTTATTACCTAATTTAGATTTCCTTTTTAAACGCAACACCGTCGCAGTTCACAACAACTTTATTCGTAATAACCGCTAATTCCACCCCACTGGATACGCGGGACCACCGTACGAGTAAATTATACGTGCCTTTATTTCCTATCTAACAGCTAGTTTGCCATACAGGCAAAGTTGACTTAGTGCCGCCGGTTTAATTAAAGGGGTGCGAGTTGATTTGTAGGCAATATAAAAGGCATTTCGAAATGTATTGTAGGTGACAGTTTTTGGATTTTCTAGCATCGCGCGTTCTAGGCAGTAATATAGATAATCATAGGTGCTTGTTAAGAAGCTCGATGGCGCAGTACCTTGGCTCAGCGACGTAGACTTTACATTCATACTACTTTACATTCATTCGTTGATTGACGATCGATCGATTAGTGTAGTTACCCTTAGCCTGCGCCTACTACCTATAAGAAATGTTTGCTAAGGCAGGTCATTGGATGGGTGCCTTAGTTCCTCGAAAAAATTGTTTCACATATGCAAGTTTTCCTGTTCTCTCATATAAATACCAACGTCTACCAAGTGTAAAGTAAAGGAGATATGTGGCACGCGTGCCCTAACAAGTATACCCACCACACTGGCATAGTGCTGATTGGTGGATATTCACAATCGCAGTCGGAACCAATGGCTTAACGGAACTAGAGGTAATATATTTTCAGTCACCTATCCCATGACCAACCTTGCAAAACATTGTTTCCACTGTACCACCGAGCTACTCGTACAGTACAAGAAAGAGATTATTTTTATTATATTTCCTTGTACCTACCCCATTTCATTATCACCATCCAGCGACTGGACTTAGCGAAAATTTCTTACTTTCGTAAAGCGCCGGATAAACGTGTCGATTAAAAGCATCGACCGATTGATTAAGTCACATCCCAAACGGGCGCCGCGACATTGGCTCCTCAAGTCTTCTTCTCCCTGCCCTGTTCCCAGTTTATCTGGGATCGGCGCAGTATGTTTCCTCTTCCATTCATATCGGTCAGACGTCATCAAGCCATCCACTCCCTTTTGATTCATATCATCCATCACACCGTAAAGGTGCTAGTGATGAATTAATGTATAGAAAAGAGACGGAACGGACCAAGTCGAGAGACCGATGAAAGAAGAAGACTAGAAGACATTGGCTCCTCAAGTATGAAGCTTAAATCTTATAGCGTACGACTAGCAGTCAAATCTAACTATAATATATCTACAAAGCTTTTAGAGACTTTGTTAGCGTTCCGTATTTGCGAAGCGTAGGTATGAACGAGCCATATAAATCGGTGTAAACGTACACGGACGTTAAGAGGTGTGACACGGGCCGGCAGACCGCAGACCGCGGCACGCGCTTATGTTATCGTCTGTATTCTGTTACACCGACATAGTGCAAGCTGTCTACAGTAGTAGACTAACGGGCTAACGTACGCCAAATAAGTGTAAGTAATAAAGAACATTTGACATTAAGAGCCATAGTTCTGCCACATTAATTCGCATTACAATCGATGCGAATGAACAGTGACAGAGCAGTTTTCGAATTTACTGCTGGAGACACTTTTGTAAAAATTTGTGCTTGTGTGACAAGTAACGTGGCCCTCTGCGTCGTCTAAATCAGTTCAAAAATTAATTTCTTATAAGTTATCAATCTTGTTAATTAAAATGGACTCAAACTTGTATATCTACGTTGTAACAAAAAGAAATACATACAAGCAAACTAATTCGAAGATTACAAGGACTAGGTTATCTACACCTACTAGGTGTTGACTAGCCTAATTAGATTTAAGTCTAAAACCTCAGTTACTTGGTCATGTTGTATACAATACTTTTCGAAGCTTCAGTCGCGTGGAATCGATGTGACGTCACCCAGTGAGGTTATATCTCTGACCCTTTAAACTGGTTCTGTAATTTAACCTTGAACACTTAATACACACACACAGGCTACAATGCGATTTCTTGAAGTAGCAGGAATTCTGCGACACCTTTAAGTGAAGTCCTAGAGTCTGCATACCATACCTGGTAGGCATCCTACATAAATATTATATGTGTAGAACTCTGTATATTCAAAGTATCGTTATATCGCTTTATTGGAACTAGAGCTCTGTTAAATTTCTCCATTGATTTTCAGTCGTAACAGGGATCAGATAAAGTAAATAACCAATAATAAAAATTTTATCAAATTTCAGTTTGTCATAGCCTGTGCTTGCCATAATGTTCTAGAGTAAAGTCTGTATTTTGACATCGCATGCCACCAAATGCACCGTAACATATCACAGTTAAAACGCTGCAAATAGGGCTATCTCGTTACAAGTCTATTCCCCAAAGCGGTTACTGGCCACTGTCTAAGTTTTGACAGCGGCCTCGCGTGACCGGTGGAGTTAATACGTTTTTTCTCATACACAATTTTGGACAAATTGATTAGCTCTATTAACTTGTTTCTCTATTGTGACAGCCCGAGCATTAAAGATGGCTACGGCTTGATACTTTTTGAGACGATAAAAACTATTTCTATTAAAAATGTATGACAATATAAATCATTCACGATAACAATCGTAAATTAAGACATCAGTTTCATTAATGACTACCTTTTCGTGCTCTGTTTTGTTTGAATAAACAATTGTCCAACGTAACAGAAGTATTTTGTGTGTTAACACGAGTTGGGTGTAATTTGTAATATTTGTAGAAGATAAGCCGAGACGTAGCTAGAACGGAAGTTGGTACGGCGAGTCTCACTGTGTTACTTAATGCTTCCACTTCTACGAAAATCGTATAAAATAAATTACAATTGTAATAAAATTCTGAGGTGTGAGCTAATTTTAAAATTTGCACTAGTCAAATGGGATTATAATAATTATTGTCAGTTAAATTTTCGCTCTCTGTAAGAAAGTTCCTCCAGAATTCCCGGGAAACTTAACTAAATTACAAACTCTGTAATCGGTGGGAAGCTTTAAAATTTTATTCTCATTCTTTGGATATAGGTACGCCAACATCTGAAGGTGAGTGGTAGCAGTGATACCCGTAGTAATTGCAGTTAGGTATTTTGCAACACATACAAGATGCACGTTGACTTCTACGCCTTCTCCATTAACAAGTTGATATAAAAATACAATAGGAATCGTAAAGTCCCGTTTTTATAATTGACGTCATCTACTTATCTAACTTATGCACTAATTATTATGTTAATAAAATGACTAATTTAAAAGCTTGCCAGTAAAAATACTATTAATATAAAGACAGTTATGATAAACATCGTAATGTTTTAAATATCAATTGCTGGCTTTATATCCCTTGCCCCGTCAATAGCAACTCGGTGGGCTTATAATTAATTATGTCTTGTTATTATCTTTCATGAAGTTGTCTATCTATTTCGGTAGATCCAAGAGCACAGCAACGTGGCGTGTTATGATCTTCGGGATTAAAATAAAAATCTTAGGCGTAGTTCATTAATTGACCGATTCGTCTAAAATTGAAACGAAAAGAGCCAATCATAACCCGGATGTAGAATACAATAGAATGATTCCCACATGCCGACAAAACAAAACAAGGTTTTAACATCGTCTAAACGCTGAAACAACAAACCGATTACGCCACGATAACTCGTATTGTGTGTCCCATGTGAGAAGCGTTTTTATATTATACAGGTAAAGCGGACGTAAATGTTTATATTAAATTTGTATATGGACCCGCTGTTGGTATGTTATTTGGCTTTTGGATCCAGAAGTGAAACGAAATAAAATAATAATATATTTTTTATGGGACCATTAAGTTTATTATTTTAGAACCTGACATAATATCTATCTATCCCTACGTTTCTAAATAAGCAAATGTTTTCACAGTCGACTTATCACTTATCTTGCCTCGTAGTTGTCAGGCTGAGAAGAACCGTTGCTGGCTCATATGAATTCGGAAATTAAGACGTAGGTATTCTTTTTATTACCAATGTATTCTATATTACAGATGAAGATAAGTGCTTATTGAAATAAAAGGATGTAACAACTTCTGAATCGCTCTCATTTATGACTTGCACCATCCCATGAAAACAGTAGCGTTGCTAGTCTCACTCAGCGATACAATATTTAATAGTTTTATGATGTATTATCAAAACAAATCCCTGTGAGTTACTATGAACCACTGCGATTCCTTTCGGCTGTAAGTGTAATGAACTTAATGATTTTGATATTTGATTGACAAACAAAAATTAATACTTCTATGGTTATTTTCCTATTAAAACTATATTGTTTAATCCTTCGTTTAATTTTCCGTTTATCATGGCTGTCGAAAGGAAGAAAAGGTGATAAGTACGTTACAATACGTCCTATGAATATGAAATAGACTTTTTATCGAATAATGTGTGGCATGACAGCACGTTTACTAACTACTGCCAGTTCTAGTTTTAAGTCATTATTTTGAATGTACAAACACTATGCAGCAATGCATTAGTGTTTAATTGGCATAAATGGCCTACGGTCAGCTAGTGAGTTCCATTATAATTGGGTTTCAACTTCAGTCTGCGTTCGCAGTTAAATAGTATCTAGTTATTATGAATATGGCTGGTCATAAAATTTTGGATTCTATGAGTAAGTAATAGGGTTGAATTGATAAAATGTGTGAGTATTTATTACTTCTTTATATTTCAGTTATGATTTAAAGAAAACATGTTATTAGTATCAATATCAAATTAATGAGCTAGAACATTGTTGAATAATTTTAGTCTGTATGTATTAAAGAATAAACGTCAACAATTCCATGTGTTTTTGAATTGTTAGTATTTCTTAATAAGATATTATAATAATATCTAATTTATTACTGTTTGTGTGTGACGGCCATGTTTTTTCAATTCAACGTAATGATTGTATCAAGTTTCACCGACAGTTAATCTTTAAACCTTTAGCTTAATCGATATCGTAGATGATAATCGTTATTGACTCAAACGTCTAGCGTTATAACCGGTATAAGACCGGTGCAGAGACGTTTGGCATTTAGTGACACGTCGCTCGTGCAGACGGACTATTCATGTTCGCTAATTGTATTCCTGCATACTGAATGTAATAAAACTAATTAACGTTTTGTCAGGTTACCCTGTGGCAACGTCTATAATCCCTATGGGTCATTTAACACCGACCAACAATTGGCGAATATCAAACTATAAAGATAAACATCGTCAATTTCATTCATAATTAATTACGCACCGTTTCCCATAGCAGTGTTAACTTCAACTTTTTTCAATAAAAAAAAAGCAAAAGTATCAAGATCAACTGCTTCTTATAGTTCGCAGACAGCGGGCGATACAAAAGGACTTAACGAATTTTTTTCTTCATATTTTATTATGAACTTCTGTTCAACATCCAGATGTTTGAGTTTGATCAAACAAAAGATTTTTCAGATGTACTCGGCTACTGTCAGATTAGAACTATTACTTCCATGATTTATGGAACAATCATTGTTTATAAAGAAATTTACAGTGGTTTCAAATTTAAGCGTGCTCTAGTTAACTCAACTTTTCTTGATCGCTCTATATTCAAAGTGTTATTGGTACTAGTTTTATTACGGTATTGTCGCCGCTTGTGAGTTCTATCTGTAAGCATTTTTTTATGGCTGTTCTGTGGATAGTTACCATATATAGACTTTGTATTATCCTGTAACTATTGTCAAAAAACTGGTAATAGCGTACCTGTCACTATAAATATTCAGCATATTAGTAAACAGCTATTCAGGGCGTTCTGTCTTAAACTAATTGTTTACTTGCGCAACGTTGGATTCATTGAAGGCTTCGTTTTATAAACGATATAGGTACGATTTTGACATTTTGTCCGTGTGAAATAAATTTCCTTAGCACACTTGCAAGTCATGTTGTTGATATCAGCCAAAATATGCCTAATTTATGTAATAAATATACAATGTAAATATAATATTAACGCGTAACGCGAAAACAAAACTTATAGAAACTCAAAAATATATTTAACTGCTGCAGCGCAAAATTTTTCTTCAATTAGACATTAAAATCGTGACAATCGTTCAGCGAACTTATAGTAACTAACGGCAGTTTCACACTTGGCCAATTTTTAATACTTAGTGCACGACTACTCGACGGCACTATGTTTTTCTAATAACCTGTAAAACAAATCATAATGTTTATTTTCGTTCAGCACTGAACGATCACACGTCCGGGACTCTATTCTGTTTCAAATCTCCTACGGGTTTGTTATGATTATTTTAATTTTTCATTTAACGCATGAAACGTCGGTACGGGTATAACGTAGTACCGATGTGAGACCAACAGTTTTGTTAGTTCCACATTAATTTGTTTCTTTTATAATTTTAACGACTCGATAGAATGTTTTATGGTGGATATTTTTAATTCGCATTGAGACGATATTGTTTGGATTCCTGAAGGAAATCATTCTATTCTCGTTAGATCACAGATATAATTTTATGATACATTATTGTTAGTAAAACATATTAAAAATTAATCTTGGCATGTATGTTTATTTGCCTTTTTGTGACGGAAGTCGAAAGCACTTCTTGTCACCACTAGCATTATTCGAACGACTGAGGGTAAAAAGTACTTAACTATATTAAGGATAAGTCTCGAAAGCGTGTTTTTGTCCGGGTGTAAAAACAAAAGCGTATCTGTGTTTTAAGGTAAGGTAAGAAAAATATGTCAGGAATTGTATTTTGCCCATAAGCCAAAATTCTTCCGCGATTTTATCCTATCCACTATCTCAAATAAAACTAAGTAATATATCGTAATTTGTCTAATCATACAATAGTTTGTTATAATAACTTTTTCTAGTCCAAATAACAAATAAAAGCTCAAAGCAACGATAATAGGAACGTTATTTGGAGAATAATAAAAATAGAACATTAAACACGAATTCGTTGCAAACGTTCCAAAATGTATCTTTCAAGTGTCTCCTTAATGACGACTGATGAAAAACGAGCTCCCCACTTTTTTGCTTCTAAACCTTGTTGAGTTAAAAGCCGCCGATGGCATATGTACGATGTATGACTCGACACTATTGGTAAAAATTAGTTGAAATTAATTTGGGAGCTAACTATTTAAAGGGGCCGGTAAAAAAGCTCCGTAAGAATCAAGGAACGGTAGCAAAACTTTTCGATTATTTCTTGAAAAGCGTAACGTGATAAATAGAAAACTATTAAATATCAGAAACAGAAAGAATAGCAATGCATCCGACATGGACCCGAGTTTTAACGTGTTTTTATGGTTTCCTGTGGGGGTAAACGTTACTGGCGCCATCCAACGGCAATTTTTTTCTAATCACCTGGTCAGCAATAATTGAAAATCGATTCGGGCGTGATGAAATTTTAAAATGCGTAGTATTTTTTACAAATCGTCTAAATACGTGCAACTCAAATTAGTATTTAGAATATTATATTAATGACAAAATTAAATGTAATGTGTCAATTACTAACTTCAATCAACATGAACTAGAAACCTATTCTTGTTTAATCTTAATAGCTTCATGTTTTTCGTTCACATAGCATTAGTAATATTCACTTACACCAAAGTAACTATTTGATTAAACTAGGTAGTATATATTATTATTCTTTGAAAAGAAAGATCTCCTAGTATTATATGAAAGGCGCAGTTCAATTCTAAACGCTCTGGGTAATATCAATGTAATTTTATCATCTTTCAGGGGTCTTAAAAATTTCCTTTGTCAAGTCCCCATTGTCAGACGATGCTCCCAACATATTATCGTTTTATTTCATTTCTCCTGGTTCGCTATGACATTCCCTTTTTAACTATTACCTGTCTGAGGATTTCATTATTGTTGCCTATAGAATTTTGCATAATAATCCCTCAGAAGGTTCGTTTATTTTGTACTGTAGACTTTAGGACTGAGTTGCTATATTTAAGAGTAGGTATTTATTATAAGCAGTCTGTTAACTACAGTTAGAACAAGACTACATAAACATTTTCTTTAAACGTTTGAAACATAAATTATTTTATGTAGACATCTGTATAATTTTATGAACAGCATTTGTAACTGTTTTTGTCTAAGCTGACTTTAGAGAGCTTGTGCCATTTAAAGTTGAATTTAATTGTAACATGAAAGACATTGACGGGCTACTTATTGTTACTAGATAATTTAAAAAAATACTCTTTTAATATAAAGATAGGCAGCATGACCTTATGCCATTCCATTTGGGTGTCGGCGTACAAAAAATAAAAACCAATCGGGATGAAAATCAAAGTGCGCCATTGTGAACACCACAGAATTTCCCCCGATACGATTAGTAACACTGGGCGCCGGCACCTATGCGGTTTTTCATTTCGCACTTTGTATTGATTCGGCAACAATCGTAGAGTGTGGTTGGCATGCTTTGTTCGCATTTCACGACTGGCCCAGACGTCCACAGAGTGGCCGGCCGAATTGTTTTGTAAAATTACATGACTTCTGGACGGTGGACCGTCATGGTTTAAACTTGGGGAGAAATAAAAATTGCGTCCATTGCGTAGCCAACAATTATAGTGCTTAACATGCGGTCAACAGTATTCGACACGCACTCCTTGTGTCAATCAAAAATGGAAGAACGGTTTTTTAAACGAATGCTATTGACATTCCGAGTGTTTAATGTCAGGTTTTCAACGTGATCTTTGATACGTATGTAACTCGCGCCTTGGTTTCCATTTCAGAAACAATCTAATGTCCGTAGCGTGCTCCTGGTGACACGATAAATGACCGGGTCCTGTTTACTTATTTGCCTTATTGTTGTAGGAATAGAAGCCTCTCGAATATTTCACATAGCACTCTGTTAGAAAACTAAAATTGTAAAATCGTAAATACGATTATGTACTATGCAAAAGCATTAAAAATTTCATTAATTTTAATCGAAAGTAAATGATACATTTATATTTAATGTTAGCGACTAAATGTTAAAAAGATTAATACTAGCGATTCCAGACATTTTTTAAAATATTTTCTTCTAAGCATTTCATGAATTATAAGTTATCACTCAAAGATCTGCCGTGTGCCGGCAGAACAGAATACAATTGTCACCACCCCACGATCTTTCCCGCGGGTGTCGTACAAGGGTTAAAACAAACAAACAACGAGTAATAAGAAGCAGCGTTCTTTTGAACCACCCAGCAATATACTGCGATTTACGTGCCCGATAAATGGCAATAGGCCACCTATGACATGGGACCTAACATAATTCGTGAAACGTGGGTGTTAATTCTCTACTGCCTTCGCCTTCGGGGATATATCGGTGTGATTTATGTATGTAAGTACAGTCAATTATTAAACACAATATAAGCTACGAACCGACGCGCTGAATGCCATGCTCGCTTATTTAATTATAAATAAGTTTTCGATTTCAAAAGGAGTTTCAATTAAAGTATCCTTTGAAGTAGACAAAGAAACGATACCGAAGCCCATATCAAACGTGGTCTTAGCGAATTAGAAACAAAACGGAATCGCGACTCTTTCTGAAGATGACGTTTCTCGGAGAGCAGTCATTGAGTTTCCTTTGTAATTAAATATTGAAATTAAGAAATGAACAGCCGCTAATTACGGGAGGTTGTCCCTCGGGGGCTGATTATGCCCTTGGAGTGGAAGGGATGGCGCGGGCTCCTGTTACGATTAATATTTAACATTTTAATGTTGCACCCGCTCGGTTATTACAAGTTTGATTTGTTGACTTGTGACGATTGTCTTGGAGTAACTTGCCCAAGATCGCTTGGTGTTCTTTAGGTCGACATGAACTGAAATATTATTAATATAGTTCATGGCCCTGCGGATACTCGATTTAAGAAAAAATACCGGCGAGAAGTATTTTTTAGTCCATCAGCATGCATTTTCTACAGACACCAGAATATCAATATGCAAAACTATAAAACATCTGCAATCGATCGACAATCTTAACTTGTTTGACACCACAAACCAGACTGCAGAAAAATTGAGACAATGTCGTAATCTGACTTACGGTTGACTCTACATCGTTTGTATAATAAATACATATTTGAATATGTAAATATTAACTATATTTAGTGTTAATAATTAATTAGCATTGCTATTTAGTTACCAAATTATACCTCGTACAGCAATGTACGAGCTACACAGTGGGTTCTTTTTCCCCAATTCCTATTTAGAAACCCCAAACATGAGGCATTTAACGTAATCTGTATGCAATTACGTTCCGTTCAAAAGCGGAATAAAATATTAACGTTAGATATTTATATAAGATATATATACGTTGTTAGACCACAGGAAATGCGCTGTTTAGTATAATAAATAAAAAAATAGAGTCGCAGTAGGAACATAAATCCAATGTTTGGACATTTCAATTACCCAGACCACGTGGCGTGCCAACAATGTTGTTCGTGCCAACAGCAATAAAAATTAACAAAAAAAAAATGGCTATCTAAACACCGACTATCGAGCGGAGAGCAACAAACGAAATCATTTACGTAGAGCTACTTCGGCGCTAATAATATCGGAGGTGTTATTCTGTAACTCTTCGGCGATTGAAAAAACTGTCTCGTACCCTAGGTACTAGAACGGTTAAATTATGTTTGAAGGGGCGAAACAGATGTCAATCGAGATACTATTTGTTTAGTTTATCCTACTTTATCGAATCACTAATTGGATATTTTATAATAATTACATACATACATACATAAATCACGCCTATATCCCCGAAGGGGTAGGCAGAGGTGAACTAGCACCCACGTTTCGCCAATTATGTCAGGACCCATGTAATAGGTGGCGAGCCTGTTGCGATATATCGGGCACAAAAGTCGCAGTACATTGCTAGGTGGTACAAGAGGAACGCTGCTGTCCATTACTCATCCATCATTGTTTTATCCTTAGTCGCCTTGTACGACACCCACGGGAGAGATTTGGGGTGGTGACAATTGTATTCTACTCTGCCGTCACCACACGGCACTAATTAATAATAATTAACCTTTGATAATGGCAGTGCTTAATATGTTAATCATCGCAGACAATATAGATAGGTACAGTGGGAAAAACGGATACTTACAAGAATATCATCAATACGCGGTCGAACACTGCTGCATTGAATACTCAGTTAACTACATAATACCGATTTTAAAGTAATTACTTTGCTGTGCTTATACAATCGAATGCATAAGCACAACAAAATAAAAATGTCCGTCATGCCTGCTGCTTAAATATCTTTTGTTATTTAAATGTTCTTGCCTGATGGTTTAAAATCAATGAGCACACATAGCAGATATGTAAAAAAAAAAGAAAACTGTTCGTGTTTTGTTTGGTGTCAGGTGCGTATTTTCCGCCGCTCACAGTAAAATGATTCATTCGTTGACTACGATTACTATCCATTGAGAAGTTACAGAATCGCACCGCATAGCTGATTAACAACTCGAGAACAGTGGTAACACGTGAGAAAAAAAGAGAAAACGAATAACGACTTCATCACGAGTCGATGAGATCTCATGAAATAGCTTCGGATTTTAATGCGGCCGGAATATCTTTATTAACTGTCAACGAATCGAGAGCACCGGGAGCTGTTCGATACCACATCAGACAAACGTAATTAGTTTTGTAAATAAAATGCCTCCAGAAATTGAAACGTTGCTACTACCTGCGGTGACTTGCTGTATTTTGTTTTGATTGTCTGTTTGTGTCGGTTACAATGGTGTTCCTTTGAGTGCGTATTTAATAAAGTGCAGCCATAAATGGAATATTGTAGCTCTTATATTCTTGATTGAGTAGTTGTGTTTATGTTACAGTCAAACTCAAAACTGCTAGCCGGTCAAAACCACTTTTGACTAATTTCAGGCTTTATAAATTAAGCACCATATAACCTAACCTAACAGACAAGACTAGTGGGTATTAACGACTGCAGATGCAGCGGGATAGCGGTCATAACGTGCCTTCTGAAGTAAGGAGGAACTTGAGATAATAAATATATTTGCTCTATCCGTCGGTTAGGTTAATATGGTGCCAAGTTTAGTAAAAAGTCTTCGTCAAGACTACCTTTGACTGAAAGTAGTCAAATGTGGTTTTGGGTGGGTAAGAGTTTTGACTGTAACATAAATATTAAAAAAAATGCAAACAGTAGTGATTAAATAGCAAAAACAGCTTTGGAATTGAATCAGTAATGTTTAAGTATCGTAAACGCAATATTTTCCTGTTGTTCTCGAAAGAACTGTACTTTAAAAGTTTTTTAGAGTAATTTTTGATCTATTAAAAACAGCCAAGATCACCCCAGGGAGAGACAACATTGGAACATATTTTTTCATGGAATAATTGTTAAGGCGAAGCACCTCGGTCGCTAAACTTTTCCACCCTAAATTTTTTATTTAATTTTTATTTTTACGACACGTTTAAGCTCGGCTTTGCTTTCAGTTTTTATTGTTACTGTCTATCTGCCCTCTAATTCTTGGCCGCAATTACATTTTTCTATCGTGTTTTATTAAAACATTGTTTTTAATGATGAAACTTAGAGGTCGTCTGCTCTGCTTTTATTGTTTGTTTTTGTTTTTTTTTATTAATTAAAAATCCCACGCAGCATGGCAATATAAGTCGCGGATTTGTAGCTTGACTTAATAAGGATTTGGAAATTTAAAATAGATCATTTAGTAGCGAGTAATCTTTAAATATAAAGCGATACGTTTTAAGTTTGAGAAAAGAACTATGCCAAGTGAATAATGTGAACCTCTCTTCTTCTCCAGGTACTTCTCAAGGTGAATAGGTATTATCTATTTCAAGAGAAACCACGACCGGAACCTCTAGTATACTATGCAACGCTTTTTTAACCGAAACCATTTATCATGTTTGCTTTGAGCTCAAGACAAACTGCTACTGCGTTTCAGTTTGAAGTAGATAAGATTAGAGCGTTTGTTTTACGTAGTCTACCGATTCTATAACCATTTTGAGACAGAGCTTCGTTGTTTTGTGTTGTACCCCAAAACGTAGTTTCCGATGTGGGAGGACAGGAAATATAATAAACAACCGCCAGCAGAGGTCACATTTACATTTTAAAAACTAAACAACTAATGTTGACGTGAGCAATCAATCAAAGAGTATATTTTATTCTAACAGCAATTTCCGAATACAAAATCTAATGTAAGATGAGGATTACGAACGTGATAATAATCAGTAACGCCTGTACTCGCACTTACTACTGATAAAGACACAGTGGAGAGCAATAAACGTGTAAAAAAAATTACCCAGCGTTAGTTCATTGTAAAGGATGTCGTAATTATACCAATACAAGGATCGTTTTCGATGGGCCGCTGAAGATATTTTTGGGCGATGGGATGGCTTAAAAAGAGTTTAATTTAATATGTAAACATTCCCATACGGTCCTGTAATGTCGTAACGTGTAAATAATCGGGTGCTCGTGAAACAAAAACAAAAGTTGAATATTATGACTATTAGCTTACTATAGGCTGTCAGCGAGACGTTTTTGGTCTTTCCACTCTTTTTTTATGTTAGCGAAGGATGTTTACGCCACGTGAGCTATGATTTAGTGTCAGTAAATTGGTAGCAAGTGTGAAAGCGGCGACGTCGAAACACAAATAATGTAACGAACAATAAATTGACGATCTATTCACGTACCTACTTGGTGGACAGGTTGATATTGTTTATGTTGTTAGCATCATGTAGTGGCGTTAGAGCCGGATCAGAATGGATGGGTTTCAGCATAACAGTGATATGTATGTATATGTTGATAAAATATTGCAATCCATTTAATAAAAAGTGATTAGACAAGAAATCAGCTAACACAATATTTTTCTTACCATAAATTTTCTAATTATGCCTTGGTATTTTGATCGAAATATAAATAGTTATGCAAATAAACACAGCAACTTTACTTGACCAGCCTAGGTCCATGAATAGCATAGAAAGAGGTTTATATTTACCAATTATTGTTTGTTTACCTGTTGGAATTCTTGGGTAGATTTATTGTAAAGCACCGAACGATTATAGCATTTACCGCGTTTTGCTTGGGTAGAGTAAATTAATAAAGAAACTTTGTTGGTGTTGCCAACATTAAAAATTAGTAAAAGCTGTCAAACATGAAAAAGTTTGTACCTACTTACCAAATATTTTTACTCACCTGCTGGACTGTTCTATACTTGGGTATTACAGCTAAAAATGATACTTGGTGTTGCCAGAAATGTAGCCTACGAAACCAATTTATTAGCAACACATCAAAAATTATCCTAAGTGGCTATGTAAAATATTCCTCTCATTCAGTCGACCAGGATTTAGTCGGCGGTATGTTTGCCAAACTATCTATCAAGGGTATATCTGTCAGAAATATCTGGGGACTCCTTTGTGGATGCTATTTGAACAGTGACATAGGCGGTGAGTGATGAATATTGCCAGGCAAATATCACACAAAGCAAAACTATCTGCGGTGTAAGTTTCACTGGGGTCGGTATGCGAGTGTTTTCTGCACGGAATGCCGTTTGATGTTTGGGCCGCTATTTTTGCATTGATTTTTCGTCTAAATATAACATAGGCACAGTCAGATTTTACGATCGAGTCGTTACTAGTTTTAGAGCGTCATTAGCTTTTTCGTATTTCAATACTTTGCACTTCTTAGGAAAATTATTACATAGAAAATAATTTATAATATTTTAGACACGCTGTGTTTATTCCAGTATCCAGTATATAATTTTTGGGAAACTTTTCTAATTTGGAATCTTTTTTGCAACTTATTGATCGTTCATTTTAAAAGACGAAAATAGTTCCTCCAAAATATTTGTTTGGCTTTTTATAACAAACATCTTTAGGTTGAAAATCGTAAGGCGCTTTTCACTGTTGCTTATTGTTTCTACATTTCTCGCAAGCGTCCCCAATATTCGTTAATGTACTGCGACTCTCTACGGTGCGGAAGGTTGAATACCAAGTCTGTCGCGCACGTAATTCTATCATTTTCGCACACCAGCATATAAATCGTTCGGAAATCGTTCGGTAATAAATCGAACGCTTTTTAATGGCAGTTTATCGCGGTGAGCTTTGCCGTATTCAGATTACGGCATGCCCTAAGTGGCGGCAAGGGAGCGGCACGTGCTCTCCTTATCTCTGTCCCTCGACACTTTCAATATTCGATTTCGTCGCGGGCGCGGTTTTGTTTAGTTTTTTCCCCGCCGACTGTTGGCGGCACCGAAAATAAATAATTTCGTGTAGCCATCCCAAGTTCATTGACGCTATTAATATTTGGATCGGCGCTCATCTGGAGAGAGGACGCTGCTATATTAGCTGTCCATTGTTCGTCTCGAAGACGTTCAATCTCAACTTTGCTAAGCACCCGATCCTCTTTGATACAAAGCAAGCAATTATCGTTTTATTGAATAATCCAATAAGACGGTATTCCTTTGACGTATTGCCCGAAATACTCTTATTGTCTCGCCGAAAAGATTTGGCCAATCTGATCATTCGAAACCCTTTCTGCGAGTCGGTCGCGGAAAGAAAAAAGCGGCACAGCAATCGCACCCCAACGTAACCGAAAACGGGAGTCACCGCAATCCAAGCTAATGGAGTGTCTCATAATGACGGTTGCTGACATAAAAATAAATAGGCGAGAGTCAGTTTCTGCGTAAGCCGATACTATGATAACAGCATCGCTCCCCCAATAATTGCCGAAGTTGGCCACCTAGTTGTAATGTAGTGCGGATTATGGTACCACTGTAATTGATCTCGACGTGGTGCCAATTAGCGATGGACTTCCAACGGTGATACGACGCTGAGATATGTTAGTTGCTGTGATATTTTCGTCACGTACGTCGTAATGCAATAGATGCAGGTTGAATTTTGATCTAGAGATTCGAAGAGGGTCACTTTCCATGTGAAACGTATTGTCTCTGTAAAGACTTATTGTACTATACTAACATATTGTACTACTATTACCTCTAGGTTAACAGGGCAGAAAATTGCAAATATGTACATAAGTTCACTTTTAACAGCAATACGTAACCTAACTCCCTTTGGTCTACTTAAAGAGAAAAAAATATAATAAAATAAAGTGAAACGACAACAAAAGAAGTCATAATAGTGAGAAAGTTAAGTGCATATTCGACAACTCGCCCAAATCAAACTCGCCGGGGAATTTTTATAATCAATTTTTGTGTTACTGTTCTAGCCTAGACTTTAATAACCCAATTAGCTTTGTGTAAAATAATATTAAACGATTTGAGCTAGATTAAATTGCGTAAAATTAAAGTAAAATAAATACAAGTTTGTTATTCGCGAGTTTATTTCTACACGTGCATAGGTTGAACAGAGTTCGTGATTACATACATAAATCACGTCCATATCCCCGAAGGGGTAGGCAGAGGTGAATTCTCACCCGCGTTTCGCCAATTATGTTAAGTCCCATGTAATAGGTGGCGAGCCTATTGCCATTTATCGGGCACAAAAGTCGCAGTACATTGTCAGGACGGTAGTATAAGAGGAACACTGCTGCCCGTTCCTCATCACTGATTTATCCTTAGAAGCCTTGTACGACACCCACGGGAGAGATTTGGGATGGTGACAATTGTATTCTACTCAGCCGTCACCACACGGCTAACGTTCGTGATTATATACCTATTATAACTCACCGCCACTGTCCATGTTGCCTCTCTGCCTAGTCGAATTTGAAAAGAGTCTACTAATGTTGGTTTACTTTTCCACGTTTGTAGAGTATAAACTTTTTCATCTTTCACTGAGTTACAAATATTTGCTATTTTACCGCTTAATTTTTTTTTGGTAAATTTATCTAAATAAGCAAAGGGTACTTATGTAGATAAGAAAGTGTAAAATTAATAAAAGTAAAGATTCATTAGCTCTCTTAGTTCTTAATTATAACTTTTTCCGTTTATATGAAAAAGTAAGTAAACAAAATGTCTTAAGAATGAGCATTTAACGAAATTCCGTAGAATTACGACGTTTTTTGCCACAAACTCCTCCAAGGGCAACGCGCAACGGGGTTGATTGGCTGTATCCCGATAGGCTTAGCCAAGATTTAGGTGACAAACTTTATTGCGCCCAACAATATACTGTCTTCCATTACTCGGACATAAATCACGGATGGGAAAACAATAAGCGTGAAATTGTGGAAACTGCGGCCGACGTCTTGCGGCAATAATTCTTGGGGGGTGCAAATAAATAAAAATAAAGTCCGCCACCGCCCTCACGCGAGAACCTGATTTATATGATAACTGGCGACGGGAACCGCGGGAGGACTCCGGGTTTTAATTGAAATTAATTTATAATTGGTTCGCTTTTTTCTTTAGCTAAGCGACCGGCGATTTGTGGAAGTGCACTTCCGAACTCATCTAGTCGATCTTAGAGCTTATGCTGCTAGTAGGCATATAGGGGATTGTTTGTTTTTTATTTTTATTTTCTTGATTTATTTAGCCTTATCTAGTTAGTTTTTAACACGCTTTCTTATATATTTTACATGTTTGGTATAGGTATTGGTGATTAGAATTACAACTTATTCAATATTGTTAAAGCTCTATTTATTCAGTTTGAAACCGTTAAATTGTGAAAACGATGTGAACTGTTGTAGTTATCCCTCTTATTTTACATGGATATAGCTTATACGTGATAACTAATTATGATCCACCTAGCAATGTGCTGCGACCTTTGTGCCCGATAAATGGCAATAGGCTCGCCACCTATTACATGGGACCTAACATAATTGGCGAAACGTGGGTGCTAGTTCACCTCTGCCTACCCCTTCGGGGATATAGACGTGATTTATGTATTTATGTATGTAATTAAGATCATGTCTCTTCTAGGCCGGGCTTAGACTACATAAAATCTGACCTGACATAGTCCAAAATCCATATAATATTTATTTTATTAAACTCTCCAAGTCAACTTTATATTTAAAGTCAAACATCTGCAAAATTAATTGTAGAGACTTGACTTTTTTGTACAACATAAACTGCTGTCAACACTGTACCCATGCTTGATATAAAGATTTCTTGCAGTAAGCTATTTCCATTCTTTGTGTTTGATATATAAAGTAGGTAAAGTGGTATTTAAACTGTGGTCGTGTTAACCACCTGTACCATATTTCTATATGTGGTACAGGTAACACCGACCATAGACTATTCTATATTGTATTTCTGTATTTCGGTCTAATTATTATCCGTAAAATTATATGTTGTATTATTGTATTTCGGTCTAATAATTACCTGTCCTGGACCAAACATAACTAAATATAATTCGCCTTTGAAGTACCAAATGAGTTTGAGAGTTGTAACCATCCGAGGGCCTACTGCCTAACTCTATTGCTAAAGCAAAAGCTATAGTTTATGACGTCATGCTGTCATTTCGCACCAAATATACCGAAACTATTAGCGATAGCTTTGAACGAATGATCACCGAATGATTTTGTATGAACTTGGCACAAAATCCGTGCCGCCTAAAAATTCAGGATGGGTGCTATAGCCGTAAGCAGTGCTTTGCAATATAGCTATCAGCAATCGAGTTAGGCGGTAGGCCCCGTGGCGGTGTGTCAGTGTACATCTCCCGTAGGTGTCGTAAAAGACGAAAAAGAGTTGGAATGATAACTAGAAATAGGCAGCAGGGTTCCTGATTAGCAACACAGGCATCTAGCATATCAGGCTGGCCTTTAAGCTGTTTAAATGTGTATACAATATTACACCTACAATAATACTATCATACACCTTAGCCTACGTCTTTGGGGATACATCGGTGTGATTTTGTATGGTAGCACTAGAATAGTAGTTTAAGTGAACACACACACAGACATAAATAAATCACGCCTATTAATCTTCGAAGGGCACGGCAGAGGTCAATTAACACCCACGTTTTGCCAATTATGTCATAATAATTGTGTAGCGTAATCCTAGTGCCAGTAGGTAGGTAATGTACTCAAAATAGCTGAAGAATTCTCGCTTTATTCCCTCCATCTGATCAGTCTCTTAGTCGCCTTGTACGACACCCACGGGAGAGATTAGGGGTTGTGACAATTGTATTCTGCTCTGTCATACGGCACAGTTTAAGCGTGTTTTAAGTTTGAGCTCTGACTACAGTTTAAGTTTTAGTATGCTAAAGTTTAACACTCGTATCTATAGTCAAGTTAAAGTTATTACTCGACTAAGGGTCGTTACTTAAATTGTCATTTTTAAACATTAAACAAGATGTTGAATGAAGTAAGAACTGTCTAAAGCAAGAATACTTAAATATCTAATTAAGTACTACCTAAGTCAGAACTGTGTAAAGTAAGAATATTGTATAAAAATGACAATTTAAGTAACGACTTTTACTCAAGTAATTACTTTGACTTGACTATAGATACGAGTGTAAGTGAATGTAGGTGGCGTGTGGTGACGGCAGAGCAGAATACAATTACTGTCACCACCTCCATCCAGGCACAACAATTGTCGCATACCCCTTCTAGGACATAGGCGTGATTATTTACACATACATACCTACATACGGTATGTATGTGTGAATGTAGGTCCGCAATATCTGTGTGGCTCGCTCCCCAAGTCCCTGTCTAGGCTAAGTGCATCGTCCTAAACGGCAGTAACGTGCTACTATGTCCGCAGCTCCAGACCGGGCAGGCCTCCGAAGCGTGCCTCCGGCGTGGGTCTCTCGCTCGCCGCCACGCAGTTCCCCGGCCACCCGTTCAAGAAGCACCGACTGGAGAACGGCGAGTACTCGCCTTACGAAAACGGACATATGAGCGGTAAGTTTTTATTTTGGATTCTCCTATGTTAAATTCCTCCTCCTGTGTGGTGACGGCAGAGTAGAATATAATTGTCACTACCCCTAATCTCTCCCGTGGGTGTCGTACAAGGCGCCTAAGGATAAATCAGTGATGGGGAATGGTCAGCAGCATTCCTCTTATACCACCTAGCAAAGTACTGCGACTTTTGTACCCGATAAATGGCAATAGGCTCGCCACCTATTACATGGGACCTAACATAGTTGGCGAAACGTGGGTGCTAGTTCACCTCTGCCTACCCCTTTAAGATTGCGTCTTACAGCCACTTTGCTTTTGACTAATTAGACACTGACAATTTTGGATGAAAAACTCAATAGTTAAAATTGATAAAAAAACTCAGAAAACTAGAAGAATATTGGATGAAAAGTCGCCTAGAAAACTGGGCACAGAATTAAGTAGTCACCCGAGTTGCATGCCTTCTGAAGCACGCTTGAGATTTTAATATTTTGGTGCATCTTGAAAACAGCAACCATTCCTTTTATAAAAAAGTAATACTAAGTCTTGTCCTAGTAGGCTAGTAACATTATTTAAGTAATTATATATTTAAAAAGTTATTTGATACTTCGACAAATAGTTATTATCAAGAATAATATTAAAAACAACTCAAACTTCTATTTTGTTTAAATTTTGCCTACTAGTTATTAACTAATTATGATTTTTTATTCTCCCATTTTTTATCCAAATTAAAGCGATGATGTGCTAAATTATGTTAAAATATTTCCGATTGAATTCATCAGCGTTAATAACATCATTGTTACTGTGAAGTCGCTAATGTAATGAAAACAAGATATCTATTCATTATTCAAAAAGAAATAGCTGGTAGGTTTAAAAAAATTATATCCAGCTACTTGATGTATGGTAATTGCTGACTTATCGCAATTCTTTGCAAAAAAACATTAACAGTTAAGTAGGCACAAAATTAAAACATTTTATTTTCGTTTATTATATTTTAGATATATTACTTATATACCTAAGCCAGTGGGCCAGACCTGATATTAGTTACTTCAGTTATTTGAAAAAAAAAAAACATTGAGCATAAACTTACTTTAAAAGAAAATAAAAAACTTACAAGTATATTAACAAACAATACTTTTTGATTTTTTGACAAATATTTTTTTTTCATTTCTCCAATAGATACTTTTGATAACCCTGCACATTTCTAGTCTCACTTCCAAGAGACAGAGCTCAGCGTAGGTACCTTAATATTTAACTATAGCTTTGTTTTGAGTACGCGCTATATTCTGTTCCATTTGCATTTTAGATGTCGGCTAATCCGTTATATGAATCATGAATGCCTGCACTCTCGGCTGCGTGTTTTACACACACGTTAATCGTTTGTGTCACGAACGAAAGCGGAGTATCCGTGACAAGCGATAATATCCAAATCTGTTTAGCGCGCCCCTGATACGCTCCGGATATGAACGCTGTGCCACCCGGACGGTGAACCTCCTCATTTCACATACAAATTACACAAATACAAAATTATCCCGGCACAAACGGAGAAAAGGGAATAAAGTGATTAAATAGAGCTCAGCGCAAGACGGCTAGCAATCAATCATTTTTGTCGCTTACGGCTTTGTTGATTCTGTTACCTTCCGTCTCTTTTCCTCGGATGGATTCCGCTGTCGCCGTCCTCTTCCCGCTCGAAGTGTCGTGCCAGACAAGGGAGCAATTACATTCGTGATGTTGCATAAGCGGCACTTGCTTATCGCGCTCTGCCGCATTCGACTTGAGTGTAGTTGGTACTTTTTCCCTAAATTTGCAATTCGAAACGCTCTTGTAAGTGAAAAAGGCGGCGGTTTGTTTCGCTGTGATTGCATTTTTTATTTGTTTGTTTGTTTTTTAATGTCCAGTATCACGAATGTGCGGCGTCTATTGTAGTAGGTATGCTAAGCAGTCTGGATTTTTTTCTTTTTTACCGTTCGCGTGGTTTATTGAATCTCTATAATGACTTGAAGTAGTTCTCATACCTCTCTCGGTTCTAGTTGTAAAATATTCACCGTATTTTCATTCACAGGTAGTTCGTCTACACCAAAACATATTTTGCCTAAAACTAACATTATTCTCATAAATAAATAAATAAAAATAAATAAATATTTTTACACTCACACCTATCATCTAGCCCAAAGTAAGTAGCATAAGCACTTGTGTTATGGATACTAGATGACGGACATATTTTTAATAAATGTTGAAAATATACTACATAAACATATACACAACCATGACTCGGGAACAAACATTTGTGGTCATCACAAAGTTTGCCCCTACCAGGATTCGAACCCGGGACCTCTTGGCCAATACCCAGCAATCTGAGCATTCGAACAAGGCGGCCGTCCATGTTTCATGTTTTAGTTCTCTAAATTGTAAGAAAGTTTACACTTTGAATATTATTTATATCAATTTGAAAATATTTTTCCCGTCCAGATTTTCTTAAGCCATTATAGGGCAATGCAATGCAATTATTTTCATTGATAAAGCCATATTACAAATCTTTATGATTCAAATTATGGGTGCAACTATACAACCAATGCCTATAAAGGGTTAATGGTAAGTAAGTGTCATCTGCCAAAAACTCACAGTGACTTAATGTTTTGCTTCCAATTTAATCATTATAAATATATGTCCGAAAAACATTTGAAAGCAAAATAGGTCACAAAAATTGTGCTCTGGTTCGGGACTCGAAGCCGCGTCTTCAACGACACAGGCAGCTGCCTAAACCACTCGGTGTGTAATGATATCAGTGCTTGGCATTTGTAATTACTATACGAAAAAAAATATTAAATAATTTATTAACAAAACCAACAACACAGGTTCACAAAAAGTCCATGTGAGTAGTAAAAGATCATTTGGAACTAATCCGTCTCGTAATATCTTGTCATTACCTGTCTACGCCGAAGCTTTCGACGTTATTGTATTATAACGTCTTCCTAGTTGGTTTTAATTATTTTACAATTAGTCAGAAGATGGATGGGTGCGGGGAATTGTTTCGAGATTCAAGCTAACGATCAATCTTGGACGAGCAAATAGCTGATGCTGATGTGAGCTTCACGTTGTCTCAAAATATTATTGCATATTAATTGAAATTGAAATCTTAATAAAATATTTTTTTTCAGCAATAGAGGGAACATAATAGAGGCTATGATTTAGGCAAATTATTTATAAATTAAAAAAAAATTGTAAGACAACAGGAATTTGGCATATTGTGGCTTAATTATGGGATATAGTTAATGTATGATCACATTTATTTAATGTCTAGACGTAAAAAAACAACGCAGACGGGGTTTTTTAAACAAATGAAAATGAAGTATTGTGGTTAGTGACTTTAATTTGTTTGATAGTTTAAAACCAATTTATTTTACGTGTATAGAAGACTATTAATGCCCTAACTTAAAAACATGGATAATTTGTAAGCTTTTCAATACGACATTTTCTAGAAGAAAATTTACCATAAAACACACTTACCTTAGTATACATTGTGAGTAAACACACCCGTTTAAGCAATTCTAATTAAATTTGTGCACGTATCAAGTTGCTGCCGTATCTGTACGGGCTCCAGAGTTAAGCCAATATTATTTTGACGAGTCGTTGACAGTGGTTTACAGTTAATGTAACGCACGCACACACACAACAAGGCCGCTTGTGTTAGTGAGGGGGTCGCCTATTTTCACCCCGTGAAATAATAGGATACGAAAACAGAATATAATCCTCCTACGGAGGTTGAAATGAAAATACGAATATGAAATGCGTGGAAGGGACCAGTCGCCCACGTGCGCGACGAAAGGGTTACCGATGTTTATCTCCAGACAGTAAATCAAAATCGATGCTCATTCCGGCTCGCGCCTCAGATTTCGTGATTAGATATTTGCGGAAGTTAATAGGTTCCGTTGTTATTCAAATTTCTACCTTTTGTTGTGCTGCTTGCGGTGGAAAATTTAGTACTGCATAGGTGCCGCGTAGGCTTTTTCGAGTTGGTAACGTACTTTTTTAAGAGCTAGAGAGTATTTGTCTCTTCCAGTAAAAGTATGTGGGAAAAGGGGGACCACAATGGTAATAGTAGGCAATACGATACCTGACATGTCTATAGAAGTAAGCTTGTTATAGCTTGTTGGCTAGCATTCTTTGTGAAATGAGGAATGGGGAACAGCGTTCCTAGTACACCACCGTGCCTATTACACGTGGTGTCCTAACATACCTGGAGAAGCATGATTTATAACATGTATTTAGATACAATAATAGAACTAGCCACAAACACCTAAAAGTTACGACGTCATCACAGTCCTTGTATAATCGGGATCGTGAATTTTGTGTTGTCTGTGATATTTTGTTTTTATTTTACCGAGAATTGATGACATTTTAGTAAAATATCCATGTTGCCTACTATGTCCATCATAGCATATTTCTTCTAGAACAACTACAGGATTACACAAAATATACAAAAACCGAAACTGATGTCATTCCTCACGACCAAATCATTAGTTGACAACCCTAATGTTTAGGAGAAAGGCATGAAAATGACGTGTTGATAATAATTAAAGGCTTGGTAGTGTCGTGGCGGCTCGAGGGGGATAATGTAAGGCATTATAACATTACTCGCATAAAGCTCTACATTCTGATTGAATTCTGCAACTGAAATTAAGTAAGGATTTGCCTGTTTATGTTGGGGTTGAGACGGATCAGTCAATTACGCCATGCCATATCCTCGCTTCTATTGTTAACGCGTTTGTACATTTCGTGATTACATCACCGGCTTTGCGCTTTGCAACATTGTCATCTATAGAATCAATTACCGAGTAATTATAATTGTCAATGTCCTATTCAAGCCTTATCAGTTGTCGTAAAGAATTCCAGCTCCCATTCAACTATCACTTAGCTTAGCGTCTGAGAAGATGATTGCATATTTCTATTCCGTTTTTGTTCCCTTCTCGTCTAAGCGTTATCGCCTTAGGTATATTAACAAATGGATGAGTTCCCCGTAAACTGTTACTGAGCATACAGAACTAAATGCGAACAATCGTCTATTACCCGCGCGGGGTTTTTGCATAAAACATCGACGTTAGCCATTTATCACATCACAAAAAGCATAGGAAACTCTCCGCAATCAGTGAATCGAAAGTTTATAATTGTTTTTTTACCACAGAACATCGCGTACGCAAAAAACTCTATAAACAGTGTTCAAGACAGCAATCATAGCAATTTCTTGCCAGCTCCGGCCGAGTTTACAATTTTAATGGTTAAAACATCAACTTGCAATTGCTGGCAATCAAACAAATTGGCCGTTGCTCTTATAAGGAAATCGCAATAGTAAACGTAGTGGCAACAATTATTAAACGCCGTGGCGGCGCGGAACCATTCCGAATTTGTTTTTTTAGTAGATGGCACATTCCTATGTATTTGTAAGCTTTGGGTAGGTGTAAATAATGAACTATAAAGATCCGAATAAATTTAATGTCGCCACTGCTGGGGCACAAGCCTTGCCTATGGATGGAAGAATATAAGAAGCATGACCCAGTGCGTTGTTGACGATGCAGATGCAGCCAGAACCAAAAGCTTAATGTGCTCTCCTAAGCATGCAGGAACTCGAGATAATATATTTTTGTTTAAAAAATCATTGATAGGATTGGATTTCTATAGTAGCTGTATTCGTCATGTCATATAGGTACATCACACATTTCTCCCACAGGTGCAGAGATCACTTCTATTTCCAGTTGCTATGATCATTATGAAGGTTGAATTTTGTAACAAGATCATCACCAAAAAATAAACTATTACGGCTTATTGACTTACCAAGAAAACCGAGCAAAGTAAACTAAGAGACCCTTCAATTATATTCACATAAGGATAATAAATATACGTGCATAAAGCCTTATAGGGGTATTACTAATGCCCTTTTAGGGGGAATGATTGCGAATACGACAAACGTCCGTTACATTTATTGATAGCATAATACATTTGTCGTTTAGTTTATAAAAGTAATTGAGCCTTCAAATGTTTCAAATGATTAAAATGCGATAAGTCAATGTAGCATACAGACACCTGCTTGTATTAGTTAAGGACTCGATTCAAATTATTGATAAATGCTAGAGACTTTGAAATGAATTTTTATCTGAAATTAAACACCTAGTCCTTCACCTAGAAATAGCTTCTCCGGGTAAATAGGTTGGTAAATGCCCTAAAAAGTTAGCGCAATATGGGTACTTTTACACTCCTTGCTTCCGCCTAGTCATTACTTTAGGCATAGAAAGTTTGATTTAAATTTGTATGTAGTTCTCTTATACTGTATTTAGTATAACCTTAGTGCTTAGTATAACCTTAATCGATATGTTATAAGAACTTTAACGTAATTTAATAATATCCAGTTCAAATGGATGTAAGTAAATTAGATTTTTTTCACTGCACAATGAATGTGCCTCGCTTGAAATAAATATGGAAATAAATTCTTAAGTGTAATGGCGCCGATAAAGACTATTCGCGGTCTGTCTTCGTTGTAGTATTAACGTTAAGTAACAGCAATAAGTATGGTCAAGTTTTTACCTTCTGCCAAGTAATAAACTTTTCTTGTATGTCATAGAAAACATCAACATCGTACTATTTCCATGCTCCTATTAATACTTAATTTCCATCGGTTTGCTAGTGTGCAAAATCACCATTCGCCAACTAACGACTGTTCTGTTATATGACACAGCTCACACCTTATCATCAAATACCATTCATATGTTTTTTACGTGACGAGAGATGCACAGGAGTATTTTAATTAGCGCTGACTCCCTCTGTGCAATTGTTCAATTAATAAGTTTAAAGTAATGCCCCTTTATATGAATGTTGTTATTCAATAATTGGAGGGTGGCAACATTGTTGCATTCGAAACGAATAAGGTGTTCAGTTTTTGTTGCGATTTTTTCCTTAATTCCTTTGCGTTAACGCGTTAAGTATGATTACACTATTTTCCGAGTTTCAATTGTCTGTTTGCATACCTTTTGAAAAGTGATAAAACTATAAATTAAAAGCTGGTTCTTAGTCCTATATTATAAGTTCCTGTTTTAAAGCGAAATTATTGAGAAAAGTTTTTAATGGATGGTTATTTTGACAGTTTGCGTAAGAAATAAAAAAAACAGAATTTTTTGAAAGTGACAGGAAAAAAAGAGAGTGTAATTTCAGAAAATCAGTTAGCATCACGACATAAAAGTTATACATTACATCTAGTTTATTTGTTACAGTAACATTTTGACAAATAGGTATGTATAATCAGTAGGGAAATTAAGGTCGAGAATTGAAACGTCAAACGTTTAAATAATACTTAATTGTTAGAATTAACTATGTTCGTTTTAATTAGAAATGTCATCAAAATAATATATTTATTCGTTACTCAGACCTACATTTTCTTATAAAAAGCGCGTCGGCGGAGCGGCTTCGTAATTTCACACCTTGCAATCGAACAGTTAACCTTAACAGAAAGTACACATGCATCAAGAATACGCTTTGTCTGGTTACCAGGATCACATGACCTATCTTTGAATATCTATATAGTATTTACCGTAAAACAAATAGATACCGACTTTTCGCGTAACAATGACAAAATGTTAAAATGTGAAATGTTGTATTTAGCGTATAAGCTCAATTAAATTTAATGGTCAATATACTGAATTCGGGAAAATCAAGAAACAATATTATTTTGTAAGTCCACATAGGTATACTATGTATGTATAGGTTCGTAGCCATGCTAATTGTAATTTCCATTTAATGCCAAATAAAAGTATCTTAATAAGTATAGCATAATGATGCCCAAAAGCCACAGTAACACTCTCGGTTTTCAAAAATCAAATATTAATCAAATATATCTAACCTCTCAAATGTTCAATATTCAACATTATATATAACAGTTGACCGCTCGTCACCCTGACAGCACTATGCAAGATGTCAGCAACCTTCAGTGCGTGTACGCATTTGATTTATCAGCCATTTATCGACAAGCTGATTCGATATCCCCGGAGGCATTTATTACAGAATCGAATATTCGAACGTCGACTTGGGGCAAAATTACACGTTGCTTCTTTCCGTAACTTTGTTCGTTAGTTATCAAACTGACGACAAGTAATAACCACCATTAACCCGTCGAAGGAGCATCGAATGATTAATTTAACAATTAATAATATCATCGCAATTAATTGTCCCAGGCTTACTGCTGACAATTAAATTTGTGTTATTGCACATTGCTAATATTTTGCTATGAACATTTATTTTGGTTTTTTCACGTCTTTGAGCGAAAACATTTCATGTTTTCGTTTAATTGTACTTTATGACCTATGTAATGCAATTGCATTCAAGTTGCAATGGAACAAAAAACCACTACAACATGTAATTTAAATACAGTTAATTTGTGCTTTATTTTTAATAAAGACCTCTTCTTTAGCAGTGCTTAAAATACTTTTCGGCGTATTGTTATAATACAAAATAACAGAAGAGCTAGAGAGAGAACTTTTGTCTGATCGATTACGAAAACAGTGGAACCGTCGGTCAACAACACGTCAAGCGACTTTAGGTCAAGGTTAGGATGACAATCGCTTGAAAATATCTGACATTTTTGGAAAATTTTATATTTATGAAAGTTTTAAACAATCACTCGTTTTTCCCGGCATAAGTTACCTAAAATACATCTAATATTAAAAGCTGTAGATAAAGGTTTACAATATTATACTTGCTGCGATCTTATGATATTACTTACCTTCTTCAATCATGTAGCAGCTGTGCCCAAAACGCCGACAGATAATCTCTCTTTTGTGTTATATTATTAATAAAAATATGCTTCAATATTACTGTAACCGGGTAGTTAACTCAACAATGCTCGCGGGCCATTGTAAAAGTTCACAGATGATTTCATTTTCATTGTGCATCAAATCTAACATTTGCAATATGATGTGAAGAAGTATCAATGATCTATTATATTGTGTCAATACTATCAAAGATGTTTCTTAAATAAAATGAATGTACGTACTTTTTTCAATATAGTTTGGTTTATAATTTTGGATAAAGTGAGTTCTAACAATTTCGTTTTTAACAATTATCACTACATTAAATAATTGAAAATATTATGTATGTACTTTAATACATCATTATTGTCATAAGTACATGAATCATCATCATAAGCCCTAATAATGTGTCCACTGCTAAAGTACAGGCCTTCCATACGGATGGAAGAAAATAGGGAGAGATCTACTGACAAACCAATTATAGAGTTGAATTCTTTTTTGTTATTTTAACGACTTGTGAATGTAGGTGCTAATTTTGAGAATGATTTATTTAAAGAATCTTTACAACCACTACTAAATACTTTATTTAAATAACTCAATTAACATATCGTATCAGATGTCAATAAAATCTGCTACAAAAAAGTATGCTAGTTGCAATTACGCAGTCATCCTTTAAAAAAAAGGCTCAAGCTACACATCATTCCAGCACTCCATATACTTAACCAGGATAAACCGTATCCCTGTCAATTTACGAGTAATTAAGTCTGACCCTCTTTCGAGGGAACTTTTATTTGACCGTTCGAAATAGTCCTGGCTAGTTTAGTGGAATCCTATTGGCCTGAATGGCGTTAAGATCTGCTACAATCTTGATTAATGTTTGCTTGGGTATCTGCCTTGTATTGCCAAACTCTGTGGCTCTCATTCAATATCAGTCTTTTTTTAGGGAACTGTATCATTATTACGAGAATATTGTTACACTGCTGCAAAATGTTTATACCCATTCGTTGTCTTAGAATCGCTTTTACAATATTCAACGTTCAAGTTATTGTTTCGATTTCTAAATTTATTACTTGAGTTCTTCAAATGTTTTAGTTTTTATTAAAAACTACGTCGACGTCACGTAGTTTTATGCGAATGTAATTAAAGTTAAAGAAAAATATCTTAGGTTTGGTCTTATTTGGTGTTAAATTTAATTTTTCTCACAAAGGTGTTAAATTAGTTTTTTCTTTACTTTAAACCTAACCTTATCCATTCACAATATAATGAGAATCTATTTTAATTAACAATTAATTTAGATCATAAAAGTTTTATGAATTAAATTCAATGTAATTTCTATATAAATAAAATAAGAACGTTGATCATATAATAATCTGAGCACACACAGCTTTATTTTTGCAGATAATGTATCAGTTATCAAGTTGGCACGCTAAAAATGTAATAACGCCAGTTTATTATTTAGTGTAGTGTTATTGCGTATCACGTTAAAATAGCTAATCCGGTTTACGTCGCTGCACAGAGTTCCTGCCCGACTATAACATCTCAAATTGTGTCCGTAAGTAGGGGAGGCGGATTAGCGTGTGCCACGGCAAATATTTTATTACAGTCCAAATCTCCAACCCTCAAGGTTTTATTGTTCATAAGGCTCGTCCGAGCCAAATGAAAGAGTTTATGGCAAAGACGTAAGTCTGTCAGTGTTGCCGATGTAGGGGACTTTTATCCCAGAAACGAGGAGAATGGATTAAAATTGTAACTAACGAGTAGAGTGTGGAGAGACATATTACAATATTTCATTGCGTAAGTAAAATAAATGCGTGGTGTCACTTTTTTTGGATTAACAATGGTGACAAGTTGGACTATATAACTGCACACTTTTAAAAATAAAGATTTTGCAATTTGATTGATTGATTACTTTAACTACGATACTGTTCAAGATACAAAACTGAATAAACGATACCAAACCTACAAGGTAGCATAGAAACATTATTATTGTTTTAAGTTAATGTTATTAAAATTTGCTGTGTGGTGACGGCAGAGTAGAATACAATTGTCACCACCCCAAATCTCTCCTGTGGGTGTCGTACAAGGCGACTAAGGATAAATCAATGATGAGGAATGGGCAGCAGCGTTCCTCTTGTACCACCTAGCAATATAAATGTACTGCGACTTTTGTGCCCGATAAATAGCAATAGGCTCGCCACCTATTGGTATACATGGGACCTAACATAATTGGCGAAACGTGGGTGCTAGTTCACCTCTGCCTATCCCTTCGGGGATATAGGCGTGATGTATGTATGTATGTTTTTAAATTTGCAATAGTCTGAAACCACTAATCTCTAAAATCACTATCTCAACAACAAGTGATACACGCTGCATAGGAACCATGCAGTACTAGCTAATAAGAAAAGAAAACATACTGCAGCCAACAAAGTTGTAACCACTATACTGATTCAGGCAACACAATATAGTCGCAAACGCCATCTTGTTGACTCATGATATTGAACGTATTTTGTCGGCGATTGTGTATTACTGTTATTGATTGTACTCGGCGCGTGACTTGTGTTGATGATTGTATCTCTCATGAGCTATTTAGCACGTGTTTGCAGGGCAGTAGGGAATCAGAGACAGGCGTTCCACAAGGGCGCGTCCTCGGACCGTGTTTATTCTAGTTGTATGAATTTGCTTTGACAACATATATTGTGCAATGACACGCTGAAATGGTTAGAATAATAATATGTTGTAGAAGTACTGCATGAGGATATTTTATTCTTGGCCCTAGTTATATAAATCAAAATGAGTTTTGCTAATTTTTGGTAAGTAAGTTTTTCTATTTTATTTACTGTACAGATTTGATCTTCGACCTGTGAAGATTAAATCTGTCCAATAAGATTCATTTCTTATGGGACCAGATGTCGTAGTTATGCTAGTTCAACTATATACCCTACCAAAATCACAAAGACATACTAGGTATCCCGATATGTTACAATAATTACAAAATGTCCAGAACAGCTACGATCGCCCCTTAAGTTTTTGAAAGCGACAAATTTTAAAGCAATTTATTCCCGGAGTTTTGAACCGTTATTTTCGCCAATCGTATATGCCATTGGTATACTGGCCGTGCAATTATGTATTTATTGTAAACGCTACGATTGCCGGCCGACTGTAATTTGCTTTTAATTCGACCTCTTTCGTATCATTTTCGAGTTTCTTCGTTTTGCCACGCATTTGTTGGATTTTATACTTGGTTACCATTGATACATTCAATAATTTAGGGTAAGTAAATTAGTCAATAGATAACAGTATTTAAACATGAAAACAAAATGTTATAAAGAATATCAGTTTAGGTAATTATATATGGTTACATTGTATTGCATTTACTATCCTCGTATTTATCCCGAGGGACTTAATGTGTCCAATAATTTAATCCGTATTGTGATTTACAAGCCATTACGGTTGTGTTAAAGGTTTCCAGTTAAAACCACCGAGTTATAAAGTCTAGGAGGCTGCGTTTACGATAGATATTCTCTATTTTACGACAGCAACAAAACGTTATATGATAAAAAGATCTGATTTTATTTGCAAATCGCACTTTTTAAATGCCAGCTCCACAGATTGGTTGGTTCGTGAATCCGGGCACCGTCGACATTTATGACCTTGCTAAGCTAAGCATGTTAAAGTTAAAAAGCTCTCTTTAATTTATTGTTTTAATTTGATGTTACAATGCAAGGGTAATGTACCGAGGGTTTTGTTACTCTACTAAGGTGTTACTTTTTTTGTAGTACTACAAAATAGTGACTGTTTAACTGCAATGCTGTTTGCAATTGACAAGTAATTCGATGCTGTGGCATAATTGGACTCCTGATGTGAAGTACAATGTGATACAGGCGACAATGTCAGTTACGCCTCTTACTCTTTTTTGCTTTATAGCCAACTATTTTACATCTTGCTTGTTTAGTCATTTTGTAATAAAACTCAATGGTTGTATCCTGTACCATTCTATGATAGCTGCAAAAGTAAAGATTTCTACTCTTAATCCCTATCATCCTTATATAATAATAATAAATACTTTTTATACTCACACCTTTCATCAAGCCCAAACTAATTGGCATGAGCACTTGTGTTATGGATACTAGATGACGAACAAATAGTTTTTGACAGTTCTTCCATTAAGATAAAATGTCAAAAACTGACGGTTAGATTTTATTCATCTGATTAATAGTTGGTGAACTCGAGTCTTATAAGGTTAACTGTTAAATTATAATAATGGTGTCACCACATGGCACCATCATTGTTTAAGAAAACGATTCAAAACAAACAGCCGATTTTACCAAACACCTTTTTTCTGTCGTTAGTCTTTTGCGGTTATGATTGCTTTTATCCCAACCTCCTTTAAACACATAAGTGATATAATTGGGGTCCCGGTTCTATCGATTCTAATTCTAAATAATGGCCGGTAATTTGGTACGATCATTTGCCGAGGACAGTCGATACTCGATCAATAAATCGATGAAAATCGTTATAATGGCGGTTCGAAATCGACGTTTCATTTCTTTAAATGCCTGATCAGCGGATTCGCCTAATAATAGTTATAATGTTAAACGATGAGCATTTTTGTCTGTTATGGACCTCTCTTTATTTTTGCCGATCATTTAATTTTATGTGCTGCAACATTTGCTTTCTTCAGTTTTGTGGACACGGGACCTTACTATTTTAAACCTTCTTTAATGGGAATAAAAGAAACATTAAAATTACTAATTTAAATTAGGAAATGATTAAAGAAACCAGAATTCCAGCTGTAAATGTAATAAAGCGTCTTGACTACCTTTGCAATTAGAAAGAGACAAGATATTAGAGATGCCGGCGCATTAGAAGGAGACAAACTAAAAGGGTTGTTTTGACCGCAGGTTATTACGAGATTTAACACGTATTTGGTTAATTAGTAAGTGCGGTTGACCGGTGTGGTGTAGGGATGTTTTACTTGTGTGGGGATTTGTTGATGCCCTTTTCGGTTTAGTGACCTAATTGTGGTTTTCGGGTGTAATTTTCTAATGTGTTCGTGTTCTGGTTCAATTTTTCACGCCTTATTTTTTGTTGATGCAACGATACAAACGCTCGAGGAGCTCGCTAGCGCAGTGGTATTGCTTAGCCTGCGATTACGTAAACTAAGCAATGTTCGCTAAGGCCGGTCATTGGATGAGTGACTAAAAATGTATTATCTCGAGTTCCTCCGTGCTTCGGAAGGCACGTTAAGCTGTTGGTCTCAGCTGCATCTGCAGACGTCAATACCCACCAACAGGCACTGGGCCAGCGTGGTGGATTATGGCCCAATCTCCCTATATTATCCCATACATAGGGAGGACCTGTGCTCAAGCAGTTGTAACATTCAAGGGCTGGTGATGATCCAATGACCGGCCTTAGCGAACATTGCTTGGTTTCAAAAATCGACCTCCGCATTCAATCGCTATAATGCAATGGCTGATCCCTTCAATAATTCTTAACTGCGGTTTAGACAAAATGACGACCTATTATTCAAACAAAATAGATTCCATAATTCTATTTTGAATAATTAGTTACAAATATAGTAGAGTTTGAGAGGGGTATGGCTCAAAAGATAACCGACGCGGTTACCAGAGTAAATAAACCCCAACAATTAATTCAGGGTCCATTGGTCATAATGTTTGTTTGTCTGTAACTTCGTCCTGCCCACCGAAAGAGCTGAGAGTAAACAGTTTTTACAATCTGTTCTATAGCGGTTTCGACGTAAAATTTTCATCAATATTTAGATTTAAACAAAACCTTTTCGCCCCATCTGAAGACATGTGTATAATCTGTTCCAAATTTAAAACCAAAATTTTTGTTGAGAACACCGAGGCCTATATATGTCGTTCAAATTCCAATTAAAACGACTTTGGATCCGGTTCCGGTTGATAATTAAAATTTTCCATGATACCCCGCAACATACCTGCGCCGGTAATCGCGGAACAAAGCATCACATAACATTTAATATTCAGCAATCCCGAAATCCTCTGTAAAACGCTACCACAATGGAAAAGGGTTGTACTCCTTTAACGGTCCAACCGTTAATTCGCGTTTAATTCGACACCTTGTTAATTGTTTCCGACGCCCGGTTTGGTGACCTCACGGACTCCACACCGCCCGGCACCTCCGGACCCCCCTTCTGGGGGTCATTTTAAGAATATTTGCGCAACACCCTCCATGTTTACTTGGGTTGTTTGTGGTACCCAGAAAACAATAGTCTCGAAATTCATTGCTCATTTTATTATTGTTTGTTCACCGTTTTACGGGCGATTCGATTATTGGGACGTGTAATTAAATGATAATACTGGGTATTAATTGGATTTTACCTGAGAGTTACTTTTGAGTGCTCTGATGTTTATCGTAGAATTTGATAATTGAATTTAGAGGTTGTTTAGGAACATGCTGATTGGGAACCGTTTCCATCACCGGTTTTTACGTTAAATTTTGATTGAGCGTAATACTGAAACAAAATATGTTCCTTACAGACTCGAAACCTAATAATTATTTATGGTCTTAATCAACACTTTATTTTGATCTTCATGCTAATTTTGTGCTTTTTTTACAGAAATGGCACGAATGGAGAAGTCTCCGTTACTGGCGAACGGATACAACGCTCCACCAACCCACCTCGGCCCCATGGGCTTCATGCACCAGCACGCTCTCATGTCACCTGGCATGCCACACCCTGGCGTTCCAAGACCGGACGGCTCCATCATCAAAGGTCAACCAATGCACAACATGGAAGCTCTTGCAAGGTAAGGCGAATTGTCCTAACAATTAAGGTTTATTAAATCACGCCTGTAAAAGAACAGAGGTGAATGAACACCCACGTTTCACCAATTATGTTAGGTCCGAAGAACCTATTGGCATCTATTGGGTACGAAATCCACACGTTTTAACAATGGTCAGGGACGGCAGTAATCAAAATTTTAAATCAGGGGCTTGATTCTGCTAATGGTAATGTGAAAATCATGTTGCAGTGGTTTGTGAATAGTATTGCTTTATGGCACATTAGGTCTTGTTATTAAAACAAAAAAGGCATCAAACGAGTAGATATAACCATAACAAATTAGTAAACAAATGTTAGAAAAATATTACAAACAAAAAGTGGGCAGAAAAATTATTGTCCTGCTGAGGGAATCGAAACCGCGTCCTCCGCAATTTGGGCGGCTGCCTATACCACTTGGCTAATCAAGGCATCCTGAAATTTCTTTGTGATATGTTTTTAAACATTCATATTTATTTAACATTTTAATGTTCAAACCAAAATCAAATAGTAGGTAACACGAACTATGTTAAAAAGCATGACCATTGAAACACTGCTACGATTATAAAGATTTTGGTTAGTTGTTTAGAAAAAGAATTTCGATAAATTATGGCCTTGATGCGGGACCATAATTTATCGAAATTTCTTTTTCTAACCACCAAAATCTTTGTACTAATTTTTCTAACATTTACTTAATGTTGAAATCAAAATCCAATAGTTTTACTACTATAATTGTTGTATGACCAGAACGTGTGGTCAGGTATATTGACGGCCGCTTGGGTCAAATGCTCAGATTGCTGGGTATTGGCCAAGAGGTCCCGGGTTCGAATCCTGGCAGGGACAAACTTTGTGATGACCACAAATGTTTGTTTCCGAGTCATGGTTCTGTATATGTTTATGTAGTATATTTTCAACATTTATTTACATAATTATATTAAAAATATGTACATCATCTAGTATCCATAACACAAGTGCTTAGGCTACTTACTTTGGGCTAGAATCTCGCTGCTAGATGATAGGTGTGAGTGTAAAAATACTTATTTATTTATTATTTATTCGTGGATGGATTTGAATTTTCGCGCTTTGTCGATTCAAGTCGAGTTCTGTCAATCAATCGGATAACGAAAACCAACTTGGTATATCTCCACAGTCAAGATGGCGTTATAGCATAACTAGCAATGCTTACTTAATTGGATTGCCGGTGTAAAGTATTAGATTTCTCGCAAGTTTATTCCATGTTAGAGTACCTACCTCGGACCGGAGTGGGTCGGGTGATATTTTAATATTATAATCCGTTAACTTTTTGCAAAACGAAATTACGCCACGAGTTTTTATTTCTATATTTTCACCATTCACAGAACAACTGAGCTACATTATTTTTTATTGACTCGACACAATCTGCACTCGCTTTTAAGTAAAAACTATGTAACATTTTTTATTTTAAGACTGGTCACAGTAATGGCAAATGATAAAATGACCATGGAAAAAAGAGCTATGTAATAATAAATATTGTATTAGTATATTAAAATCTAATTTTTCATCTTAAAATGAAATAATAAGTAACTTACAACAATAAAAAAATCACCAGATTTTACTTAACTCAAAAAAAATACAGTTTAAATTTTTTTTACATTTATAAGAGTATTATGATTCGTACACGGGTATACCTACAAGTTTTTGTAAAGAATGTAATTATACAGCAATGCTATCCAATTTTTTTTTTTACATTTATACGAGTATATGATTCATAAAGTTACACAGGTATACCTACAAGTTTTTGTAAAGAATATAATTATACAGCAAAGCTATCCAAAATTAATGATGTCATATATCCCTTATTAATTCAATGATTTTAATTTATACGGAAGAATTATTGCGTCGTTCATCTCACTTTCCGTGACGAGATGGGGTTATGATGAGCCAAAGAGATTCATTAGAAATTTTAAGATAAATACAGATTAAAAGCTTCCGTGGACAGCTTTGTTCGTCCCTTTGAAATCGTTATTCGATAATAAAGTAAAAGAACGTCTGGTATTGTATATATCTGTCAATAGTACTATTATTTTATTTACTTCTACCTCTATAAAATAACAGGAAAACTAATATGCTGTATTTTTTGTATCTTCATTTTTGTGTTTCTTATTATCATTTTACACTAAATACTATCGCCATAATTTTATCCTATCATTCCATTACAAGTGAGTATTAATTTGAATTTTATTTCAACATTATTTAAATGTTAGATGTAAGATGTATGTTTTTTTGTGTGAAGTTATTAGTAATTTACTCTCAAATAAATTTTTGAAATGAATTATAGTTTACTATTTACTGTTTCAATGAAGGACAATATCTGACTGTACCTACCAATAGAATGACGCGGACGAATTCACGAGCAATGTCATTATTTAAATATTTACTCACAAAATAAGTCAAATACTTCACCCATGCACTCTGACGTAATACTCATTAGTAAGTTCAAAAAAGAAACCTTTAAGCAGGTCACAAGTCGGGCAGGTTAAATGACGAGGGAAGTTAATCCAGTTAGAAAAGTACAAACAGTAGTGCCCTCGCTTCCGTTCTGAAGACCTACAATACTCACTTGACTTACCCCACTGTCTTACTGCCACGTATAGGTTTTAACGTGTCTTTTGCGTCACTTGATAAATTTCAATAGAAAACACGTCCTAATACGGCAATTTTACCAAATATACTTATCACTTGAAAATTGTATAGTCAGATTAAACACCGGTTTGACACTTCGTCAATGTATTTTCAATCTTAGAATATTTGACGCATAGTGAAAAATCGTTAGTAGATAGTTTATTGTACAGAAGCGACGTAATCAAGTTCAAGTAACAAAAATATTAACTTGATTATAATATGTAAAATAGTATGAAAAATTGTACTTTAATTTTGTAACATTTTGTTCAACCTGTACAGCAACAAATACATTTAGCAGATCTCTGAGGGAAGTTTAATGAAAAACAAAGAGCTAAAGTAATCGAGAAACAATTTCGACGATCACGCATGAGTTGTTACGGCACAAATATAAGTGATTGTTTTTAAAACATAATTAATTTCTTCGACCCCTCGTTCAACCTAACGGAACATTTAATATTGAGTGCTCATAATTATTCCTTTTACATTTGAACCCTTTTTCATTTAAGAACTTCTGCTTTAAGTACTTTCAAAATTTTGTTTGTTACAATTTTTTTGTCTTCTTCAACGATAGGGCCATTATTAAACGCGACTGTGTATAGGATCAGCTTTCTTTCCCGTTATTCTCTTTATTTTACTTTGATGCATGGTGCTTCTGTACCCCTTTCTTTATTTCATTCGTTTTATTTTCTTTGTCTGCAGATCTGGTATATGGGAGAATTGTAGAGCGGCTTACGAGGACATCGTAAAACATCTCGAAAGGTAAGAAACATAACTTACCTTAACTGAAACCTAACCAAAATAATGTGTACACAAATAATTAACTAGTATAGATAATAGTGTACTACTATGTAGATCTGGAAGATCGTGGTAGTGATCCACTCGATCATTGGTCAGTGAGACATCGTATTCAAATACTTTTTGTGTTGTCTTAGTCATATTTCAATAATTATAGTTGTGTTTATTATGTTTTTGTTAAATCTTTATTTATCATCGCTCACTACCTACTCATGGCTTAAAAAATATTTATTTTAAGTTATAAACATATAAACATATTAAGTGCAATTCAAACAGAACTATAATATTAAATGCGTAAATATCCAATATCCAAACAAAATAACACGGTGGTATAAAAGTAAAAAACCTCCCGCCGAAAATTGTAATCAAGTAGACTTAATGAAGAGACGTAAAAATAGGTTTAAATTAAACAAGGGCCAGATATCACAGGAGGGAGTGAAATTAGAGGAGACAATTAGATCCGTGGATCGGGTGTATTTTTAACAAATGACCGCTCACTGGCTTCGCTTGCGGGGTGCGAACAATTCATCAAACTCATTCAGGGGCTAATCTCGATGTGAGGAAAAAGCGGCTCTCATGTAAATTGGGCCGATTCAAGGGCCAATCGTTGGGGGAAAGCGCTTTTCTTTCCGTGTTTAATGGATGGTGATTGATCGGCGGGTACGCTTTGAATGATACGCGGTTTTGATTTCATTTTCGAGTGCTGCTTGAATGTTGCGATCGTTTTTATCGATGTGACAATGCCGCTCGATACTTGGGAAACGTTTTAGCAAAATAATTTTATTGAGACGACGTTAAAAGTAGTGGACACAAAGCTCGGTTTGTAGTTTAGTTTTTATAACGGCCAAACACAATTGACAACAACAAATTCGGTTGACTTAAATTTCCAGCGAACGGCTTTAAAAATATTAGAATGTGCCTTATTTTGGATCGTTTGCCCGAGGAACCGTTCAAAGGGATAAAACGGTACACAGAAGCAGAAACGCTGTAAATCCACCTATTAGCTGTGCGTCAGAAAATAAAATCGTATCCGTAAAATAAAGGCTCGGCGAGTGTGGGGTAGAATTACAGTCGGACAGCGAGCCTTGTACCGATGTGTCACTGTCAGCCGGCGATCGCTCGCCACGGTGCAGGATTAGAGCCGTTTTTAAAGAAATTACCCCTAATACCCCAATTCAAACGTAAAAAAGCGACTCGAAGCGTTTGGGCAAAATCTCTTCAAAATGTAGGCATTGTATATTGGAGCAGAATTTTTTTGATTCAGAGCTTTATGACCGCGACATATTTTTGAAACGCGATGCGACTCGATGTGTAGACACCCAACAATCCGGCGTCGCGTCGCATGTTTATAGTGTGTTTTTGGTCATAGAAAACCAATACATTTTGATTCGACTCAACACGCGTCGCGTTACATCGGGTCGCGTCGTGTTTTAAAAATGTGTTTCTACCATTATTGTGTCGTTCAACGGGATCTTGCAAACATTAAAATGTTGATATTATTTATTGTCCTTGTCAGAGTGGCAAGCTTCCTTGCTCTTACATTATCTTTGGTTCGTTTAATTTACGCATGCGCTTCGAACCGGTTCTCAATGCTAAGTCCAATTAATTGACAGGATTATCTCTGATTTAATATAATTTGTACTGTTTGTTTTGTTTTATCTGTACTCTGTTGTGCTCCACTAATAATGCTTTAAAAGAGATTAACATTTTGAGTTGGGAGGTGTTTGTTTGGTGAAGCGTAATTCTTCTTTGTACATTTCTTACTGGATGTTTTGATACAGACTTAAAGATACCATTAAAGGCAGAGTCCTATTGATCTACGCCAATAAGATTATGATATCTTTTAAACAAAATTAAATGACTTCTTATTTGACTTAAAATACGTTATTCCGGCTTAAAGTGTAAGATGAATACTTGCTAATCGTGCCTATTATACCCAACTGAGCTTGATTCATTCATTGCATTATAGCTAATGAGATGGTTCAGTCTAAGTTCAAATTTCAATCATTTGTCTTTATTGTCACTGTTGCAATACTTGCTTTCTTTTTTAATTCATAACCCTTATAATGACTTTGTCAACATAATTATATGAAATTTCATCTTGGAAATTATCACGAAAGTTTTGTAGTGCATCACAATGCAGTTGGGAGTTCCAAGTAATGTTCTGGAGTCCTGGAGCTATACCGCACCAAAACTAGACTTCGAGCTCTGGACAAATCGCGGGGATCAATGCATTCGTCCGGTTTAATTCCATTTCGGTTCGAATTAGCTGGATTAATTGGCGCACGGCGGGTTAAGCCCGCTCCGGGCATACGCCGGCATCGGCACACATCGCTGTGACGGCCATCGTTATTCATCCTGTGCCCCTTGCCACCAAAGATAGCTGTGTTTGTTCAACCCTTCGCACGCTGCTGTTTTAAAACTGACTGTTCATACGGCACTGTGCGCGATCTCCACTGTAATCGTTTCGACATTTAAAAACGAACCTGCTGTATTTATAAGCTGAGCTGAGCTTTCAGTTAAATTTTGCTTTCCCGGTTTAAGTAACATTTAATACGGCAACAATTCATGGGGTATTTGTAATTATTACAATATATTTTGTGAGTGCCATCCCGCGAACTAGAAGAACCGCGCCGGCAACATTTGCGTGATTGAATCCTCCACCATTAATTTCAGCGAAGATCAAACGGAGACCGAGGGTGATATTTATCAAGGATATTGCGAATTATTTTAATCAAATCAAATTCCCTTCCTTGTAAACAAATGCTTTTGATTAATGAGACGCGCGACAGAGCCTCGCAGCCGTTGTGATAAAACACCCGAGGAAAAGGCAAAATTAATGGTCATAAAATGAACTCTTGTATACGTAAGATAAAGATGCTGAATGCTGTGAATGCTTAAGTGATTTTTCTTCTTTGCTCCCTGAAATATGATTCCGCGATCGCATCTGGTGTTTCAGTACATTTATTTCGGGGCTGCGATATTGGCCCGGGGTAACTTGGAGTGATTAGTGCGTCACTTTTACTCACTCCTGGGAGATATTCAGATTGTCATGGTGAGGAATCATTAATAATAACAAGTTTTGATTTTCAGTCAGCTAATATGCATAGGGCGGTGCGCAGGGAGCGAATGACGCAGGACAGCTCGCATACCTTTAATGATTGTCACCGGTGTAGGGATTTTATGTAGCTCTTTGTAACGTACATACATACATACATAAATCACGCCTATATCCCCGAAGGGGTAGGCAGAGAACTAACACCCACGTTTCGCCAGATATGTTAGGTCCCATGTAATAGGTGGCGAGCCTATTGCCATTTATCGGGCATAAAAGTCGCAGTAGGTACATAGCTAGATGGCATAAGAGGAACGCTGCTGCCCATTCCTTATCACTGATTTATCCTTCGTCGCCTTGTACGACACCCACGGGAGAGATTTGGGGTGGTGACAATTGTATTCTACTCTGCCGTCACCACACGGCTATATCTATATTTTTGTAACGTGGTCTGTTATAATTGAAGAAGTTATTAGATTTATTATTCGTAACAATCAAATTAACCTTGCCGCGTAAGAGGATTGTGAAGCTGTAAATTTTAGTACAAAACGCAATAACATTTTACACCCCATAGACATAGCCTAATTTGAGTAATTTTTGGATATGTTGTACATATAATATAGAACTAGGTTCTTATGTTTTTATTTTTACGACATATGGCTTGATAAAAGTTGTTAGCATCGAAATATTTCTATTTTTTGTATAAAATATTCCTCCAGCATTATATATATTTTTAATTTAAGTAAACTGAATTAATTAAAGAGAAAAACTTACATACCTAGATTATGATGTACTGAATCTAAAATGACCAAAATTTTCTCATTTCGTAAAGTTTTAGGGTAGTGAAAACGTTATCGCTCGAGACAAGTATTATATTTTTTAATTATTCAGAAGAATCTTTATTATTTCAATCAAAATTACTGCAAGTAATCCCGTTTTCTCGTCTTTAATAACCCTTAGCCCCGATAGGTAGTTCCCTCGTGAACTCAAGGAAAATCCAAGCAATAGGCACCGACGCAAGCTACACGATAATGTAACTTGCAGAGTCAGCTTATATTAATCTGGATCTGGCGTCTGACAGCACGAGTCAAATTTCTCATCAAAAATAAGAATTAATGGGGAACAGCATTAATCATCACTGCAACCGGCACGAGGTATATCCGTATCCCATTATTTTGCGTTACTAATGATATGAACGCGACGATAAGGGATGCTTTGGAAATTCTCAAAGTCACCACCCTCGATTGGCAAGGTTCCTAAGCAGTATTCAAAATCTCTGCTACGTCTACACCTGTAGAATAATAGATTGAAAACAGATCATGAAGAATCATCTCCGTATATTTTTATGAAGAAATTCTTCTTATTAACGTTGCGATACAAGAAAACGCAAACGAAATAAGAAAAAAAAATATGGTAATGTAGGTAATTGATTTGAATTATCGGGCAACTTAAAAATATTTTCAGGTGATGCAAACATCATCATCACCAACCCTTTAATGTCCCCACCAGAACCAACCCAATGAACGGTCTTAGCGAACATTGCTCAGTTTACGTAATCTCAGGCCGAGCGCTATCGAGTGTAGTTTTAATAGTTTTATTACTCTCTTAGTAAGTTTTTCTTCAACTTGCTATCCCTTAAACGGTAAGGAAGTAAAGTAACATATACACTGCGCCAGTTTGTTAGGTATAGGTCCCAATGTAATAATATATTATAAATAGTATACCTATATGCCCCACTTCACTACCGTTTGCTAATTAGTACCTCTTCGGCATAAAGCTTACCTTGAGACAAGTTAATTATACAAAAGTTACTGATTAATTTATCATTTAGCCAAAAAGATTACGGGGTTGTATGGCTTCCTTGAGGTCGAACATGATATTAGAGTGTCTTTCACGTTTTTTTTTAAATAAGCCGCATTACTTCGGAGTATTAATTTATTATCTTATTATACTGCCACTTTTACGCTTTTGAAACGTTTGCTAAAAGGAATGTCGTTAAGAGAATATTATTACCATGGAAACCTAGTTGTAAAAATACACTGGCATAGCGGACGGCCGGCGGAGTGCGACGGGACCACTAACGCACCGATCAATTAATTACGCGCCTTCACTCAATAATTTTTAATAAGTGTGCAACACTAATCACTTCCTCTCGGTAAGGCGTGACCGTTCTATTTGTAGTGTCGTCGACAGAAGTTGTCACTTTTTCTTTAATTATGTATCGGCCTCATTTCTTCGCGCCCTATTAGTACACATCAATCAATGTTGCCAATACCTATTTTTTACCCCGCGACTGGAGTATTTTTTCCCTTGTTCCGTTTTTGTTTACGGAGATTTTTTAAGTGGGGAATAATTTGATGAGGTCCGCCACCCGACTGTGTTGGATGCGAGCGACGCTCATTTGTCATCGTCTTGTCATTTCTGCGTTTCTTTCGAACAGTTGAATTGCTAAAGTAATTATGTAAGTTTTTGTCGATTTTTTCCATTTGGCTCTCTCCTCTCTCGCACATATTTCGTATCGATCTACTGATTCTCAATTTATTACTGATCAAGCCATAAATAAAGGTGTCGTATAGTGATTATGACAAGGTTTTTGCTACTTCGTGTTGTCATTAAAAATATAATCTGTTACAAAGATTTTGGTGGTTAGAAAAAGTTAGAAAAATTATGGTCTTGATGCGGGAATCGAACTCGCGTCCACTGCATACGGGCAGGTGCTTAAACCACTCGGCCAACCAAGACGCTAATAACTTGCCGAAATTTTTCTAACCTTTAAACTTCACGTTGTAAACCAATAGATTTTAAGCCAAATCGAATAGAATATAATCTGTTATTGCTAAGGTGTTGGGACCCTTTCCGTTCTTTAAATTAGTTAGCCAACTTTAAACATTTCCACTAATCAAAGCTTCGTGCGTATCCGTCACTAAATTAAAAAATGTTCTGCAAGCAAATGTCGAGTCAATTTTTAATTCGTGATTAACAGACGAAAGTCGTTGCAGAAACTATGAATACGAAATCAACGTGTCATGTTAATACGGACATCGATGGGGTAAATCAAATATGTGAATCCACAGATCAAAAGAATTCATTACAATGTGTAAATCACAATTTGCATGTGGCGCATGAATATGCATCCCGGGCGCCTGGGTTTGAACATCCAGTGCTGCGTTTGAACGCAATCCCAGAATTGCCAACCAATTTTCAACCAAATCAGCTAGCGGGTGAAGCACAGCATGTATCTACCAATATGTAAAGTATTTTTTTTCAGACATTCAGCTGCCTTAGTATCTAAACTATGTATGTAAACATCCAGTGCTGCGTTTAAACGCAATGCCAGAATTGTCAACCAATGCATCCCCTACCGTTAATTTTGGTCAGACCTCATTCAGATATCCACTCCCATTTAATTCATATCATCCATCCCACCGGAATGATTCTAGAGGTGAATATAAAAGTGACGGAACACACATAATGTCCAACACACTGTATAAGGTGGGTTAGGATGTACTGTTAGCTGCCTGCCTCACACTATTTGGTGCTTCAAGGTGCTTATTTGTATACACTGGGCAATCTCCTTTAGTCGGCTTTTACGACACCTCTGGGGCGAGTCGAGATTGACACATTCTATGTTCTTTCTTCGCATTCGTTCCAGCATTAAAGACATAAAAAAGAAGCACGGTATTCCAGTTAATTGGCAACACTAAATACGCTTTAGGGGCAATGCTGACTGGACATCAAACCGGACACTTGCCATTCTATTCGCTTCCTGACCTTCCCGTTTTAGTATGCTAATCCCAGCTCAGGGGAATTACACAACGGAATAAAAAGTATTCCGCTGTTTACATGCTGACTTGGCGTCGAGTGCGAGTCGTGTGTGAGTGCGCATAAATCGACGAAAAACGCGTTACTCACGTGCAAACATTTGTCGGAATACAAATTTACAAATGTGAATTTTATTTTTCAAATTCACACACAGTTCGGAATGGATTGTACTATCTTCTAATTGCGTGGTAAAATTATATTCGCGTTACTGTGCCTCACCTAGTATTTGGAACGTAATGTGCTATTCTCAAAAATTCTTAGTTCGCTAAGGCTCATTTCATAAAATATTCGCCATCATTAGGTATGCATTTTCTGGAAAACAAAAAGGTAATTTTTCGATGTACAGACAGCGTGCCTAATCACTTGATTAAAGAGAAATAAAATAGGACTTACTAAATTAAGCATCTGTAACTTGTGATAAGAATTGTATCAAATCAAGGACATTTTTTAGTGAATCTAAATGGAATTACTTACCTACTTCCATTTCGATCCATAAAATATAATAAGTTTCTCGTAGGTACTCGCACCATGAGTCACTCGAGAGATTATCATCAGTTTCCTTTCCAACGAAAGAGGAGACGTTGTAACAATGCCAATAGATTGATACGTCTATGATAAATAATACGTAATTGAATACAAGCAGGGGTCATCAAACCAAGTCAGCCATCGGATGGCTAAATAACCGCTCAACCCTACGCTGCGGCCCACAAATCAAATGTTTTGATAGCACCGCGGTATTAACGAGACAATTTGATTGCGGACATATACACAGCAAATTGCTTCTAAATTATATTTTCTGTTTACTTTCTGCCAAACTCCCCGTTTCGATATTGTGACGTGTGTGCACAGCAGATGCCCGCCTGTTTCATTCACGTTAATTATCGAATTTGTTTATGCGAATTTGTTTATGCGACTTTGTAATGGTTTCATCAGAGTTGTTTTTTGTTTTAGATGGCTTTATATTTGGGTAATTAAATCGAGTCACAACAGATCGGTATTTTCTTGGTGAGGAAATTGTCTCAAATCTGTATATAGATAAATAAAAGTAAAGATAGGTAAAATTTGATTCTTGAAGATTTTTGTGATCATTGCAACTCTGTTACTCGCATTGAGTTTAATATAAATGATAGCAATGTTTCATCTAGAAACTTGGAGAATTTTCGATTTTTGTAGTTAATATCAGTCTACTTGTAAGGGTACCTAAGTAATGAAAAAATTAGGCAATATTATGACTAAAATACAACTGAAAAAGTCTAGTGAAACTAAACTTATATAGCTCCATTTTGTTGACCTACCAATTATATCCTAGTCGATGCAATTATGTGATCTATTGAACATTACGTAGATCAACCGATTGTGACTTTGGTAGGACCCTATTAATTAAAAAATTAAAACTACAATGATTTAGCTGTATCTGTTAACAAGGTGCAGTAGCCGTGTGCTATCTATGAAATCTGTCATTTAAAATTCTCCTGTTATTAGTAACTGATCGAGCCTATATAACAAGTTTTTTAATTAAAACGCTGCCTAATTTAATAAGACATGTAGTACCAAACTAGAGCTGTTGCTCCCACTTAAAAAACCTTCACTTTGCTCCCATGACAGCGAGATTGTTATCTTGAATTTAGATCATATCTTATTTGTCATTGCAATTTAGGCAAGAACTTAATTAGCCGGACAGAACATTTAATTATATGTAGATACCTATAAAATTTCATTCTATATAAATAAAAACCAATTATTATTATCCAAATTCACTAAAAACGTCTTTGTTTCATGGCAGTCGTTATTGTGTCTTTGGTTATCTATGAAAGCCGTCTCTGGGGTAGTTACGAGTGGACCAAACTATGATCGATGAACCGCACTATCCGACTCGGACTTAAGATAAATCGACACAGATTTTGTGTTTGTCTGTCCGATAATATTTCTAAACGACAAGCGTTTATCCGACGTGATATAGTCATATATAATACTCTTTTATATGACTATATCTCGTCGGATAAACGTTTGTCGTATAATTAAAATTTAATTGAATAAAATTCTTAGATAAAATGCCACTGCGAACTAATTTGAACTAGGTGTCCTATTCTTAGATTTATCATTGAAATGCATACGGACTTTGGCTATAAACATTATTGTGGTCTATTACATATTTCTGTATTGAACTAGTACCGACTTCAATTCTTATTACTGATATCAAGATTCATATACCTAGCGTCGGCCGAATTCATAAAATTCTATAATATCACCGCAGAAAATAAAATGCCCACGAAGATAGACCATTATCGTCTCGTTCAGAACATGTTGTGGTCAATGCGAGCAATCATTTCGATCACAATCATTACTCGTGTATCTTGCGCCTTGGTCATCCAGCGGCTAAAATGATTCACTTGATCGACTGTCCAGTCCAGCGAATTCGCTCGGCTTGCTAACTCAGCTTCAAGCCGCTAGATGATCAGGAAGGGTTTGTCACGTCACATTATCCAAGGAATTCAATTGGAATTGTGTCTATGGCACTACACTTTTTGCGGTTGCTTGCCCCTTATATGCGAGTGCATTGAAGCCTTATTTATGCAATCGGTGGTCGTTGAATTGTTCGGATAAGATTACAACGCATTTTTAAACCAATTGATCTCCGCCCTGAGAGCAATATCGTTAAATCTAAACCGACACAAAGCAGACCAATAACAAGGTTATTCGAGACGCTTTTCCCTAATATTCGAGCAATGAAATTTGGCATTATCAAAACGCATTCCCATTACAGATAATGGTAATGCCCCTAAAAAGTCGGGGCATACGAATTGTAATGGCAATTTTGCATAATTACCTATCCAGCAGTGTGCCGGGACAGGCGACGCGCTGCCCCTTAAATCCTAATAAGATCGCGCAGGCTCGATTGGAATCTCGTTACGCTTCTATAATCTGTTCCCAACAAAAAGATTGTCGTTTCTGCAGCTATTTTTCTTGGCAAATTTTGTTCGTTTATTTTTTCTTTGGATAGTGTATCGATTAATACTTTAAAATTGTCTGTAGTCATGAAACATAATGCTATAATGCAAATCATTAGTACAATAAACACTGTTAAAAACAAGTTCTTAAGAAGTGACATGAAGTTTAATAGCTTCAGCGGCCACCTTTCCTAAGATCACGTTCGCAACTTCCTTACAAGGAGCTTAAATCTCCTCACGCACTTACAATATCAGAACAAGCTTTAAAGCCCCAAAAGACATATTTTATTTTCCTCTGAACGCATTTTATATTTCATTCCACGTTTCATAAGCGAAATTTGCATGGCCCTCCGTTTGCGAACCGTAATACCCCGGTCGCTTAGTGCACTTTTATTATGGTATTAAGTGATGTAATTTTTTTCATATTATATTATTCAAATTTAAATAACTGTCTTCGGTTCCCCTGCGGAGGACCCACTGTCTTCGCCATTTCTTTCTGTCGCCCCTAAATTTGCTTATTTTGGTTAGACATTTCCGCAGTTCGACCAAAGCTCCGTAGAGTCGCTACTAGATCAAAATGCTTAGTGACAAATGGAAAAAAAGTATCTTGCTCTAAAATTCTAAATCTTGAGGGGGTGACGGCAGAGTAGAATACAATAGTCACCCCTTGCCATCTCTCTCGTGGGTGTCGTACAAGGTGACGAATACTTAGCAATATGTGTACTGCGATTTACGTGCCAATAGATGGCAATAGGCTCGGACTCTGTTACATGGGATCTAACATAATTGGCGAAACATAGTGGTTTTCACTTCACCCCTTGAAAGATAAATAGGCGTGATATATGTATGTATGTATCTTGATAAACTGTTCGTAAAAAATAGAATACCAGTGCTAGACAAAGCATACCGTACGTAATAATAAATGGGCTGCAAAGGTCAACTGTTCTAATGAAGCATAGGCACCGTTCTGGATGTAGTGTTTGGAATTTGGAGTATTTACGTTGTAAAGGTTAATAGTTTTCAATGACAGTAACTGTGAATGTTACTGTTGTAATTAATTTTTTTCACGCTGCCCATAATATTACTAGTAGCGAGACACTCCACTGTAACTCTGTTCCAAAATTCAAGAAGTTAAGAGGCCGCAATTTTTACAAATGACATCGTGACGTTTATGTGGAGGGTGCCTCGACGACAAGTCATCATGTTACTGCTTTCCTATTATTTTTGCTTTCAGCCGTCTTTCTGCTGTCGTGAATATATTTCTATATCTCGCGGTAACGCTATTTAAAGGTTATTGAAAATCGATCGCTTTTGATGAGTAAACTTTTAACTTGTAAAGATTTTGATACGTAATTAATTATTTACGCCTACAATTAAAGTAGTAATACAACAGACGTAGAAAATTTAATTGGTTTATATTCATTAATGCACAAATTTGAAAATGATCATTCTATACTGAGCTTAGCCGTATCTCTGAAACCTGCCTTAATGATATGTGTCGCAATATTGCGCGGCGTTATTGCCTTGAGATCATTTCAAAGGCAAAACATTGCTTTATCTGCATATGCTTCAAACTTTTTACTCATAACAACAGCCCCTTCTGCTACTTGTATTTTCTTTATAATTTATTCCATTCCTCCCCTACACATTGGCATCGGCCGCTGATATTTTTTATTCGATTAGTAAACCCCTAAGGTGTTTTTAGCCTTTTTTCGCTCGATTTTCTTCGAAGCTTTGTTGACTGTTTGGGGGTTACAATGCTCGTTTCTTTTGGATGAGCAAGCCTGTTTATTATTGAGATTAACTGTATTTCTTGCCTTTTTGTTTGTAGAATGGTTTTGCAGTTTTCATGTAATGGAACATTGCTGTCGGGAATATATTTTTCTGATTTTACATATTCTGATGTATTTTTCAGATTATATAATCGAGTATCTGCAATTTTACTGGAGAGGTATTCGTAATAATGGTTGTAGTAGGTACATTACATTTGTATACCACCATTATTTTAGTAAACCGATATGTGGTGCTTCTATTAGGATTCAGAAAATGTACAACCAAGTATACAAGTAGCAATTGATTAAACAGAAATTCTTCAGCAAACCATAGACCAATGACCCTATTCCCTCAAACCGCGATACTTACACACTCGATTTGTGTTAAAGGGAGGCGCGGGGGGATGAGAGGAAACTTTTTGATGGATCGGACGGAGTTTGTTTTGCATGTGAGTGATATGTCTGAAATAATAAATGTTGAGGCGTCGACGCTTCCCGGCTCCCTTCCAGCGAGGGTGGCTAAAACGATTTTTGATTTGGGTGTCAAGCAAATGTTTTACGCAGTGACGCTCCGACTGGATTTGATTTTCTTAATCGATTCCCTGGAAACCTACGGATGCGCTTGTTTCATTAATAACTGTACGATTTCGTGCTACGCAAATCGTTGATATGGAAAGCTTTGTTTAATACTTACGCTAATCAGATTATGCATACAAGACCTGGTCGGAACGTTCGATGGTGCAGTATTAGGTTATGTGAGCGTTCGGTATTAACTAATCAGCGTACATTGGCTTTGGTGGTAGATTGCAACCATTGTCCGCGCTCGTGGCCCCGGAATATCTGTTTAGGCCAGTGGCCACTCTGTAATGGCAATGGTTAGCGTTAACTACCTACGTCAAACTTCATAAGCGTAACGTTTTCGTGTGCACTGAAACTTAATCTAATATTGTTATCAGCGCCATCTACTATATTGAACGTTGTTAATCTAAGTTTGATTTATGTTTCGGAAACAGTTACGTATTAGGTTATGCGCTTAGTGAGTGGTGTATAATTGACAAAATAACCACTTTAATTGAAAGTTGATGATTTTGAAGCTTCTATTTTAAAATAAGTAGGTTTTCTATACAAGCAGAAAACAATATGGTCGGTATCAGTTCACCTGCAGCAGTATTTTATACTTGAGTTATTTCACTTTTTTTAATAATTCGTGTTGCTTAACCTTTCTTCAGTAGAGTAAGACCAATCGCATGGTTACAGCTTATTATTTCGCGTTATGATGATCTTATCTTAAGGAATACAGTGAAAACTACGAATTAGATACATATTTGCAATAGGCAATATGTGAGTTAACTTTTTTCACTTATTGGATGACTGGTCAGTGCTACTAATTCTAGTAATTCTGGGGCTATTAATAATATCCCAAAAATGGCCAGAAAACAAAGAAAAAAATGTAATTTTTCGGTCTATATTATTGAAAACTGTTATCAAATTATTCGTACAAACATAATGGTACAGATCTCAACATAATCACGATCATAATAATCAATTACTTTTATACTTAGATATGTAAAAGCAATTATTTAATAGATAGTATCGGTCTTAACTGCATTCAGAATGGTTCAAAATAAGACTTCAGCTGTCAACTGTGAATATATTTTTTATGCCGACTGTACACGTCCTGTTCACATCCGAGGCCAATTATAAAGGGACTTGATTATTTTTTCCCGTATCGAGTCAAACATGATCATCAATCACAGCAACACTTGTGAAGATAAAAGGCATCAAAGGAAGTCGAAATTATTTATTATTTTATTGATTTGCGTTATCTCCTGTCCGATCGACGCGATCAGTCGCTTTGGATTAGTTTGTGGTGTTGATGTTGATATTGTCAGTTGGGAAAAAAAAGTATTTGTTAGTTTTTAAATTCTCCCTATATTTTAGGGAAGGCAAAGGGTCTAGCCCATACAGCCAAGTCTTTAGTGTATATTTTATCTGTAGTCGTATGAATTAATGAGTGGGTGAAATGTATGAATGAAATTAATTTTACGTTAAAATATGGGTGCCACATATTTTAACGCATCTAGGGAGTGCTTGGCGCGAATTGAATGGTAACAGAGTTAATGATGGTGCTTGATGAAATGGATAAAACCACAAAAAGTATTTGTTTTGTTTCTGTAAGCAGTGCCTTGTATGGAGGTTTTAATGTCGAAAGCTGTGCAGTTTATTGTATTGGATTCCAAGTTCTTCTAACTTCTTTAGTTCGCTCGCATAATTTTAGTTCCAGCATTGAGTTTTTATTGCAAAATTAGCTTTTTAATTTTACAAACTGTCCAACACTGATATGGAAAGTTATCCTCAGTTGTTTAACAATAGACGAGTTTCTTTTCTCGTTGCTTAGTCTTTTGGACAACAACTACCGTCACGTAAAATTTAAAGCTTAACTTTTTAGCTTCGGAAAGAATGTGTTTTGTTGAAATTGAATGTGAAAGAAAATGATTATTTTCTATTACAATAGGATGAAGAGTTTCCAATGAGACCACGAAGATCTAATAAGTACCAATTCTAATACTGTGTTAAATTGGCATAGAACACTTCACCTGCAAAGAATCGACCCAAATAATTTAATACACTCCGCGATGATTATTCTATGTCGTTCGCAGTAATGCATGCATTACCATTAGTTCTGCGCTGTATTGATCTGGGCTATTACAACTCAACTACTTTTTACTCTAAGGTTAGTGGCCATTAATGACAAAATATCTCAACAATTTTGTTCGCCACATAACATGCCAAATTTTTAATAAGGACTTTCTCGTTTTTAATATACAAAAATAAAAAACAACAAAATGCACTGCAAAAAGTTGGTAAAATCTCTAGATTCACACGATCAAAAGATTTCAAGGGTAGGGAATTATTTACATATTAATGGGTGCGGAAATGAAAAATATATTAAATTCAGACCGAGGCCGTGACTCGTCAGTAAAGACGACACGGTTTGTAGCGAGGGTACGCACAGAGCACCCGACAGCATAGAATCCTTGCGTCACTGTATTTTTTCTGGTATTCATTTTCTTCTATCCAACTCAAATCAACGACTTTACATCGTGGTTCGTCTATGATACGGCAAAGATATTAATATTCTGGGATTGGCAAATTTTATCTGCTTATTTCTTCAAGGTTACAAAACATTAGTGTCATATTTTACGTAATGATCAGACAAATTCCGAAATAAACAAATATAAAACACACACAATTTTTTATGCGCTTATGATTTTAATTCACGATGCGTAGTAGTAAATTCTGAAAGGTAGTTAAGCTGTAAATAATAAAGCAAATAAGAATAAAAATATTCGTGTTTGACTGATTAAATGAATTAACAAAACGATTAAGACTAATTAAAGTAAGAAAAACGATTAAGTAAATTAAGTAAGTCAGTCATCCGTGACAATGGCGCATGTAACTGTGCCGAAATATCGGAATTGTAACAAAATCCAGGTACGTGGTATAAATCCCGTTTTAACACAATTTAAAGATAAATAAAGTAAACTTCTAAATTAAAGAATTTCACAGTTATTATACTATTTTCAAATAACATACATTAAAAGCGAGATGCCGTGTGGTGGCGGCAGAGAAGAATATAATTGTCACCACCCCAAATCTCTCCCGTGGGTGTCGTACAAGGCGACTGAGGATAAATCAGTGATGAGGAATGGGCAGCAGCGTTCCTCTTATACCACCTAGCAAAGTACTGCGACTTTTTTGCCCGATAAATGGCAATAGGTTCGCTACCTATTACTATTACATGGGACCTAACATAATCGGCGAAACGTGGGTGCTAGTTCACCTCTGCCAGCCCCTTCGGGGATATAGGTGTGAATTATGTATGTATATATGTAAAAGCGAGATGAGATAAAAGCCGAATAGATTAATTATTTGTTTCGACTGTTAAGTCCAAAGGGCCAATAGTCATTCTCTGGCGGATGGTGCTCTGTAACCCACAAAAGGGTTCCGCGAAAGCTTAAAACAGCCACTTATTATGTATGTTACATTTCACTTTCAGACGTCATTTATATTCAAATGCGCAAAAGGCATTACTGAGCAAAAATTTTAGCATTAACCCCTTTTGAAACGAATCAAATTGGTTTCTTTAACGAATTCACCCGTTCTTTTTTACTTTGATAGTTGAGTGCCTTATTAGATGAACTTTCCACTTGTTGAATGTAAATTTCAACTGTTCACGCTACAAATAAATTTGTATTTAAGTTTTTCCTGGCAGAATTTTAATATGTACCTGATCAGTATTCATGTTTACAGTTCCTACAAAATTAAAATTCGATCTCTAAAGCGGCTCATTCGTTTCAAACAGAAAGATAATAAGTAGAACATTAATAAAAACGAATACAAACGGAAGCATCAAAAGTCCAATATTTTACAATCAAAAAGAACCCACAGAATTAGGGTAGCGGTTCCAAAGATCGGCACACAAAATGATTACATGCGCCGTCTTCATCCTCTCACAAAAGAACCCAGCGGGGTTCTATAATATTATACTTTTGCCTTTGTAGTAGCACCATAACTCGGTGGGAAGCATGCTTTATGGTTTCAAATGATAAAACTGTTTGTCAGCAGCTTTTTTCGGATTTATTTTGATGTTGCGTGTCGGATTCTTGTTACATTCTAACGAGCTATTGACAGGTGTTTGGATGAAATTATCTTTTCTCATACAATTACAGTGAAAAATAAATTTCAAAAAATTGCGGTACAATAAATCACATATTTTTTGTAAATGAGTTTTCTATTTAACAAATAAAATAAAAAAAAAAAATTGATTGTTGCAGATTACGCGATGAACGAGGCGACATGGAACGAGTAATGGCGATGGATAAGGCGCGCGAGGGATCACATAATGGTAAGTTACATCTATACTAATATTAATAAGCTGAAGAGTTTGTTTGTTTGGTTGGTTGGTTGAACACGCTAATCTCAAGAACTACTGAATCAAATTGAATATTATTTTTTGAGTTGGATAGTCAATTTTCCGAGGAAGGTTATTTAGTAACCGACATTAACGCGAGCGAAGCCGCGGGCGACCACTAGTATTTTATATCTGTCATTTAATTTTAGCTTAAGGACTGAGGCCTTCTACAGATTAGGTTCTGTGAGTTTAGTCTAGCTAGGTACTCCTAATTTAACAATGGAGATGTCATATTAAACGTCAATAATAATGTTGGTTTTTGAAATTACACAGACACATTTAGTTATAAGTAACATAAAGGTATTTTTTTGTAGATAAATTTACTTGTGAATTAAGTCCCGAACTGTCAGAGACAAATAGCCAGATACAATTTTAATTTCTTCAAAATATGCCCGTCTGGTGTAGACCAATACAATAGCCATCACCCCCCAAGATTGTAGAAGGCGACTAAGGGTTAAAACAGTGCTGAGGAAGGGACAGCAGACTTCCTGTTATATCGCCTAGTAATATACTACGATTTACTTGCCCAAATGGCAATGGGCCCTATTACGTCGGACTTAACATACTTGGCGAAATGTGGGTGTTATTACACCCCTGCCTGCACAAATAGGCGTCATTTATGTTTGTATGTATGTTAATATCCAAAGAAGGCTGGTGTCAGGCAGGCGGCCGACTGTAAAATCTGAGCAAAACCTTGAGCAGCATGGATTGGAATGTTCCAATCATTCCAATGACTCTCTCCGATCGCAGTTGTCTCGACATGGTCCGTTCCATCTCTTTTCTATACATTATCATAACTAGCACCTTACCGGTGCGATAAATTATATGAATCAAAAGGGAGTGGATGGCTAGATGACGTCTAACTGGTATGAATGAAAGAGGAAACATACTGCGCCGACGCCAGATAGAACAGGGCAGGGAGAATATCAAAGAAGTATGTTAATAACATATTAATACAATCTTAACAGGTTCATCGCCCGGTCACAGTCCGGTTCTCAACCTTTCGAAGTCCGGCTCTGGCGGTGACAGAGACCGGATGGACAGGAGAGACCACGACCGCGGAGACCGAGGCGACGGCTCCGCTAGCGGGAGGAGCTCCGCCGCGTCACGGCGCACGCCCCAGCCGCCACGACTGCCGTCTGCCGCCACAGCTGCTGCGTCACCGCGGTCGCACAGCGACGAAAGTGACGCAGTGATGTCGGACCAAGAAGACAATAACGTCAAAGACGACGACGAAGGTATAGTGATAATAAGTGTTGTTAATTTTACTAAAGGCTATTTTTATAGTCATTGCTCTCGTTGCACCCACCAATCCGCACTGGGCCAGCGTGGTGGGTTTTGGCCCACTCTCCCTATATTCTTCCATCTACAGGCACGCCTGGGCCCTAGTGAGGTCATTAAAGGATTGGTGATGATGATGATGATGACTGTAATTATTTATTGAGCCCTTTCATTGTATTCACTTTTAAAAGAGGATAGTGGGTGAAGAGAGTCGTCATCATCTCGTAGTTTTGTGGCCCATGTGACAGGGATCAATATAGGTATTAATGTTCCCTGTAAAGTACGGAAGAAAATGCCATGACCGGTCTTTTCGAACATCTCTTAACTAACGGCGTGCTCTAAGATTAAGATCTTGTAGGAATAGTCGATTCCATTTCAGAACACGAACTTCAAAAGTGTGCCTTAATAAATTGAATCTGTGTCCGAGACCGAGTCCAATCGGTAATAATTTTCAGCGCAATATCTTCATTAAAACGTCCCGTGGTTATTAATAAGTCACCCTCTTGGCGGCAATCTCGTCCAGGCATGACAGGAGAGTGCCCGTGTAACATTAACACCGGCTAGTGATACCACCGGTTCAATATACTGCCATGTAATGCACGGCGAAATTACCCAGTAATAGCCCTGGAACCTTCAGCATTCATAGTTCGGAAATTATCAGCCATAAAACCGCGTTCCTTTTATTCTAGAAACTGGAAACACTTATTTATAATAAGTGTAAAATGGCTACTCCCCAATACATTGTAAGTCGATATTATATTATGTTAATTATTTTACTATACGAAACGCGAATGGAAATTTAATTCCTGTTGTATAAACAATGGTAGGCAACGCAGTCGTCTATTGGCGTAAGGAATATACCTTGCCAGCACACGAAACGCCAAACCACGAACGGTCTACGAATAAAGCGGTGCTGCGTTCCCATACGGTTTTCCCTCTTGATCTCTAGACACCGCACGTTTGTTCATAATGGTCGTTTATAATAAAATCTTGTTACGAGTATCGTCCGCAATTGCCCTCAATGATGTATGAATAGCTCTTAAAAGGACCCAATTCATTTTTAAGCGCGACTCGAAGAGATGCTCGGAGATTTTTTATTAATACTTGATACAGACGTTTTCTGAATATGATTTGTACTCTGTGGGGCAGATGCTCGTAAGAGACGATGAATATTGCTACAGCATACATCCCGACCTATTAAGACTATTAGGCGCATGATGGATGGCATGACAATTTCTCCGTCGACGTGCTCGGATTCGTTTTATCTGCAGCTTTTTGTTCATTGAATCCATTGCCGCACTAAATATTTTAATCAATTTAGTACTATCTCCGTCTGCATCATCAATCAAGCGAAAACTTGTTATTATACCGACGTCACTATCTCATAAACGCAATTACAGCTATTTGATATGGAATCATAAAATCAAATTAATGAATGAGAATATTATAAAACGATTATTGCCTATACATCTCTGTCTATCTTCAATCTGGTAAGAACAATAAATACAGAAAGCTGTCTTAAGCTTTAAGTGCCAATTTACAATGATTACAGGGAAATTAAGATTAAACGATAAGGCATCTAGATCTACTTTGAAGATAGTCCCCATAAACCTTGTGTATGAGAGCATTGTTCATAATGACAGCGTGACTTGGAATAATAGTTTGGTCAGCCATTAGCTAAGCAGTTGGCTAGGCGACAACGCAAATCATAACATTGATCCACAAATGCAAATACATGGGGCATACAATAGCTAAATTAAGTGAAACAATACGGATTGTGTATTGTAGTTATTGCAGGTTCCACACAAAATGTTCAGAGAGCGTGGGAACGGATACCTGCCAACGGTTATAAAAAATGTTCACTTAGACACGATTTTACGGGATGAGCCCCGGGAAATTTGTGCAAACAATGGGTGTGATGACGAAATCTATAGTCGATCTCATATAAATGATTTGCATTCACCACACGCTAGTCTCGAGCTTATCGACTGCATTCATTTAATGACGAAATAGAATTAAAGAATCGAAGATGAATAATTAATTCTCCCGTGTAATTTATCTGTGTCACGTTTGCTCTTAAAGCTTTTTCACGACGGCTCACCTGTGTCATTCAACTTTGATCTTAGTCCATATGATATTACCTTTCTGTTTCAATCGACCTTACCAATTTAAATAATGGTTTATTCCAATTTGTTCTATTTGCTCCACAACTTTAAATCTTTCATGATTGAAATAAAGTTTCAATTCGTTTGATTGGATTTAGATATATCCTGTTAATTGGCCTTATTAGGAAGATTGTGTTGTGACAACCGGAGAGTGGTATCGTGAGCATCGACAATGACGAAACGATGTTGTCTTCATTATTTGATGAGCGCTCACTATCTTGTCAGGTAAATTAAATGTATCGATAGATTATTTCGGACCGTGAGAGACGCCAATGGAAACACTTTCTTTTTTTATGTGTGAGGTCCGTTATTGACATAACGTGTACATTATTGTAATTATCTCGTCAATTTTTAAATAATAGTATTCTTGTTGAGTTTCGTCACACACATTAAGATAACCGTAAATATTTACTAGTTATGATTATAGTTAAGTGGTTTTATGTATCATGGTCTGAAGAATTGCTGTCTAAATGGCATTGTTCGGAATGTCAACTAGGTAATTATAAAATAATCAATGTGAAACATATTGGAGTAGTTGAGCCGAGTAGTATGCAAAAGAAATAACTGGAGGCACAGTGCGGCGGAGCAAATAAATCGGTTAGAGACAGCCCATTCGGTGTCCAATGACTTCACCACCGGGTCCTATTCCAACTGCCTATCGATGTAGCTATTTAAATGTTAGGTCACAAGATTTAATAGGTCGTTTTGCTTACACAATGCCAGACGCTATTTATTGCAGTGAATAATCACATGCACATTTTTGTGCAATATTTTAGCATATATTTAAATAAATCTTCATAGTTTCATTGATTTTAGTTGGGTAACTTCTATACATTATTATTTTTGTTCATTTTTATTTTAAATAATAATATTATATTTTCAGTATCTGAAGGATGCTTTTCAGATACACGTTTCAAAGCGACGTAAATATCATTGATTACCATTGACAAAAACTATAAAATGTAGTAGTAAATCAAGAGAAAGAAATATTTTAATTGAGCGCACTCAAGGATTATTTTCGTTATGAAATTTCAAATAATTACTTCAAACCTAAAATTTTTAAACTACATTATGAACCGCCTATATGTTCATTTAAAACAAATAGAACCGGTTCGCATTGTATTTTTTAATTTGGGTTTTGTGTAAATATTTGGGATTTAATAGAGAAAAAAAATCTTGAGTGCACTCAATTGAAATATGTATTTATTTCTCTTGATATATTACTATATTTAATAGTATTTCACAATGGTAATCAATGAGATTTACGTTGCATCGAAGCGTGTATCTGAATAGCGTCCATCAGAGCCTCTTGCCCACCATTGCCACGCGATATCCATGTTCGGTGCACGGTGCAATAATAATTGTTATACCAATGATACATGCACGCGATTCTCGAATATTGCCGTTTGTCCGCATATGTTGCAATTTAGTCTCATTCCTTTTAGGGCTTCTTATGAAGCAGTTACTGCTTAAGTGATTTATAATAAGACATTTTTAATGTAGATACCTGTCATGCTGCAACTCTCAACAACGCATACAATTATGATTTACCATTACGGTGTTAACATTGGACTGCAGAATGCAACTTTTATTATACGAGCTGCGTTGTTCTTGTGGTGTAAGTAGGCTTAGTCCAGATAGGATACCACATTTCAGACTGCTAAGTTAATCAATGTACCTATTCATAACATCAAAGCACAGCTGCCTATCTATTTTATTTATTAAAAACCGTGCGTGCGTTGAATAAGTTTTATTCTAAGGTCAAACACCTAAAATTGATTATTATATTAATTGCTTTTTAAAAGTGAATTGCGAAATTTATAAACAGTTCTAATAAAGACAATAAAGTGATAATCAATCATGATACAATATTTAATCTGAAATCAAAATTTATAAAAGCCAGGTTTGCATTTTGTAATAATTATTCTCTGTTCCGTCTATTTACTCTTGTGGTTTAGGGGTTTACAATTTACGAAGTTCTCTAAGGTAAAGACACTACCGAATGGTAGGTAACTATGTAAACTAAAAGTTAAGGGATATACAATTTACCAAGTTCTCTCTTGCAGGTGGTGACTTGAGTGACGGAGAGCGCGACCTCCCCGCGTCGACGTCTCCAGCCCCTGTGAACTTCTCCGCGCCAACCACCACGTCGCCGTCAGTGCCCGTGGACCCCACCGCAGACACCCTCGTCTCCTCCACGGAAACCCTGCTCCGGAACATCCAGGGCCTCCTGAAAGTGGCAGCGGACAACGCCCGACAGCAGGAGAGGCAAATCAGTTATGAGAAAGGTGAGTTTTCCTTTCATACATTAGGCCTTTCTCCCACAGCGGGCCTAGCACGGGGACAAGTCTCTCTCCACCACTTGACAGTGTTTTGTCTCGGGAAAGAAAAAAAAATTCCCCCGAAGGAGATGTATCCACGTCCCGTGCTACGGGGGCACGGGTAGACAGAGATAATAATTTTTTTTTAATAATAAATATTTTTACACTCACACCTATCATCTAGCCCAAAGTAAGTAGCGTAAGCACTTGTGTTATGAATACTAGATGACGGACATATTTTTAATATAATTATGTATATAAATGTTGAAAATATACTACATAAACATATACACAACCATGACTCGGAATCAAACATTTGTGGTCATCACAAAGTTTGTCCCTACCAGGATTCGAACCCGGGACCTCTTGGCCAATACCCAGCAATCTGAGCATTCGAGCAAGGCGGCCGTCAAATCATCATTATCTAATCTCATTGATGTCTTCCTGCATGCACCACGACGGTTGGGGTAATTTTGACCTGGCCCTTTTATAACAGACTTTCAGTTTGATTTTGAAAGAACCGCCTAGGCCTTCACTTTCCCATTTCTTCATACATCCACAGAAATCTTTTTTATCATTCTCCTTTCATTCCATTCATTCTTTATAAGTCACCAAGCCATGCGAGCTCTGTGCTGTACATAATTCTTTATTTACAGATTATGACACGTTTATTTATATCTGATGGACTAGGCTGAGTTGTATACCTCTCAATTAAGTACATACATTCCTAGGTGATTACAGGACCTATGTACAATCAATAAAATCCACTTCACTGTTTTAACCTTTAGTCGCCTTGTACATTCTCGGGAGATTGGGGGTGTTGTCAGTTCTGCCCAGCCGTCACCATACGACTTTTATAAATATTACACTAACCTGAAATGTAAAAATAATATTAGGTATCTCATTTATTAATACGCTTCTTGTTAACTTCGGGATCACATCATTGAATTTCATTACCTACAATTGCGTAGGCCTGGTCCAGTGTATTCACCTCAATGCCTGTTACCAACTAAAAGGCAAGTTTGCTTTTCAAGACCGTATTTGTAAAGTATGCAGTATTTCCTACTGTAAACGTAATGTCTCTCGGTACACTTACCATAAAGGTTAAACCAGAGTTAATATTAGACTGTACATGAAGAGTATACATATTATATTAGCAGTATGTTTAGCATCAACGACGACAAACGACGCGAAGTTCCGAGAAGACATATGGCCAACAAAGATTTACATATGAAATTATCATAGATTATAGAATACGGAGACACTGTGCACAGGAAGCCTAATCGATGCAAATGTTATAATCGATATTGGTCAACGTCTCGAGTGATACGTTTCTCAGTAGTCGGACCCATAAGCAGCACTGATTAGCTGCTCTAAGCGTCTTTTTAGCGTCGACTATCAGCATTACCCATTATAACGATATATAAGTTTCATTTGCATCACATTACATTTGCGTATATATTACATAATTACGGAAAATTATTGAAATTAGAAAATAGACGGTAAATAGCAGTTTTGTCATAATAATTATTAATGACCAGCCGCTGCCTCTGGCATTCTTGGAATCACCCAGTGAATAAACGATCTTCTATCATTGTATGTACTTACATTGTAATCTTGTGGGATGATTCGAAGTCTGGACCATGGGGCTATAAAGCAGGTGGCAATGACAAAATGTAGCTCGGTCTGTGTGTTTAAGCATTACTGTTATATCAGTTGTACATAAAATAACAATAGACCCATACCTTAGGCTCTTGTTAAGTATAGAGGATACAGGTTCGGCCGCTCGCGTCTCAAACTCACTACTCATGTCGTGCGTTTGCAAATAGCCGTAGAACAGATGCGCCTGAGTTATGGGCCGGCCCACTATCATTACACACGATTCCATTCAGACAGCATAATTGTTTAATTGATATTTCTGCGAGTTATTTATACACACATCATTCCATTTTCCCCCACGAGAAGCGTTCGTGCGCTATGATCTTGACAAGTTGCAAATTGTATACGATTGCAATTGTTCAGATGTAAATGTGTAAATGTAAATTGATGTGTAGATGTAAATGTAGATGTGTTCGTATAAAAAGTGGAACTGCAATTACGAATAACGTTCGAACACGTAAAGCGATTTTAAAAAGCTGAGCTTTATTTAACATCCACCGAAAGCATACTCGAAGCCGACGAGAAAGAAAACAATTGTTATTAAAATATACATAAAAATACACATGGGTAGGGATGAAAACCCGTGGCTCAAGTCATCATCAAACTTGAATATCAATATTGCGCCTCCAGCCAATTGTATTAATAAACAAAACAAAATGAGAAATAATAACGCTATAGGCTAACAAAAGGTTCCGATTCTCCCCCCGCGTATAAAAGCAGCAGTAACGAAATAGCACTCTAATCTAAAGATACTAAGAGTGGTATTCCCATATAGATACAACCCGTAATTTTGTTATTACGATAATAAAATTATTGTTGATGAAACATTTTTTTGAATCGATGTGTCTGGGGATCTTTACCGTTGAATTTTTTCAAAGAAATTACAGCAATCACTCGCTTGGTTCGCCTCGGCTCAATTGATAGGTGTTTCTGCGAGAGGCTTGCATTTTGTTCGATGTATTCCATTCGCGCTTATAAAACGAAATTTAATATAACGATATACATAATGCACGATTGTGAGACGTTATGATGTCTTTCTCTCTCGTAAGTAGGAAGGTCGGGTTAGTCTTCAGTACCTACAATAGACTTAAAATTTACCATTTTTCTTAACAAATTTGCACTTTACGACAAATAAGTTAATGTTAAAAATATATTAAATAAATTTGACAGTATGTAAAGTTGTTTATCTACATATTCATTTTATAAAAGCACTTAAGTTTTAACTAAAGTTACTTAGTTGAAGCAATTATTGCTATATGAATGTCTGAGAATTTTCATTACGCTTTGAATATTTTCCTAGGCGACACAGGGCTCGCAATTCCAGCCACTGGATAAACATAGAAATCTCCCCCAGCCGCGCAAATAGCAGATCACTATCTAGGAGCATTCGCTGACAATTTTTACACTAGTGCACAGTGGGTGACAGACAAATGTGTCGCGCATTCACCGGCTTATCTGATAACCGCGAGAAGGGTTGTCTGAAAGGCCTTTCCTATAAAACGCTGTCGAATCGTTCCCGTAAATAGACTAGCAATGAATGGGAAATGGCCGTCATATTGTACCTTTTCAAGTGCGTTTTGGAGATTTACTTGCGTAGATAGGTGAGAAAGTTTTAACGTCGATCACTTTTATCTGTTTGACGTTTTGGCGAGATATATCGAGAGCTATTTCTTCATTCTTGACATTTTCTACACATATAACCCTTCAGAGATAGACGTTTCTCGCCTCACGTGATTCGAGTACACCCGAGTGTACATTAGGAACGTGCTCGTATTGGCTGGCCGTTTCGTATTGTTCTATGGGTTAGTAAAACACTCTCAAGATATGGAGGTCTAAGAGAGGTGGGATCCAAAGCGACCATTTGGAGAAGGAAATTTCTAGAAATTTGTAACCAATAATTGTTGTTGCTTTTTTTCTTTTTTGAGTAAGGTAAGCAGGGCTTGTTGGGAAAGCGCGTTGTAGCGTACACTGCCCGTGACAGCGTACTACCTTTGGTAGTAAGAGAGCTAAACCAATAAAATTGTTCAATTGTTTCAAACAGATGAAGAGGTCGTCTTCACAAAAAATGAATGGGTTGCGAAAGATGATATTATTATGAATGACGGAGGGAGTGGATGATTTTATGACAGTTGACCGGAAGAATGGAAGTATAAAACTAACTGCTTCGCCAAAATAACCCGAGAACAGGATAGGCGAATGAAGGTTTCAATCAGGTGGATCCAACTATTATCATAATGTTCTTTCTAAAAAAAAGTGGCGAAAAAGATAAAAAGTTTAGTCCTATCGAACAATTGAAGTCAGAGTCGCCCTTCAATACCGCACACGGCATTCCATTCGAAAATAAACCGGCTGTTACACGGGGCATCGGGTCGATTGCGATCATCGCGACATAAATCTACTTCGGCTACTCTTTTAAGCCTTTATCCTTGTTAATTCTTACCGCTTAGTTTATTTCTGACCGAAATGGCCGCTCTTGTTACGGCGGTTTTGTTCTTGTTTGTTTAACAACTATCAGTTTTTGTTAAGCTAAGTGCTGGGCAATGGACAAATGGCGAGAGGGTAGATACGGCTTTTTATGGAGTTGCGCAAAGGGCATGCCGTCTTTACTTGCGCAATTGGGAATGTTTTTTTGAAAGTAACGGGTCTTGTTGAGAAAGGAGGACGATAGTTGTTAATATCATCAAATGTTTGGGTTTAGACAGCGATCAGCTGTGCTTGTCAATTTGACAATGATTTTGTTTATCTTCTTTTACTTCCTAGCTTGCTTCTGTATTTTTATGGGTCGGTAATCCCAGGTAATTACGAGCCTAGTTTTTATGACCGACCATTGAATGAGTTCTCTTATAATATCGCAAATATTCCGTTGATACGGCTTTTAGTCCGATGTCAGACAAACTGGTTCCATAGTCGATTTCGGTGCCAATTTTGCCATCGTCTTGGTGGTAACTGGTAGGGCAGAATGTTAAAGGAATTTTGTAATGCATATAATAATGGTGTATAATGTTATTGAAAACCAAACTCTGTGTAAGCGAATAAGAAAGCCGCTATCAATAACGTGGAAGTGACCGATCGCACAAAAATGGACTGGTCAATGATAAAAACTGATGAGCAAATATACAGCCGGGGCTTGTGTACTCAGCTAATGGATTCAATTGATATGAAAGCTTTTACAATGCTGACGGCGACGTTATCGTGGTAAACTAAATTACTGTTTTATGTGAGATCTATAAATAAACAGATAAAATATACCACTGATCAAGTTTTGTGCGATATGGAAACGGATATGTGCACTATGATATGATTATTGTCATACATCATTTGGATACGAAATGAAAATTAAGGAGGCATCTAATTTCTTGAAAACAAAAAACTTGATTTATCACTCTAAAGTATTGGAAAAAAGTTCCAATACTTTTGAAGTGATAAATCGAACCACATGAAGCGTTAGATACTCAAGTAAAACATAGATTCAATCAGTTACCAGAAAACACATAGTTATTTTAAATATAACTTGTTTTCAATTTTACATATGCTGGGTCCCATGTGGGCGACCCTATAGCCATCCATCGGTCAAGTAAATCACAGCTTATTGCTAGCTGATATGTGAGGAACGCTACTTGTCACTGTCTTATAACCCTTGGTCTTTGTTTGACACCCGCGGGATATGGGTATTGGAGGTAATGACAATTGTATTTCGCTCTGCCGGCACCGCTCTAATCTTACAGCATGACAAATAAAAATACCTTTTATTTTTTGGCAATAGTTACCTTTTCGAAACTAAAAGATTTTTTTAGATTACGAAAAGCTGTATATATAATATATGAATAGCAGAAAAATGTGAGCCAATTTGTGTCTCGCCCACGCAATTGTCCATAATAATTCCGCTACGACTCAGATCTGCATGGACGGAGGCAGTGAACAATGACTACCTTGGAAAGTGGCCCGATGTTTCCAGCAATTGTATTTTGTTTGAGCAAATAGAGCTTGTCAGTTGCGCTGTCGACGTCGCTTCTCGATCGAGCAACTTCTAAAGCGCGCATTGCCCGCAGCCTCCGAGCCAACACGACCCCGAGCTAATAGCTGCGCGAGACCAGATACTGTCAGTTTGTAATTTGAAAAAGACGGCGTAATTACATTTGTATCCGTTTCAAAAGCAGTAGCAACAGTTATTGACAGCGGTTTTAAAATTTCTTGACATTTTTTTTTATCATAATACTTGTAAGTCATAATATTTGTTGAAATACCTATTAAGCGAAATACACGACTGATGTGTGTGTCTTCAGCTTTTGTATGTTTATCAGTGTTTGTTCAATATGCTTTGAGAATAGGTAAAAATTGGTTTATTGGTTTGTTCTTCATAGCTGCTAAAAGTAACTTAAGTTATTACAAATTGAATATTTTTTTACCTATCAAAGAGCAATCACGCTGAATTATTTAAATGTTGTAAGAAAGTTGAAAGAAAATCCGTTTAATGTTAGCATTGATATCGACAATTTTTTGCTAAACAGAAAGGATTACAACAAGAAAAACGGGACATAGCCTTAATGCTATATTGAATGCAATACGCAATTGTTCAAATATTTCTCTTTTATCTTTTGTATCAGCAACCTAAGTGGCACTGCTATCCATCGCAGTCCTTAAAAATCTCAGAAAGTCTATACTTTTTCCACAAAAATCATCCCAAAAATGGTTTTTTACTAGAATTTTGCAAGATTTTTTCTTTAATAATAACGTGCATAACACTGAAAATAAGAGAAAAAGACTTTTAAAAACTCTCGTTTGGCCATCAGCCGGGTTCTCGACGGGCTAGCTCCCATTGCATCGCCGCCCCCAGGTACCGAGCCACCGCTGATGCGCAGGCGCCGATACGGCAACGACGCATTGTTGCTGCGCCGCGCCAGCTTTCACACCATTGTACGAGGAGAGGTGTGCGCAAGAATCACTCGAAGCGATCTTCGTTTGTTTACATTGAGTTGGGAATTATGAGGTTGGCGATCGTCTAAAACGGCCCTTTTTCCGAACCGCATCCAACTTTGTTTGTCTAGGTTGTTATTATGGTCGAATAAATGATTTGAGTTCTCTTCTGACTGATAGATCTATTTAGAAAAAGGGGATGAAATATAAGACTGATCTTCTCACTTGTTAACCCTTTACAGGGCAGTGGAAAATAATTGACACCACGAGTTTACCTTTATCCCTTTTTTAACTGGTTTCAAACATTCCTAATGTCCAATAAAAAAGGCATGCCATGACTAGACGGTTAATTTAGATTGCGTAATTTTACATTCATACAATATAATACATTTTAAGCACATTTAAAAATAGGTAATAATATTAAGGATAGTATGGGATTTTAATAAAATACTAAAAATAAGCCATTCAATATCGAAGCTTCTAGTAAATCTAATCGGTTGGACTAAATCTAGGCAATTATACAATCCAGTCATCTCAACTGGGCCGTGAAGATTTATTCGTGCGAAAGCTCTGCGGTTTCCTTGCATTCGCTCATTGAGCTAAGTAAACAATAAGTGACATTAACGGCGGGGCATTAAAATGCCATTCCAGCTCTGTACCGATACGCGAGAGACATCGCGGCCATATTGGATTACTGCGCGTGTCGCTCCGGTTACGTTGCGCACGCGACTCGACCACACGCGCGCCATCTAGTGTGCACTCGCGTTATTGGAAGTGGCCACACTTTTACACGGACTGACAAGTGGACATTGCAACTCCGATAGATGTAAATAATAATAATAAACCGTAGAACATTCTAGACTTTCGTGTGCTTTAGATTCTAGTGAGTATTTTAATTTAGACATTCACTTAAATCAATCGCAAAGTAGGCACTGGACTGAAGTCCAGTGCCACCAAGAAACCAAATCGTTTATATAATCCTTTAAACACTTATTAAAAAAAATATTTCTTAATATTATTAAAGATTTGATAAAAAGATTTTTTAAATCTGCTTTACCTATAGGGGAAGAGTGACCATAGACCATAGAGAGATGGACATAATAGCTAAGACGGATATTTAACATAATTTATAAAAACACCGAAAAAAAGAATTATCGCCACTGTCACTCTATAACCGGTATCCTGAATTTATGTGTCATATGATCATATTTATCATACTATGATAATACCGATATAGTACTAATTGTACCCTTGATAATAATGTTATAAACGTTCTTCTGCCTCCAACTCTACGGTCTTGTCACCTATACTGATAATCCATTGGTAACTAAGTAATTTCGTCTTGGCCTGTGACAAAATTTTCCTGTACCTAAGCGAAACAAAGCCACCTTTCATTCCTTACCTAACACGTTTTTTGAGGTAAGTCAATTATTGTTATTCCGAAAGAAAATGGTGCTTTCGTGTCCGTGTGGGGGATAAATAATTATCCCTATTTTCTTAGTGGAGAAGTTTGCGAGCGTTTTAGTCCCGAGGCGTCGTCGCTCAAATATTTAACAATGGAAATATTAAATTTCATTTCCGCTGAGTTTTCTTGTGTTCGTGTTATAATCTACGTGATATCTTCACGAGTTTTGTGCTGGGATAGCGAAGAATCTAGATTATGACAACATTCGTGTAATTTTTTTTTGGGTCAATGCTTTAAATGTATTTTGGATGATCCACTGTAATTAATATGGTATTATATTTTTTTGTATGAGACATACGAACCTAATCTTTAGAAGCGAATTAAAATTACTAAACTTCATAATGAAAATATCGTGTCAGTAAAAAATTTAGTTTTACAAAACGAAATTTTCATTTATCTTCGCAAATTTACAAGCAAACCGCTTACTTTGTGGGCAAACGCAATGGCGCAACCTTATGAAACGTACTCAATATAAACTGTGAAATGTTAATCCTATTTTCTTAAGTAACGAAGGGGTAACATTCGCTCGCCCGAGGCTGCATCCACTATTGAATTCATCAAGTCACCCATGCGAGAACTCGGTAATCCATTTGGTTTTGCTTTTAATAACTACCAACTAACGAGTTGTTGTTTTGTTCGAATTTAAATACAGTACGTTGGAGGGTATCTGATGATAGAGCGCCGGGGAAACTTGAAATATACTCATCAAACGGGGCTCGTTATACGGGGCAGTTGTTATACGTGAATTAGACATTTGGGTAATCAATAATAACTAAACAACTCACTGAATTTATTTCTATGTTAGATAAAATATAACTAAGAAAAATGAGGTATTCTTTATGGTATCAATAATGCTATTATGCATTTTTGATCCTACATTTTTCTTATACAGAAATATATACACTAATGAAGACCAAGAAAATCAATCATTAAAAAATCCCCAAAGAAATGTATGGGCAAAAAACTTTGATCAGATTCATAATGTTAAAGATGTGATTTTCAATTGTATCCATATTGCCTCACCCTATTATCGCTAAATACATACTATTTCTAAAACTTTCATGTGCCTATCTTAACCTAAATAGGCTTTGAAGTCAAAAAACAATAAATTATAAACTAAAATTAGAAATAATACCTACTACCAATAACATTAAGACAATTATTGAATGTGGAGTACTGTACAAAGTAAAAAGGAGTCCGCTGAGCTTAAAACACCCTAAAATAAAGCCGAATGTAATACACATATAACTCACAGACAGTAGCTCAAATATGAATCTTGTACCGCAACAAACCAAGAAACTCCCTCAGGATCTAAGGATCTAATGTAGCTCGAGTTCATGAATTAGGGCAATATACTCGTAACGGGTACATTTGATTCTGTACTCAACGCCGTTGAAATTAACGCCGGCATTGGTGTGAGTGGGAATGCCCTTTACGACATTTCGGAATAGCGACTCTAAAGGAAAGGGGTAAAGTGAGACAATCGTAAAGTTTAATAATAATTACATTCTCAACTCTCCTCCCAGGTTGTGCACAATAATTAACCGCTCGGAATTACTTAGCCGAAATAATTTAATATGACACGCGCCCAATTGTTCATGTGCGTGCAGTCTTCGTGCTATAAGCATCAAATTTAATGGTTTCATCATTTTGGAGTACGTTTTTCTTCGGTTACACTTTATGTCGCATATTATTGTTGCAATTGTTGGTCTTCTATGCTGGTCGCGGTGAAAAAAATAACGTACGATGATCCAGCCCTGATTGAGACCAGGAGCGTAAAAAAAACTAAGGGAAATTGTGAAAAAAAAGCAGTTTGGAGCACCCGTATGGTGGAGGGTAAAACTAATAGTCAAGATGGTCCTACCCATCACTGTTCTATACAATCATTGACTTTTCCAGTGTCATGAATGATGTGAATTAAAAGAATTGGCCTATCTCTCTTTTGCTGATATGAGTTCAAGAGGAATAAATATTAAAAGAAGAATCATACTGCACTGACGTCCAGATAACCCGCTAACAGAACAGGAACATGTTAATGATTTTTGTTACAATAGTACCTAAGACGTTGTGTATCGTGTAGATTTCAATAACTTTTACACATATTACAACACTTAATCGAAATATATAGAATTTCATTATTACACATAGTGAAAATCACTATGTTAACATATAAGGTTAATAATATACTCTTTGCAAAGTAATTGGTTTAGTTAGTGTTTGATGGAATAATAAAAGTGAGATAAAAAAGTGTAACAATATGTTTTTCGTTTCATTCCAGATATAAAAATAACAAGCGTTTAAATATTAAAATTAAGACACCGCTCACTGCTGTTGTAATAAATGTTCCCACGTCTACATTACCAACAGTTCTTAATATTTAAAACTTGCATAAACCAAGGTTTAAGGGCGGTTAACGCTGTCCAGCATAAGCGGATCTGCTAGTATTTGCTACTTGCTTCATCGCGGAGCTCAGCTTTGCATTGACAAAATTTCGTCTCTATGGGGGTGAACCCTTGTTCTAGTTGTAATTTACATACGGAATTACAAGACAGAATAATGTGTTAGCTCATATACATGTTTACGGCAGTAAGGAGCAAGTCGTTGGTATGGTTTGTTACAATTTTATTAACGATCTAAATACATTTTTGAGTATATCTAACGAGTATTAACGCAGGTACGTCAAATATCGCGAATAGAGTTATCGAATATTTAATGTAGTATATTTGTTAACATTGTATTAGATAGATATTGCTTTGAGATTTTCATTATAGGGCTTAATAAATATTGCTAGAAGACGGTCGATGAAATAAAGTTGTTGTGTTAGAGAAAAACTCAATAATCTATTAACATTGAAAAGGTATACTTTTAATAATTCTTTTAAATTTACAACTTATTGATACTTATTAATAAGCTAAGATAACCCTACCTATATTATTCTTAGGGCCTGTTTCACAATCGACAAGTAAGTTATAAGTAGCGTACTTCGCAGATCATTTGACAGATGTGATAAAGGAAATACATGTCAATTTTCATGTCAAGCTACTTTGAATTTACTGTCGATTGTGAAACGGACCCTTAGTAATTTAATAAAAAATACTAGGCAACAAAATGTACTCTATGTGGAGATGGAATAATGAAACCCACCGTAAATGCAACATTGCACAGATAAAAAAATTAAGAAGATTCCATTACGTTAATTCCAAACGGGAATTCATGTAAAATAAGTCATAGCCTACACCTGCTCGGCAGTGGCAGCAGCATTAATATTCTTTATATGCAGTTAAATTTGGGACCAGCAAATTTGGTACGCGCAACGGTGCCCGAAACATCGGGAAGTTTGCAGAAAATTGAAAAATTACCGGTCAGGGTGCGACGACCGCAGGAACAACGCGCAAGAACAACTAATGAAAGCTTAGAGCCATTCGCATAAATCTCCCTTACATTTTTAATACCAATATATCCAGCGAGGGGAGCTTCCGTCGGGGAGAAAAATGTTGCCACAAAACAAAACGTTCGCGGACCTCGCGTTTATATCTTATTTAAATACCGACAGATGTTGTCTGCTATAAATGCGCTTGCTTTTATTTGGTGCCTTACCAGAGACATAATGGTATCGGCCGATCTGCCGTCAGCTGGTATGTAGATGTGCGCTCCGTGCAGCGTCCACTGTTCGCGGTGGTTAATTTATAAAACCCCCCTTAAAGTGAGTTTTCGCTCGGAAACGCGTCATCTCGGCCGCTTGATATCTCTCTTGACCCGTATATTTTTATTCGCTTCGTTACCTAAGCTTGTTCGTATCGTATTGGATCTCTTGGAGTTGGGTAGTCTCATTAAAATAATACAGGGCTACCGGATAATCTTATCCGGTGTGTTTCGATCGCAGATTGGGTGCGCGTGCGCCGATAACATTACGAGTTATTCTGGCGGTGCACGCTCGATACGCTTTGGCTTTTTAGTCGATTTTGCGGCGACATCTTCATTATTGTACCCTTTAAATTGTAATAGGACATGTGAGCTCAACAAATTACGAAGAATACGGAATGGACGTCTTAAACGATATATTTTGAGTAGATTGAGAACTATTCTCAAACTGTATACAGAAAATAACCCAATGAAAATTTATCAAAACAATGCCAACTAGTATTCGATTGCAGAATACAAATTATCCAACGATTCCCAATTCAATAAACTAAATAAACATTATAAAAAGCACGCACATGTCACCACAAATAAAATAAAAGTTCCCATTTCAAACGTGACTGAATACCATCAGAAAATAACGGTGAAAAAGATTGGCTGCCGCCTTTTTATGTCCTAAATTTCACACATAATAAAGGGAAGCAATTCTTATGATTATTAGCGCAGAGACTGCGGGAATAATCCTCCGCAGTGACATCGCTGTGTGACATAATCCGGAAAAATCTAATAACAATAAAACAAGATTGCCAACGGTTTGTAAATTCAAAAAGGCATAGGGAAGAAAATTCGTTTTCCGGGCCATGACGGCCATTATCGTTACTCTGAATTTACTTTTTAAAGGCACTGTGAATCTACTTAATGTATTCCTTTCTCACTGGAAATACAATAAACAAAGAAATATGAGTTGAAAATTCGCCATCGATGCCCGGAATCCATTTTCTTATTAAGACTTACAAACAATATCTCCGATAAATCAAATTCCGCCTCTTAAGCCTCTAAGTGTGCTTAAAACAAGAATGTTTCGCAGTAATATCTCCTTACATTATTACTATTAAAATTTCAGCTAGGCCGGAGAGTTCCGCTGATTCATTCGTATTCTAAAACGGCGAAACGCAATTCATGGGGCGATCTGAATACTTACCTTTGTTTCCCTCTTTCAAAGATCCATTTCGTTCGCGTGCGCCGCAGAGCTCTTTCAAATTATTCTAGCAGTTTTGAGTCGTAAATTTTGCGAAGACTTTAATTGTTATTTTAACTGCAAGCTCAACTTAGTCTTCGCCAAGGTGGGGCCGTGGAAATATGTCTTAATTCGCCTACCCTATGACTTATGTTTTAATGAATTAAAACTCCCCGTGTTGAGTCAGCGTTTGTTCTAACAACTTGTAACTTCGCCCTATAACAAGCCATAATTCTTCTTACATTTTGCCATCTACATACTTTTCATGTATGTAATCGTTTTCAATTTAAATGCAAGTGGGATTCCATCTCGTTGGACAACTCTCCAAGGGCGTCAGGTTTGAAATTTAAATATTATTGTTGTTTTTGCGGAGTGCATGAAATTGAAGAGAAATAGAATTTCCCGGGTTACCCTTCGCAGTTACTCAGAGCGGCCGCAAAACAAAGAATCCTGCTACTTTTCGTTTCTATTTTATCCTCAACATTAATGTTCTCAAACCATCTTAACATCAGCTAATTAATTCACGCTATTAAATTGTGTAATCGAAATTGATCCTTTTGTTTATGGGTCTCGATCCTTTCAATCATCTATCAACCATTGAGTTTCGGTATCATAATAATTGTCCATAATTATATATTCCCTTGAAGCAGGCGCATCATTTTTATTGTTATTTTATTTATAAAGTAATAATTTTTTCGTCGGACGCAACTCGATCAGGTTTCGAATTTGATTGATCCGATATAAAGATCGATTTAATAATCGGCTGTTCCGCTTTACCGTCTCGGTTTTCTCTTGTTTTTATCGATAAACGTTTCTCATTGGGTCGATTTTGGTTTCTGTCTGCTAAGTTTTTGAGTTCGGAAGATTTATGAGTTTCTAATTTAAATTATGTTTAATGCAGCTTTGAGCTTTGTTATTTTTGATTCGGTTAACTATATACAATTCGGTCGGTACGAAAATTAACTCGACAAAATTATGGTCATTTTATGATTTCAGATCATATCTTTCTTAGTGGTACGAGCAGAAATGTGCGCCGTATTTTTTGTTAAATGAATTGTTTTGCTGTATAAGTCTGTACACCTGCATCCACATAAAGGTTTAATATGGTGTATGTAGCATTGATATGAAAGGACAAGCACAAAAGCATTACACTACAGCACCGCGATCTGTAACTGATCTTACGAACAAGCGACCGTGGCGTAGCACCTTCACATTAACATAAGACAATACAGAGATACTTAGATCGTTACCAAGCAAGCAGAGACCACCAGGAGTAGCTTTTGTTAAGGCTTCTCTAGTCGCAAATCGCGAGATGTTGAGATACGCGCATACCAACGCGGCTCCTTAATGGCCATCCCCGGCTGGTAATTTACGTCTTATGTGCGAAACCACTCTTAACTAAAAGCCCTCTAAATTACACCATACAGGATTGATTCGAAATTAATCTCGCATCCGACGCGGCTCTAAGATTGACTCTTTGCCATTATAAAAAATCAGCAATAACATTCTGATTGAGGTTTATCGAGCTAATCGTGATCGTGGAGTTAAACTCAATGATTACCGTTTTGAGAGACTATTATGTAGACAGCGACAAACAAATGGTTTGAAAGTCATATTTCGGTTTACATTAATTGGTAGCAATATTTATGGAGTCACAGATAAAGATTTACACACGGAGGCCGCAGCAGTGTAACATTCGAATCGATAAAAGAGAACAATGCATGGGGAATATGTGAATGTTTCAATTTACAAGATCAGCGACCGCGATAGCTGGTACGATACTCATACCTTTATCCCGGCCTTATTATAACCGTGCTCGGGTAAGTTAACTTGTCTCTGCTTTATCGCTGAGATTTCGGTACGTCGATACGACATGAGCGCTTACCTGGCTACAGAGACTCCCATATCAGTGTAGATTTATATCGCACATAGTTTGTTTTGACGCTTTCACTGTTAATTAGCATTTGATTAAGAGCCCGGGTAACACAGCAAATTTTATTTATGAAATAAAATTTCAAAATTTAAAGAAGAAATTTTGAAGAAATATTGAAAAGTAAGTCGAATAAAAGCACGTAATAGTGATTTTTTTAAATAACATGTAGCATTCTCATTACATTATAACAATTTTACATTGTGATAGCAGCTACCTATTTAGTATTTAATTACGAAGGCTCCCTCGATAGATTACAGCCGCATATAGAACCTGTTGAAATAATTGAATCGCTAACGGAATTATTAAACGGCACACTCCTCGTTGCATCGTACAAGATAGTTGTGGGACGGTAGTACTGTTTCAATTTATCTATCAATATTGAATTAATGCCTTAGGAACCATTAGTAGATACTTGCACTATTGAATTATTCATGCAAAGTTAAATGACATTTCTACTAATGATTATTATGATATCTTATGTTTAACACGGAAGAAAAAAAATTGTCTAGAATATGCTAGCACCCTAGCCTAGGGATGTCGTAAATGCCGACTAATATACACTGTTCGGTGTTTATTGGTATAAATAAACTTCTTGAAACACCCGACTGGTCGAAGGCATACCACCAACAACTGCATACCCACAAAGGTGATTGGTGTCAATCAGGCAGCCGGCTGCAAAACCTGAGGCTAAACCTTGTGCAGTATGGACTGGAATGTTGCCATCACTTTTCTATACTATTCATCACTAGACGTTTATTTGTCACAGGAAAAAAATTGCGCTAGGTGTTTATGTACTAATAAACACTATTATTGTATTAGCACGATGTTGTGTAATGCAGAAACATTAAAAAGTTTTGGTTAGCTGACTGAAATTTAACAGTATGTATACCGAAAATCTAAGAATAGTTACTAAATAATGAAGTAAACAGTGACGAAGATAATACCCCGGCAAACAACCCCAAAGACCAAGCTAAACACAAAACGTAATTGAAACAAGTCGCCATTATTGCACATTGAGCTGATATTGTAAGAAACAATGGCTACAATGTGTTTCTCAATGCAGTTAACGTAGGTGCTAAAGCAAGTTAATCAGTGAGACCCCCTTACGAGCTCCATTAGATTGACGCTGCTTAGGTACCTAATAGGATGAGGGACCAAATTAAACCTTCAGCATGACCTCTTTCTATTCAAATTGAACTCCTCCGTAATGCCAACGGTGCGTATGGGTATTGATAGTTTCGATTCTACGACCGAGATTAGAGTTTGATTGAAAGTTACGGGTTTAGCTTCGATGTAGACTTTGCATAAAATTAGATACTGTATAGAAAATGACAATGGCAAATAGAGAAAAGATATCTTAACATATTCAAGACTTGAAATATTCAAGAAAAGAGTTTTTGTGTAATCAGGGACGTACCGTATTTATTTTCGTGTGTATTTTAATACTTCATTCTGTATTTTCAATTTTAACTTTAATCTTAATAACTATTTTATTTCAACCCTGTTAACATTTATTGAAGAAGTAACCTCACATTTAATCTCTATCCACTCAAGAACATAGAATTCGAAAGGTGCTCCCCAATTATTTCCGTCAGGTTGGCTATAATTGAAAGTTATGCAAATCTCTCAATTCGACTCCTTCACAATAGTATCCGGATTCCGAATGAGTTAATCCGTGTTTATGTTCCTAATCGGCCCCTTGCTGACGGCCTTGTTGCCAGTTTAGCTCACTGTTAAATTTATACAATAGCTTTTGTGTAGAGCGGACCGTTTATTTTACTTAAAACCTTGTTTATGGTAATGTTGTTTTTATTGAAATGTCTAATGAAGATGTTAAAGTGAAACAATGGTCAACATGAATTTTAAGTTTTTAATTACTTATTGTCTTTAATTTTTATATTATCATATATTGTTCCAGCTGAACTGAAAATGGATGTACTGAGGGAAAGAGAAGGGAAAGACAACTTAGAGCGACAACTGTTGGACGAGCAAAAAATGAGAGGTGAGCTTATTTCTGTTTACAAAAATATACTTCTTAACCCTTGTTCTGACTTCGGTTGTTTATGAAGCACTAAGATAGATGGCTAAAATAGAACATAAAGCACAAACAACATTTCAAGCGCCGTGAAAAGAACAAATAGGGTGTAATTTCAATGCCTCCATAAATCTTGGATCACTGGCCCTCGCTTCGCATTCGCCACAATTAACAGGAGATCTAGTTACAACACCATTGTCTTCTTCCTCGGTTCGTTATTTATTTCCAACATTAAAACTATTATTTTCTCATATTACACTGGCGAGCCTTATGTTGCCAATTTCCTTTACGTGCCACCGAGTCATAGCGGCCTCTTCCATAATTATTGTCTACACCACAATGCGTTGTGGGTGTTCAATTAATACTATTTTTATGCGTCTATTCACACGTTATAATCTCTCAGTTCTTGCTATTAATGTTGTCTGTGTGTTTCTGTACTTTCCCAAGCCCGCGGCTCGCGTGTTCCAATGTTTTCTTCAGTTTATAGGTTCATTGATAGTTTTATGGGCTGCTTTTGACGTCTATGTAATCACCATAATTACGCCATTTATTAAGACAATTTTGCTGCGCTCCGTTGAAGTCTCCGAGGGCATCTTTGTTGTATGCATATTATAAAGAAGTTACGTTAGTAGTGAGTTGTGTGTCGACATTGAATAAATTGAGCGATAAATGAAATATAAATTGGTTATTGTCTTTTTATACATCTAATTTGAATAGCCCAATAATCAATTTATGATATAGGAAGGGTTTAGTAGATATTATAATTATCCAAAAAAGAAAAGCGCATATTAAGAATAAAAATATTATTAAATTTCGAACTTCTATTTTAAGAAAATTATTGTGTACCCTACTATTGAAGCTATTATACGAGACGTCTCGGTGACCAAGTACTTCCCCTTACAGTCGTAAAGGTTAATTCAAACACAATACAACACCCTTTCTTGATCGATTCAACGCAGTGTCAGGAAGTAAAAAGAGGACCGACAGAATGGAGGTAGGTAACCTTTGTACAAATGTCAAGCGACATCGCAGTGGTGAACTAACGCCTTGAGACAAAGGGTTTAATTCTATTCAAACCAATAACTGCGCGCCAAATTCGACTCTACCCGTAAACTAATAATGTTACATTTTAATTTCTCTATTAGGGCGTTTACATGTCACAGGCAATACAAAGTGCCGTAGATGTTTTATCGAGGTAACATTTCTCTTGCGTAAATGTAATATAAATTTAAATGTTAATAAAGGGACGACAGGTCACAGTGCGCCGCGTTTAATGAAAATAATTATTGCTGGTTATACATGCGTGATTATAGTAACACGCAAAATATACGTCAACATAGAAATTAATATTGCAAAAGTTGAATTTAATTTTGACGACTAAAGTCGACAATTCACAACGACCTAGTTGTTTAAAATGAATGTCTTGTAAAATAGAGTAGTAACAACTTTATCTAAATGTTATCTACATAAAACTATTTACGAAAAAATCTAACAGTGATGTTTGTGATGTCTTATCGATTAAAACACATACCTTGATAGCTTGCGAATCGTCGGCGTTTGTCTTCTGTTTTCTTTTTAAAAATTTCTCTCCCTTAGCTCTGAACAGGAAACCAATGCAGTTGGTGTGCCGGCAAACAGTTGTTAATGGAATATCTTCACTATTTTACCTTCAGTCTACTTTAAAAGCTTTCTGACATCTTACCCCAGTCACCAATTAACACTGTGTATTTTCTTTAACCTGGGTAGGTTAAAGAAAATCCGAATCCCGGTTGAATTGAAAATCAATGACTTTTCTAAATACTGTCGCATTCATTCTAAATAATGTCGCCGAAATGAGTACAGCTACCGTTGGTTCTGTTGATAAATATGGAGAGCACTGCCTCTTGTTCTTAAAATAATGCCAAAGTATTATCATTACATAACAATTTAAAACGATCGAAATTAGATTTTAAGGAGATTATAATAATATAAATAGCAACATCTGTTTCTAGTTGTACCACTAGCCAAGCATGACGCCTGTCCAACAATCTGGAAACGAAGTTATTGAACCGACATTGCCAATCTTCCTACATGCTTGCACTATATTCAAAAAATTCGCTAAAATTTATAATAAATATACATGGGTTATCTGTTACACCAATGTTGACATTTTCAGTCACATTTGATTCACAACTAAAAACCCCTCAAATTTAACTAAATCGAGAATAATCTCTGTCATGCAAAACAAAAATACACTATTATTCATAATATAATTTGTCGGTTATTCGTCAGCCACGCGATAGTCGTCAGAAGTGCGATGTAACACAAAGAGGGAAATGGAGGCCCCATACATATTTCACACGGTGAATGAACCCGATTGCGACGTGAGCAATACTGTTAATTGCCAAAAACCAATCATCAGATAGCGGTCTATGCGTCCGCGCTGTGAAATACAACTTTAGTTACAAAAGCTCCACCACACCGATAGTCCTTCAAACAATATCAGATCGGGGCGACATTCAACTACATATAATACGCACGCAACATCTGTTTGTCGCAACTACTGATTATCGAATTTCGCGGATGCACGAAAAATTGGACGAATTATGTTATCAAATTGAAAGCAAAAGGTTTTCAATTATAAATATATAAAAAGAGCGATAGAGAGATTAGACGAAGCGAAAGATACATGTTCAAACAGAATCTTAGGAAAACATGTTACGATCTTGTGACAATTATTTCCACAAAAACAAATTTCATTACCCTCGATCCTCGGTTAACAGTCAAATTAGTGACAAGCTATCGGAGAACATGCTAAGAACTTAGCCCTCTTCGCTAATCTTGAGCTACATTCAAAACATATGACTGTGAATAGGCTAGCCAATCGGCGAGGCCTATTGCAGTCGCCATGGAAATTGGAATACGGCCGAGTACATACCTAATCAACGTTGCTGTGCGCCCATTCATAATAGATTGTATTGAATAGTTGTTATCGACGAATCTAGCGCTCTCGTAATGCACCACGCTTCCATTTAAATGCAGTGATTATATGAGCCATAATCCGTGTAATTAATATGCATTGAAAACGTACATTAATCCTGTGAAGCTGTACTCATTGTGGCTATTCGGTGCTCTTTTGACTTCATTAATATTTTAATAGCCATTTATTTCCTTGTAATTGTCTCTTGTTTTATCAAAGGGAATTGCATATAATTACTAATGAAGGCGCAGTGATTGGTCGCTCGGCCTGTGATTGTGTAAACTAAGCAATAATCGCTAAAGCTGGATGGTTAACCTAAAATAATATGTATCTCGAGTTCCTCTGTGCTTAGGAGGGTACGTGAAATTGGTTCTGGGTGGATTTGTAGTCTAACTACCCACTACCACTACCCACTAATCCGTATTGGGTCCGCGTAGTTGGTTATGACGTTTTCAATGTATCTCTGTATATTCTTCTCTATATTATATAGGGAAGGCCTATGCCCCAGCATCAGGGTCATTATAGGGCTGGGTTGGAGTTTGAGTTTGGGCAGTAAATTATAATGAAGGAGGGATTTCGTCTCATTTATTATATGGCAACATCCGTACGTGTTTTTTTTTTTGTATCCTTTTATTTTTTATTCCATCGTTTAGATTTTCTGTTCAATCATATTGTTTTTTTATAAGGCAGCTGTTTTAATTTTGGCTCTGCTTTCACTTCAAAACAGGAAACTAAAAATGTAATATCTGAAGCTTGATAGAATATGTAGTAAACACACTTAATCATTTTGAAATATCCATTTTCAATTGACTGTGACTCCGGGATACAGGGTCACCCCTTCCTTAGGGGTTGTCTGTGCTACTTATATTGCGTAATGTCGTAACACATTCAAAACCTAATAAATATGTTGAAATTTATTTGACGTTATGTTATTTCTTAGATCTATGGGTAACGTGTGAATAGTATGAGGTATTTTTAGAGACCTAATGCTATTATATTATTGTTTATATATTATTTTCTCAAAATAGCCACTAGTTTTTAAAAATAGCGCCCAGTTTTGAATTGTCATTTTTTAATATTAAGTACTCATTAATGTTATTTGACGTCTCTGGGTGCGGCAGTTAGAGTTTAAACAGTGATGAGGAATGGGCAGCAGCGTCCCTCTTATACGACCTAGTAATGTATACATGGGACCTAACATAGTAATTGGCAAAACGTGGCTGTTAATTCACCTCTGCCTACCCCTTCAGGGTATAGGTGTGATTTATGTATATATGTATGTCAGAATCCCAATCAAAATCTGCTTCTTAGTTCAGCACAAAATCAACGGTACATTCATCGACATCAATGTAAATTGTGTTTCATTACGGGCATCCGTCCCCCGCATTTGTGAAATAAGGAGTCGGTATAATTCGCATTGTGCTCAAGATTGCGTAATTAAATAACATGTAGGCCGTAACATCATGGCGTCTTGAAAGGGTACGCAATGGGAATGTAACGCCAATTATGCCAGAATTATGCCCGGAATGGGGACTATCGATGTCTGTTCTGGATGTTAAGAATTTGATGTGCGTATCCCTTCAGATGTGTTGTTAATGGCTATGTTATTAATATGTAGGAAATGAAGAGCGTTGATTGCAAATTTACTGTGCAATGTTGTCGTCTATTTAGTCTTTGTATCTGTGTGGGTGTTGGTGTTTGTAATTCTATCTGTGTGGAAACAGAAAACACTATATTGTTTTCTGTGTTTTCTCAATATTTTAAAAAAAAATCTTAATACTAAAAATTCTAAACTTAATAAAACAATTAATAAATGTTTATATTTAGAAACAAAAATTAAATTTCCTATAGTCAAATCTTCATCATTCAATCAAGATCGCTTCATTCGCTAGTAATTTCCCTATTTATCATCAGAGACAAATATACCATGCTTAGTAAAAAGCACTAAACCAACATAGTCCATCGGAATATCAGTGCTCATAACACCATAGATAATTGAACTGCGTTCGCAATCTATTGCTGGTCATCGATGACGTCCCGCCATCCCTATTGCAGCAAACATTATCAAGGGCGGACAGTCGAGTGATCAAATTCAAATGAAAACGTTTAACAGGCAGACAATCGTATCAACATACGTCAGTGGTGGTCGCAATCAGTTCTGACGTTTGCACCCCAAACGTCACAATACGCTCGACACACTAGCTCTGTAGGTACAGTTGTCGGAACAATTGTTTTGTTTGGTTTCAATGATCAGTCACAGAGTAGCTTAGTTCACGGTTGCATTTTTGTTATCACCTATGTCTTCTTTAATTAATGAGATGTGAGGTGATTGATGAGAATTTTGTATTTTAATGCCCATTCAAACTTGTATTATTTTTGGTTCTACTGTCATCATTAGAACTAAAAATAATACAAGTAATTCTTTTTCCACAAATCTTTGCTGCAGTGTTTTCGTTATTTATTCAAACATATTCCGTCTGACAAGAAAACGTTGGAGCAAATTAGCCACCGTTTTGAAGCTGTTTCGTTTGTGATGACAAATCAGACAATTCCTTTTTAGAACTTGACTAGACTATAATTGTAGGCACACTTATAATGTTTTAATCTATAGGAAAGCTTAAGACCAAGCAGGGGATTGTTTATTGTATTTTTTTTTATATTTTTAGAAATCTTCACAACGCTACTATAGGTTAATTAAAGTTTGTCGCTTATATCAGTAATGAATGACCAAAACCCATTTAACTTCTGAAAGCTTCGACATCACCGAATCGTCTGAGACGAGTACAGATTATAGTTAAAGGTCCAATAATCTATCGCGCATAATAATAGATCTGGCACCCTAAAATGTTTGCTCGGAACATCGGACGTAAGTTCATTAATATATTCAGAGGCAGCATTCGAGTGTTGCACGCCGTAATGGATGCAATCTGCACTGTCCAATGCGCATCTCGCCTCCATTGTGTGGTGGCGTTAGACGGAAACCTCCTATTACAGGTCCCCACGTCTGTTTGTTTGCACATCCGACGGTCCCGTAAATGGGTTTGGCTTTATGCGTTTTCACGTTACATTGGATATGGTGGCTATTGATATGACAGGTTACGTCAACTGGCCTGCTGGTGACGTAGTATATTTTTTTAGTAACTTACAATCTATTTTGTCACATTTTGTTCATTTATGTTATTTAGTAACCTGTCTAGCTTTTTGTTTCCTTTCATGATACTGTATTACAAAAGTTCTTATTAAGATACAAAAGGTTACGTTTTAATTTGTTATCGTTCTTTTCAAATGCAGTGATTACTTGATTATTGATTATTGACTTAGTAATTAGTTGGACGATTTAATTGCGACGACAAAGATACAACTTTTCATTACATCATGTTACTTACGATGGTAAAAAGTACAAGCTTCTATAGTAAAAACATGTTTCTAGAGATTTCCGTCATAGTGATGACTGATGACTTTATAATAAAAAATATTCCTAATACTATTTTCAAATTACAAAAGGCAGTATTCTACTTTTTTCGATGCTTCCAAAATCGAATCAAAGTAAACTATTCTTATTTGTGTCAGTATAATCGGATGTTTCCTCACAGAATTCCATTTTGTTACATTGAATAATACAGAAAAGAATTTCGATTCCGACACGTTTGGACATCATTACCAGCCTCCCGAGAAAGGAATTCGTAAATGACGTACTACTCATGAAAATACCGACGATTCTCACCCAATGAGCCGAGTGGGAAGATATCAAAAAATATTTCCTATACATGCCAAATCCTGACCACGAGGCGACGTGCGACCCGGACTGAATACCGACTCAGTTAGGGCTTGCACCCACTGGTGGCTCGGAGTTGGGCGTTGCACACTATATTCTCGCCATTATAATATAAAGAGATAATAAACGTATTCAGTTTTGACGTATCTCATTATCGGCGAAACGCACTTAAAGAAAAAAGAAAGAAAGACACATTTTAAAATACATCATCAATTTTAGCAAATATAATAAAAAATCCTATGCCATGTCGCGCCGACAGTGTACGTAAGCCTTTAAGCGTATTGTACGAAATTCAATTACACTTTTGGTAAATATATTATGGGATTCATACTTTGAAGATGAAGCTTTCGGGGTTTGCTCGATATGGGAAAGCCTTAGTAAGAGCTACAACAAAGTAATATAACCAAACCATCCATCTAAAATGTTTTGACTATTTTTAAGGACTTTTAATCTGTGTAGGTAATTCCTGTCTGGAATAAAATATAAGTGCGGCACAATTGTCATCACCCCCCAATCTTCTCCTTGTCGTACAAGTGACTAAAAATGTTATTACAGCACAATTTTAATTAATGTTAGAAATATTATTACAAAAAAAAAGATCAGAAAAGTTTTGAAACAAATTATTGTTCTTGCAGAACATTTGGAATTTTATCTTTGCGACTCTATGACTCTTATTATTACATCAGTCTGAGAACAACGTGCAGGTGAAGAAAATTGTCCTTATGCGGGATAAGTATTTGGAATTTTAGCTTCCTGAGAACAGCGTGCATTTGATGAAAAGTGACAATTTAACTATTAAAATAATGCTCATTCACCAATAGGCATACTGTGCATTGTTATGCCGTAGCGACGGTATGCCGAAGTGGAAAACCGGTCCAGTTTTATTACAAATTTTTGCAAGTGCGAGGTCTCACCAAAGTTACCGGCGGCGCTACGCAAGTTTTCGTGGACGATGCCGGGTAAATATTTACACTTGAACGTTGCTCCGGCGGTTTGTACGTCCTTTTTTGTTGAGGCTCGATTGTGGCCAAGTGAAATTGTTTCGCTATCGGAGGCTTTCGGTGTTCATTAAACGTCTTGTTTTAGGCTAAGCTCCGGATTTTGCGGCAGGCACGAATGCTAACGAGGTTGTGGATATTTGTTGTTTATTTTTGAGTCCCACAGTGTTTTCTTTGCCACTAAGTGCTGGTTTCAGAGTTTCACATAAAAACGTACATTCATACATACATAAATCCCACTTTTCTCCCCTAAGGGGTTTCGCCAGCTTAGTTCATATCCCATGTAAAAGGACGAGTCTATTGCCATTCACCGGGAACTTTAATCTGGATTGTGCACTTGGAATGCTGCTGCCCATTCCTCGTTATATTATATATCTTAGTCCCCTTGTATGAAACCCACAAGAGGGACTGGAATTGTATTCATCTCTGCCTCAAAAAACGTTGTATCATAAAATATAACCATTATATAAAATGTTCCATGCTAAACGGAATATGAGTGGCTCGCTCATCAGGTTTTATTGTGAAAAATAAGTGGAAAAATTCATTTTCCAATGGATCAATGATGTTTCCGTGAAACGAAGCGCAGTATGAGATGCACTCCCCCGTAAGTAATGCAAATGATTAGATTTAGCTGACTGGCCAGAACCATTCTCCCTTCTAACCACGTGAGCTATATGCACAATTGTAGTTACGTTTTTTAGTAATAATGTTACACAGTAGTTCATTTGCTGCTGTGTTCGATCTCGACCAACATGGTTTAAGAAAATACTAGAACTAAATGCACATAATACATTACATATCTCGCTAAGTAGAATACGATGTCGAAGCCATGCCGCAGTACAACAGACACGTAGATTGAATGCCTTTTAAGAAAACCAATACTTTTATTGACGACCCTTTATGGTATAATGCAGGCTTGATACTTAGTAGACTCGTTGTAAGATAATAATGATTTGGAATCAGGCTTACAAGAGGAGACTTACACAGTTATAAAACAATCGAAAATAGGTGTATCTGACGAAAGATAAAGTGTAAATTAAAACATTGCAAACAAGGCGTAAATAGGCGTTCGTAATCTTGAAAATGGCAGCTCTACACGACGTTTAATTTAGCAAACCATCAACATTCGTAGAGAGATAACGAAACGGAAAGCCGGGGAAGGTTCTACATTGTAAGCTACCTTGTAATTACAACTGCTATAATTATAAACTTGTAGCTAAACAGAACGCATCCTTACTGGGACGATACTAATCAAGAGCGTATTCAGATTCATTATACGGGGCGAGCAATAAATATGACTCTCTAATAAAATCTCGCACAACAGCGGAAATAATAATAAAATATTACAAGAAGCCGAGATTTCGTCTAATTAATTTTGTATATACGTTCTTTGGGGCCACGTCTTGGGAGTAGCATACAATGAGTCCGGAAAACCGAACGCGAGATGGTAATAAGATCCGCGAACGCTCCAAATTAGAATTTATGATTGTATGTGAAATTGTTAGAACACGATTCAATGTAAGATAATGTTACCATATAATAAGAAGGAGGTGAAACCAACTTTCCAGGGAATCCGGCGAAGTACGTGAACTTTATAATTACTTGATGTTCAGCATTGTATTGATATTAATATGGAAAGCTTCTAACATCGGGGCAGGCGCAATTTATATTCACTCTTGTACAACATTTGATTTGTTACCGAGAAGTTGATTGTTGCTTCGATAATAAGTGTGAATATTATAGAATATTGAAGTTATTATTGGTGTAGTTTAGATTTGAACATTTATGCATACAAATGAATATATGTCTCGGTGAATTAATTTCTGTCTAAATATTATTGGATTGATTAAAAATATTACTGGACTAAGACTTAGGACAGCATTGGAAATAAAGAAATTATAGATTCTTCAAAGTTATTGCTTTAAACTCCACAAAAACTAAATTGTTACAATGAGTTATATTTTACGTTAAATAGAGCGATTTGTACCTACTCGATACATCGCCATAATTCACTTCAAACGCTACATGTCATATTGATTGAAGATTACGATTGGCTCAGTTAACCAATACAAAAGCCTTAGGTATCTAATGTTATAGTTTACCGGCAAAAATTCAAAATGAAGCTTGCACAGCGTTCAATAGTTAACAATGTACCCAGAACACTTCACGAAGTATCTTGAACTGTGCACGAAACGGCTAGAAATGAATGTAACGAGTAAAATTTTAACCACAATTTCCAAATTGCCCACCGGAGCGCATAAACTACTGAGCCGAAGTTGCGTGTTAGCGCCAGACCACTGTGCAGTGAGACTAGTGCTGGCAACACTGACTGCGAGTGGCGACACCGCACAGTGACTCAGCCGGGCACCGGGCCGAGGTAATGTGCCCACCCGCGCGCCCGTCGCCGGACTGACATGCGACACGTTTCGACGGCTGTTCGGTAATTTGGACAGCACGTTTCAAAATGCTTATTGATAAGGTTCAGCCCGGCTAGCATGACTACCGAAACACGATATGATATAGAAATGTTTAACGCTTTGAAGTGTCAAAATGGCTCCGTACTTCGCAAGGCATGTTAAGCCGAGTATTTGAACAACTCATCACGCTCGATCTCATACCGCGGGATCTGCAATCGTTAATTTACCCACCAATCCGCACTGGACTTGCGTAGTTAGTTATAGCCCATTCTTCCTATATTCTTCCATGCATATGGAAGCCCTGTGCCCAAGCAGTGGGGACATTAAAAGGCTGGTGATTAGGGTATTAACATCAAATTAACGTGAATTCTCGAGTTCACATACAAATGTACCTACACAATATTAATCTTTATTGGCTAAAACGACCCTTCTCAAATCCGATTCCCTAGAAATAGCGGCGTCAAGTGGGTTTATAATTAAAGGAAGAGCGTTTAAGTCGCGCTTTAATTATAGAAACAAACAAAAACGGGGGTTTACGCGGACTTTGTGAAGTTGCAGAATGAGTTGGGCTAGGCACTTTAAATTCTTCCTCGATTCATTGGAAGAAGTCACTCAAGATTTGTTCAGAATGAGAAAGGTTTTGCCGGTATCAAATTTGCAGTATTTGCGTTTTTCGCAGTTCTATCGACGTAATTATCAAGATAATTCTGTTAAAATAAATAATGTATGTTTAGATACACACATTAACAATCAAAGTGACTGTCACACGATTCACTGTATTATTATATCACTTCAAATATCAAAACATATTATGTATTTAATTGTATTTTAATTTGAAATCAATTCTCCTTTGGACATTCATAACCCAAACGCCATATCGATGCAGCGTATAATTGGATATCGTGAATTTCGCTCTGCATCTAGATTTATTTTGCCAAGATGGGTTTCATCCCCGACCACTGGCGAAGCACCCTCCCTTATGCTTGGGAAATTCAATAATAATTGAACCTATGCCCGCTACCCGCATCCGGTGCTGTGGAAATAGATTATTGATCTTAAATTTACTTATGCATCAAAGTTAACACAATCTTTGCAGTCTACACACATTACAAAAAGCCTAAGTTACTTATCTTTATTAATAATTGCAACTAAATAAAATATAATAATGTGTCTATCATTTATTAATCCCATTTTAACATAAATAAATATCTTTTAAATCGTTGCTATTAGCTAACGGAGGCATTTATAGTTTAATATATCCGAGATCCTTATTGATGTTATACTTTGTATGTTACAGTCAAAACTGTTCTTACTAAAGGAATCGATCAAACCGCATTTGCCTCATGTTTGCAGTCAAAATTAGTTTTGACCGGTTATAAGTTTTGACTGTAACACCTCTTTTTAAATATAATATCATTGCTTTGACATAATATATACGTACTCCACAATTAAATAACCAAATTAACCGATACGTTATTGGATAATGTGCAATTATGTACCGACAATTCCTCCGCAAACAGAAACGTGAATACAAAACACAATTATCACTCGATCCCTCAATAAGCCAGCTCGGTTCAACGGAATTGTATCGTTGAATCGATTGTATGTCGATTGCGGGCTAATAAATTGTTTACATTGAACGGCACGAGCACTGAGATCTTTGTTTACTGCGACCACACGCGAGTAACAGACGTCGAAGAAGCCATACCGATTTGATTGCAGGATATCTTAATAATGATGCCGCAGACATTCATGACTTTGTAAGAGCAACATGCGCATATTGTGTTGTTTCTAACGCGTCTGATGACGTTATTCTCGATTATTCATTGCAATTACAAACATATATTTCGTTTTTAGTTTTTTTTTACGCACTGCCAGCATATTTGTAGTGTTTTTTCAAGTCTAATTCGTGAATTTTGATGCAACTTTGGGCTATTTCCGTTGACAACCATACTGTTTTACGCGCAGTGCGTTGTTTAACTGCCTACTTATTGGTTTTTATCGAGAACGATCGTTTGTTTACTCCGTCTGGATCGTTATTGCTATATTCCTGTTACCAGAATAGTGAGTGTGTTTATTTCGATTATTGGATCATTGGCTGTTTCTCTTTAGCTCAGAATGTTAAATTATTCGATCTAATCTTACAAATGTGTTAGTCGTAGCTCGTAATAACGATTTATATATTGCGATCTAGGTGTAATAAACTGAAATTAAAACCATAGAAGTTAATTTTTTGTTACTTATTTGTTATTGTCATTGCACTAACGTTTAACATAGTTCCAACAACATTTGGACTTTATTGAATATCTTCGCCGTCTATTAACCTGTAAATATTCTATTTAATAAATGTTCAATTATAGGCATAATTTTAATCAACTTAACAATATAAATATCATCCATTACAATAATATGACCAAACCTGAAGAGTGTGATTATAGAGAGGCAGTGAATCTAGCATGTGTAATTAAAGAACAAAAATTATGGTGCAGTGCGAGTGAGCAATATTCGATTTCGGAAATATTACAGGCGTATAATTTAATTTTTGCTTGGCATGAGTAGCACCAGACAATATTTTGTCAAAAATGAATTATCCTCCACCCTTCTATTCGGGACATATACGTATATTTGGGTGGCGACAGCAAATTCATTTCGGAATCTCTTTTAGGATACTTCTATTAGCTATTGTTCAAGGGATACCCTTGGCAAATCATGCATACATAAATTACGACTATTATGACATATTACAGATAACTATATTGACGTATTACAGAGAAAACCATATGGCGACCGTCATGTAATATGTAAGAATAATAATGTAAGAAAAATCCAAAATCGTTGTTGACTTAAGCTATGTTTATGAAATATACATTTTTAGTGTCAATCTTTGTTATTTTGCAGACATTGTATAATATCTATATTTCAAAAGTAATACGAATAATGTGAATAACGGTAACGGTAAACAACACAGACATGATAAATTTATTACCGTAGTTGCGAACGGGACCACTGTGCACTCTAGTTTATGAATTGATTTTTAAAAAATTGAATCCCATAACGAACCGCTTTTTGTGTAATTGGTGGTTGAAACGTTCACTCGACCGATGTCACAAATGAAATTCATAAGTATATTAAAAAAGATTGTATACGAACTTGTGTTCGCGCCGTAGTCAAAACAAAAAATATAATGGACAAAACTTTATTAGGATTTGAAGTACGCAACTTTAGAGTTATATCTACTTATTGATCTGTGAGGACGTTAGTAATGAATGAAGAAGTATAATTGGATGAAGCGACAGAAGTGTGAAAGATTCGTAGCAAGAGGAAAGAAGTAATGGATATATTAAATATTTATCTAATAAATAATATTATTTAGATATATAATTTTATTAAGATAAATATCTAAATATTTATTAATTGAGCTTTGAATTTGATTTTATCTAAATTTATATTTTTATTTTATATTTTATTTAGACAAAATCAAATTCAAAGCCTTCCAGCCTCCTTCCACCTAATTTTATTACATCGACTTACCATACAACTAGTTGAAATATATCATTAAACTTACATTTTAATGCACTGGCAAAACAATCACACGTAACACAAACACAAACACACAATTGCACTGAGCACCATTTAATTTAATAAACTGTCAAAAAGCTGTCGGCGCCTGTTAGTGTTTACAAATGGACCGGACATACGTTTCCCGCCTTGGTTTCCCCAATAGGGGGCGATTCGCGCCCCCATGATGAATTCACCTTTTATTTTGTCCCACTTGACTCGATTGAGAGTGATTTTTGAGCGTGAATGGGCAGCCTGCGTAATTTGCCACTGACAGGACGAAATGTGCATTGAAAAGCTGTAAAAGGCTCGGTCCAAACTCAATCAGGGCCGTGTTGCCATTTTATTGTTTTCACTGGACAAAGGCAAAGGGATTCGTTCGGAAGCGTTTTCATTGGATCGGTCGATATATGAGTGACTAATGACGTCCTTTGCTTATACACTACACACTAATATTACTAAATAAATGTTGGTTAGCTTGTCTAATATATAAAAAGCTTGACCGATTGTTATTTATTTATTTATTATTGCAAGTCACAAGTTAAAAAGGTGTTACAAAAAATAATTGACTCAGTATAGCACATCAAACATGAGGGCAACGATTGCCTCCTACTTAAACATTGTTACGTTATGAAATTGTTTGTCTATGTTTGGTAGATCTGAAAATAAGTCGTAGGCTATATTATACCTCTAGATAATAAAGGAAAAACAACGTTTACCCAAAATTACTATATAAATGTTCTTTTGTTATAAGAAACAAACCTTTATATTTATTTTCTCTGTACTTGATAGCTTTTTAAACCATTACAATGTTCCAATGCATGAGAAGATACTAACTGCCGCACTCAGAGACGTCAATTAACTTTAATGAGTATTTAATGTCCAAATATTTCACTTAAATCAAGACCATAGACCCGGCAAGAATAGCGACTAGTTTCGAATTGTCATTTTTGACGTCAAGTACTCATTAACGTTATTTGACGTCTCTGAGTGTGGCAGTTACTTAGGTACTCTATATAAACGAAGTCGCATCAAAATGTAGTCACTGATTGAGTCAGCAACATGTGTGTGCTAGTGCACAAATTCACCACGCTAGCAAAAACTACGTAGACCGTATAGAACAGTGCCCCTCACGAATATTTTGCCAGACAATAAATTATTTAATAACCCCTCAGTTTGGGCCGACCCGCGCACTTAATCAGGGATACATTGGCTCGAATCACCTCTTTAGAAACAATTAGTTCGGTCCTGATTAGGGGTCCAGGACTTTGAAGATGTCTTTGCGGTAACAAATATTTGGTGACTAGGACTTAACGTTTTGCACTTCAGCTTAGATACATACATACCTACTTAAATCATCAAGAAAAATCAATCATCAAATGATTTAGAGGTTAATTAAACACCCACTTTTCACCAATCAAGTTAGGTCCCATGTAATAGGTGACGAGCCTATTGCCGTCTATCGGGCACATGTAATACATTATATTGCTAGGTGGTATAAGAGGAATGCTACTGCCCATTACTCATCGCTGTCTTTACCCTTAGTTGCCTTGTACGACACCCACGGGAAAGATGGCTGTGACAATTGTATTCTGCTCTGCCGTCACCACACGGCTAATTTAGATAGATGAAATTAAGACGATTTACACAGGCCACCAAGTCTCGTTCTCTGTAGGTACACGTTATTTTGATTGGAAGTCGATCACATTTCTCGCTGAGGGTTCAAACGTGTACTCAACATTCAAAATCCTCCCAAGTTTATTTGTATAATTCCTCCCAGGGTTTGTGTTTCAAAGGCTTGCAAAGTCTCTTCTGTAATTATTCATCCCAACTGGACGGCGACGGTGACCGGTGTCGGGTTATGGCAAGTACTTACCAACTCATTGGTAAGTACCTACGACCCTGTTAAGTCTCTGCTAAACCAAAATGGAAAGGGAATCGTAGGTAGAAAACGACAAGCACACATCACTAGTTTCTTAAACGAATTCGTGCCAAAATTGGGAATAAAAAATAAACAGAAAAAAAAACTCTTTTTTTTCAAAATAACTCTTAACGCTAGACATTTTAAATGCACAATGTTTCGAAGTAATTTTTGATTTATGCCGTTTTTGTTATTAAGTGAGCGATATGTTTAAATGTATCTAATAGAAGACAGTCTAGACTCGCAAGCCACTGTCGCAAACTTTAACATTAAATGATGAGCTCTACTGTTCTGAACCTAAGTTCTGACTTGCACAGGGCTTATATCAACTTTATAGTTTGTACGACTTCCTCATAATGTATTGCTTGCTCTCATGTTGATGTTATATCGATCGATAATTATTATCGCCCCGGATTTCCTGCCAGTAAAGTTTCTGATGTTAAGTTTTCACTAGAAAAATTATATGAGTAGTAAACAATCGCGCCGATCACTATGCCGTGTGGTGATGGCAGAGCAGAATACAATTGTCACCACCCCAAATCTCTCCCGCGAGTTTCGTACAAGGCGGCTAAGTGTTAAAACCGTGATAAGGAATGGGCAGCAGTGTTCCTTTTTTACCACCTAGAAATGTACTGCGACTTTCGTGCCCGATAAATGGCAATAGGCTCGCCACCTATTCGCGAACATGGGTGTTAACTGTCACTAAACCAGCTTGAATTTGAATCTCAATATAGTGGAAAATCGTTCGGCACGACATTAGCGAACTCTTAATTTGCTCTGGAACAAAATGCGAGAAGGGGTGGCCCATTTGATGTCCAGGGTCGGCGAAGTTCGAACGCTTTATTACTGTGTCCGGCTTTAAGTGGGTGTAAAGTTTCAACACCCTTTGATTTACTTGCAGCGCGGGGGATAGGTGCGACGGATCGGACGGAATTTGTTTGGACTTTGTCTTTTTCTATTCTGACATGTTGCGACCGTTTTTTAAACACACACCGACCTCTGCCCCGGCTAATAATGTCCGTATTCAAATTTCCACGCAATCTGTCAGGCCCGTTTGAATATTGCTCTGGGGACCACGTTAGTCGTTTAATGGGAGCCACAATTGTTACACTAATACCTTAAAGGACCACTTTAAACCCCTAATCGGAAGCCGAACTAGCGCGGCGCCGTCCCGCATAGAAATATCTTAAATTGCGAACACGGTCCGGCGGACCGACCATAAAACATCTTAATGAGCCCAGCCAACAGCTGCGGGCCCCCATATTGCTGTTCTCATATCCATGCAAACTACCACCGGCGACGTCTTAGCCGGCTTACTTTCCTCCACCTTGTTTACAAGTCGCCAACTAATTTGATGCAATATGTGCATAGGACAACATTACGGCCGCTATCTCCGCCGTGCGTGTCTTGCATACATTTGCTTCCTTCCTCGCCGCAACTAGGTCCGGTTACGATGTAGCAACCCTTGAGCGAACCCTCTATATTCAAATTCACCTCGGCCCGGTCATTTGGACACGGATTTGTTATAAGATTAAAGGAAGATTTCACTTGCGAAACAATATGGCAGACGATTTACATATTTCGTTTCCTTATTAGTTTTGGGATATTTGTTTTGGGGCGGACGAATTTACATCCGCTGACCGATTAAATGGCCCTTAGGCGTCTTTAATGGGGGTGCCGCGTGGTCGTTGTTGGCCTTAGCGAGTGTGTGCTTATGCGTAATTGAATATTTTATGGGCTAGAGGAAATTTAGTGGGCACCAACCACACATTGATTTCGCGGACACAACTCACGAATTCGGGTGGGCTTGCAAAACGGGAAACGCGCCCGCCGCCCTGCTTGCAGAGTCAACACGCGTTTCCACATGTCGCCTTTTCAGTTTGCACGGGTGTTTATCGTTTGCATTTATCTGTTGACTGTTTTTATTCCGCCGTTGACATTTACCCTCGGTTTGAAAGAGCCCAATGTATTCCCAACGAGTTTCTTTCATTCCCCGTACGAGTGCTCGCGTTGCATTACCCCCATTGAAGCGGAGATGGGATCACTTAGTTTCCTCTTTTTCAGTGCGGACGGGTTAATTCCTGCATCTTTATTATTCGAGTGGTCTGTGCATGGCTAGACTAGTCTGTCTGGGAGCGTAGATTGTGTGGCGGAAAGCAAACTTGAATTGTTGGGTCGCCGCGTGGAGGTAATGAACGCACGGGTGGGACATGGTTGCTGAAGGCGTCTGGCCGGAGCGAGAGGCACGCTTGCGAGTGCCCCCCTCCCACTCTCCCCCCGCCCCTGAGGGGGGTGCAACGCGTCCTGTATGCACAGCGCCGCTTCCGCATTCGTTAATGCAAAAGCGAGCACAGACTTCAGGTGTACATTTTCAGCGCTTGTGTGCTTTATACTCGATGTTAAGGCGTGCATCTTTGTGCAATGCTGTGCCTTAATTGTTGTTATATTTTATCTCGTTTATGCTTCAATTCGGCGGGCTCTGAGCTCGTGTAGTCTAACCATGCCGCTTTTATTAGCAAAGCGTCTTAGATGGATGCGAGCTAAATCGCAAGATAATTTTGACAAGCTAAAAAGTAACGCGCCGTGCGGCTGCCGGTGCGGTGGAGGTTTCGTTTCTCTTTTTCTCATTCCACTGAGCTAACACAAAATCGAATAACCCGGGGCTTAACAATTCATTACTCCATTCGTTCATTTCGGCTTCATTAAAATCGCATTAGGATTAATTTTTCTCGTCCCCATTTTAATTCGCAGTTCGCAGTTTGCCGAGGGGATATGGCTGGACGAGCTGCAATCGTCTATTGTCAATATTTGTTGCTACCTGCGCTGGGAGGACAGCGTGTTTTTCCACTGAAAAATGGCTTGAATATTCAATTATAAAATGTATATGGGCGTTACTAAATGAGGCATATAGGTAATTGTATTACCTACCTGTAAATGGGTATTGAAATGATAATAATAATGCTATTAGACAAAATCTCCTTGGTGATTGTTTAAATAAAACCAAAAATAAAACTTAATAGGTACATTATTTAAATTTTACTAATTTAGTTTCTAAAGCTTTGAATATCAATGATTTACTTAAATGTAACTCAATTAAAATATCACAAGATTCGATGAAGAGTATCTCTAGGTAAGACGACCCACAAAATCTAATGTAAATCGATATTCATACACGAATCGATGCAGTGAAGCCTCACGAGACATTCGCACGCATACGCATACACTGGCGACCCCTGCCGTTGAATATCTACAATATTATTAATTCAGGCATATTAATAAAAGGTGTCACGTTACGACCACACTCGTGTCGCAGGAAGCACGGCCCGGTGAACCATTCGGACGTAAATAATACACCATTCGATCCTGAACTGTATCGATTTTTTACTAAGAAACGATTTTCAATCCATCTGTCTGTCCAACTTTTAGTGTCGTGTTACAACGGATATTTTGAAGGTTTTATATAACAACATAAACACTTGGAAGGGAGCAATCAACGTTTTATAAGCGATAAAAGTGCGAGCTCCTCGTGACAACTCGCAAACTGCCGACTGCTGGTCAACAGCAATCATCGTTAACGTGACCATTCCGCGTAGTAAGGTCACGCCGTGACTATGAATTAGTTGTTATAGAAATTAAGATTTCTTTTTACGGACACGATATGATATAGCCATACCTATAGACTTTAAGATATAACCAGTTATCGCTTTGAACTGTAAAATTCAATGATTTTTGATCGTTCAAAGCGATAAATGGGTATACCGTGTTTTAGTGGCCATGCTAGCCGGCCAGATTGTGTCCTTGGCTCGATAAAGTTATCGTTTTTACATCATACATTACATACATCCCCCAAAATTAGGCAGGGCCCCCCGAGGGTTAGGCAAGAGCTGAATAAAACACCCACGTTTCGTCAATTATATTAGATCCCATGTAATAGGGGGCGAGGATATTGCCATGAATCAGACACGTAAATAGCAGTACATATATTTCTTGATGATATAAGAAAAGTGCTACTGTGCATTACTCGTCGCTTTCTTAAACCTTATTCGCCTTGTACGACACCCGCGGTAGAGATAGGGGAGGTGACAATTGTATTCTGCTCAGCCATAACCACACGATAGGACATCAATTTTAAAAATGCAAAGACCACTTTTTCCACTCGTCTAAAAATTACCTGAATTACTCGTAGACGGCCATAGCCAATATCGAGAATCGAGCATTTCACGCTTGGTGAGTTAGGCTATATCGATACGGATATAATAACCAGTGGAATGGTAACTATAAAGCGAGATTGTATTTTTTACTAACGTCGTAAGAAGTCGGAATGTCCGATCGGTCCTTTGATCGGTTTGATAAAAACTGCGCGGAAAATTTTCCTTTTCATATTTCTTTGCGATGTGAGTTTAGGGAATTTGAGTTGCCCAATGGAATGTTATGACGGGACAGTAGTATAATACTTATTATTGTGTAATACATTATGATTGTCATCACCAACCTTTTGCTGTCCCCACTGTTAGAATCCCTGTTAGAATCCCTATGAATGAGAGAATATACTCTCTACGGATGAGAGAATATAAGGAGTATGGTCCATAACCCACCACGCTGCCACTGGTATTAAATGGTGTTACGGCCGGGACCAACTGTTACCAAAAATGTTGCATCAAATTAATTGAAAAATAGTTTGTAAGGTACATGTTTCACAATAATCAGCAAGCATGATAAAAAAGGAATTACCAACAATTTTTGCGTTTTAGCATGCAGTGTTTTGTCTATTTTTCATAAAAGTTTAACCCTTCCCATAGAATTGTAATAAAAATAAACGTAATAAAAAATACGACGTGATATTATTGGCTGTGGTTTTGACAGCTTGTCCGGACACGTAAACAGCAACCAAGAAAAAGTAAATATCATAATCAGACACAAGTGTTTTCCGGATAAAATGTTTTATCGTCACGGGTCAATAGGGGCTCATAACTTAAGGTTCCCGCGTCCGACAAAAACAATAATCCCCACAATTTTGAGGAAAATGTTTATCGCCAACGCCACCCGCCCATAAATACTGTGCTTGCTCGAATAAAACAGAAGAAACAGATAAAAAGCTAAATGATGCTACGCGAGTGTGGGGACAGCGCTGCGGACAGCCGTTCCTGATAAATGTCTCCAGTTTAATTTTTATGGCAGTCACAAAGAAATTTGTTGTTGGAAAAAGTTCGAAAAATTACAAGTAGTCTTTATGCGGGAATCGAATCGAATTGTGATAATTTGTCTTACATTTATTTAATGTTGAAATAAAAATGATAATTTTATGGCAATATTCACATGCAATTACTTGGGTGATGACGGGCTTCTATAATCAAACAATGTATTAGTTTTGGCAACGAGACATAGGATTTTGGCATATGTCATACATAAATCGCACCTATTCTATTCCCAAAGGGGTGCAAAGATGTGATTTAAGCGAAAAAGCGGAACGCGGATGTGTTTTGCCAATTATGTCAATATATTAAGTCCCGTGTAATATGTGGCGTGCCTATTGCTATCTATCGGGCTAGTAAATCACAGTATTTTGCTCGGTGGTCACAATATCTGATTTAGTTTTATTAATAATTATAATATTTATATATCCAAGCCAATATCTTAAATGAATAAAAAATTAACCCAATTTTAGAACTTTAATGTGAGTATAGGTATTTGAATTTATATTATGATTATTCAGTGTTTGTAATCAGTACTAATAAAAATACTAGTTTTATACTGACTATAATCTGTTGTGTAGGTACTGACTAATCTTTTATTTTACCAATGTAGCATGAAAACGATACCGTTGAACGTGCATTAATAATATCACATTTTATCTCTATCTCTTTCTGTCACTAAAATCCAGTGTCATTCCCGAAATCGAACATACGTCGACTATAACTGTCGTATCTTATCTGTCCGTCATTATTTCATACACATCTATCGGAAAGCCATTCGGAGTGAGTTTGATTTTATTCTAGGCAATTTATTTTCAATAAAGAACTATAAAAAGACTTATCTAAATCGTTCGGGTGCACGGAGGGGAGTGGCTACGCGAATGTCGATTCTTATTTATGTCAGTGTAGTGTGTAAACGTTAGCTTGTACACAATATTAATGTTATTTCCGAAATGTATATGCATACACACGTCTGCCAGGAGTTGAAAACGTTGTTCTATTTTAAATCCTTTGAAAAATAGCAGTACTAAGCTGTCGCTTTTATTAATATCGTTGAGATTGACAAAATTTCAAAATAAAACAGTTAAAAGTTATTGGTGAATTTATAGCGTTTTTGAATTGTATCTTAAACCAGGTAGTAAGCACGTACTCTAAGGGCCTGTTTCACAATCGACAAGTAAGTTCTAAGTAGCTTACTTGGCAGATCATTTAACAGTTGTGAAATATATGTCAATTGAACTGCAAAGTAAGATACCTACTTCGAACTTGTCGATTGTGAAACATGCCCTAAGTAGTATATAGTATAAAATACTCGAAGTATTTTACTCGAAGCATTTTATAGTATTGTATCTAAAAGCATATATCGTATTTATAAGTAATTGTATATTTAAGCACTTAGGTTCTCTCACTAAGTCGAATATTATAATTGATTGTACTTATCACACCAAAAATATATGCGTTGCTGCTATATTCTATATATATATTAACGCTTTGGGCACCCCAAATCATACGAACACTAAGACAAGATAATCTTATTCTGTTATCTACAAAAAGATACACATGATCGATAGTTCATAATAATAGCTGTCTCATTCTACCGTCTCAGGTGATTAAGATTAACATAGATATTTATGTTATCTAGATATCTATTGGAAGCTCTATGTATTTTTTAATTATTTTATATATTATAGGTGTGTTAACATTTAACAAAAATGTGACAAATTACTCGAACAATATTAACATTTTGGAGATAATATAACATTTTATAATCATATAAATTCTTGGTGAATTTGTTTATTTAAGTTACAATTAATTTTTTTAATATCTCAACGACAACACGACTGGTTTGTTCGAATGGTCGTATTCGAATTCTGACAGCGGCAAATGTTTGTGTGATGCATACATATATACATAAATCACGCCTATATCCCCGAAAGGGTAGGCAGAGGTGAATTAGTACCCACGTTTCGCCAATTATGTTAGGTCCCATGTAATAAGTGGCGAGCCTATTGCCATTTATCGGGCACAAAAGTCGCAGTACATTGAAAGGTGATATAAGAGGAACGCTGCTGCCCATTCCTCGCGACTGATTTATCCTTAGTCGCCATGTACGACACCCACGGGAGAGATTTGGGGTGGTGACAATTGTATTCTACTCTGACGTCACCACAGGGTTTGTGTGATGAACACTGGTATATCCAAAATTTATCTTATATGTAAAATATATTAAATCGATGATAGGTATGTGTGAAAGATATATTTTAATTGATAAATATAAATCAATTAAAATATATCTTTCACACATTCAAAATTAGAAAAATCATTACAAAAAGAAAAAGAAGTCACTATTTTTTTCATTTAATCAATATTATTTGCTTACTTACACCAGCGCACATCATAAGAAAAGATTACAGCTTCCTTCATAATAAAAAAATTACCATGACCGTAGCGAGCACTTCGTTTTTGATAAAAATTACGAAATTTAAATATGTACAGGCATACCGACTCATTTACATGTTATTCGAGGAACAGACCCTAGGGGACCGTATCAGCCATTTATGAGTTGAAAGTATTAAAGAAAAGAAACTCAATAGATATAAAAGATAGGTATAATAACAAGAAAAGGAGCTACGCGCAGGGAAACGGCTCGCGGCGAATAAGCCGACGAGCGGAGCATTGTTCCGGGACTTTTAGAACGGAAACAAATGAACGAGGGGACGGAAATCGGATGAAAATATGAAAAGAATACACGTTACGTACGCAAGTACAAGTGAAACGGCATCGGGCCGGGTCGCGCGGCCGCAAATGTAATTTGCATAGTCAAGTAGCCCAACTTTTGTCTGCGGCGGATGTTCGAGACCATATTCGTCGGTTGCTTTCCGAGCTCACCGCGGCGCGGGCGTTTTATTGCATTTTTTCCCCTTTGAACGGATTCCTTCAATATTTCGGTGGTTCGTTTTTATTCATACGCCTGGTCATCGAATTGTTTCGCTTCATAACGCACGCTTTGTTGTTTTCTGTTAATTCCTTCCGCTGTTGCGTTATGTTATTTTTTTCGTTGGTGCGGGTTGAGTTTACAGCTTTCGTTGTCGGGGTTATCTATTTTTGAGTGTTAAACATTACACTAGTGAAATAATTAAGGTATAGCTGTCGACATTTCGAAAATAGAGACCGCAGTGGGACGAGACAATAGAATGATTACCATAATAACCCTGATCCTGAGACACTTGAGCTGAGCTTTGAAATTAGAACTCTCGCCGACTGAGCGGAGGCAACAAAAGATTAAAAACTTTTTGTTCGGCATCTCATTGAATCGAATTAAATAATCGATTGGAGAATTATTACGATTCATCGTTGGTTATGAACTTGTGAGCTCCCTCGCCGGGGCCGGATTACCGTCCACAAAGCGATGCCGACGAGGAGTAGACAAATATTGACTCCGAGAAACAATGAGCCGAAGACGTCTCGCCGCTGCTTCCACGTGGGCAGGCTTTGATTGACGTTCTGTTTCAGCTGTTAATAACCTTTTAAAGAGAGAAAAAATATGTTTTAATTGTTTCTTACTATATTGGTTAACAACATTCTGATTTTGGTTACTAAAATAATTAAAACTAAATGCAAAGAACTTAGTGTACAATCATCTTCATTTATAAATGTATTTTAGTAGTAACGATTAAAGTACTCAGTTTAAGCATAGAGTTATGAATACTTACTATATGACGGACGGGTATAGGCAATATTTAGATATTTAGTACAAAAAGGATTTGCGAAAATTTTTATGTTAGGTACAGTTACTGTTGCATGAATTGAATATATTCATTTACCCTTTACATTATGTACTGTTTTCACTCCATAATTAAGAAAATTCATAGGTGTATGTACCCAAATGCATCACATTGTTAATTGAATTAATTACACCTTCGAATCGCTCTTGCCAAACGGGCGTAATCGTGAACGCGTTAACAGACAAGAAAGGTGAGATGAAAAGGTCCAAAAATAAGCTCCATTGGAGTGAAAACTGTTCCAGAGGTGTTGGACTGAATCGACGCTCGGACTCTATGCTATGGTCCATCGAATTTTCCAATGAACGGACTTTTGGGCGCAAACCTTTGTATTGGCGAGAAATTAACTGAAAAAGGACCTCCGTTACTAATTTCGTTGACAAAGAAATTAACGGCGCTTTTCCAAACAGCCTTATAAATAGACATGTACTTAGAAAACGACCAACGATTTATGAATTCAAAGAATATTGCGGTTAGAAAAAGTTCGAAAAAAGTTCGGCAGCACTATTGGTTAAGTGGTTAACGGACCACCGATTTACCGAATGAAAGATCCTGGATTCGAATACAGATGGAGCCAAATTTGTTTAGCCTTTTTGCACTGCTGCAGTTGTGACGCAAGCCTTACCTACAGTTGGAGAGTAATACAGTCGAGACTGTGTTATAATACAATACAGTCGAGACTGTATTACATTAGTGACAGAAGTCTGAAATTCCGTGCGTTATCTTCTGATAAACAGTAATCTTAAAATTTACTTGTTTTTAATAACATTTACAATATACATCATCATTTATGTTTCAAGTCACGCGTGCCCGTGAATCAATTAACATTCTTAGAAACAATCTAGTATATTAAACATTTTAAACAAGCTGACTACTAATCACGTATTTCTATAATGATCATATTGTTATTTCCGAACCAATTTCTACTAAAAAAAAGAAAAAAAATGGCACAAATGGAAATAAAAGCTTGCCTCTGCGGATCGGTACATTATTACTCCGAGTGTCGGAGGTTGCGCGATGACAAATGATGCGCAGGAGTCGATCGCTAGTGAACCTCGTCCGTTTCATTAGCTCCAACATTAATTACTAGCAAATTCTTAATGAGAAAACGTTTTCGTTTTGTTACTTACCACATAAGCTGCAACGTGTTACTCCACAATTCTGTTTGACAGCGGAAATATGACTTGTTCAAACCTATTAGCTTCGTACATACATACATAAATCACGCCTATATCCCGAAAGGGCAGACAGATGTGAATTAACACCCTCTTACATACAAACATACGTAAATAATACCAGAACAAATATAAAAATAATGCATAAAATTCCAGTTCAAAGCTCCCGGTAAATATTGGAATTCAGGGGGTGGCGTCCGCAGGAGTTGTATCTGATATTTTTATTAGCTTATTATTCATGCTGTTTCATAAAACGAACGGGTTATCCGCGTCCTCATCGCGGGCCGACTTCATCAAAACTCTATCTTTTGCGATCGCAAGACAGATCTCGAAGTTAGCCCCCGGTCCAAGTTGAAAGCGTATGCGTTGTTGTCATTTGTAATTCTGTACAATACTTTGAATGATTTTTAATATTGGTGGGTATATTTGAATTCATTACTGCGCATTACTCAAATAAAAGTAAAAACTAATCGTAATAAAAATATAAATACAAATAATAATAGAATCGTAAAAAATATTAAAATAGAATCGTCAAAAAAGAAACATAAACATTGTAAGCCAGTGTGTCATAGCCAAAAGGATTTAAAACTGCATCATACGTTCGTCAACCACCAGGGTGTCTTGTTCTTAAAAGTACGAGCAACTAACTGAGAAAGTTATATATGTTATTGTAATATTAACAGGATAACTCAGACATTGTATTGTCTAAGTAATGTTTCTGTGTTAATCAAATTACGAAATATAATAAAACCTTATGAAACTCGAAGTTATAATATTTAAAAGATTACGCAAACATGACGGCGTTTCTTATGGCTTGGCCCACCGGCTTTGTGCCGCCCCTCTGACTTGTCGGAGGCAGGGCCTCCAGCGTCTATCAACACGTGCACCGACTCAATCATTCGTCAATCGAACTCAGAGAGATAAAGACAGAAATATCACGACTTGATACGACCGAAAGAGACACCACATAGGTTTCCATTCTGGCGATCACACGATTATCGGCGAAGAAATGCCAAAACGAAAGGTGGTAACCGCGGACGAATCGAAAGAAAGATCCCACGGACATATTGTGAGATTGTTTTCAGATAGAGAAAAGGCTGTGTTAGTGCGAGAGGGACGGACTGGGGTAATTTTCAAATTTGAACTCATATTCATGCGTATAACTACAACATACGAAAATATGGCGCACGAAGCAAACAACGTCGTTTATTTATACGACCCTTCATACTTTGGGGCCGGCCAATAATTATATCAATCAATGCAGCCCCGATCTCGGAAGATGCTTGCTTTACGAACTAAAGTCAATGCCAATTTTAGTTATAATGCTTGTACTTTAACAGGAAGACAAATGAATGATTCAATCGTCGTTACGTGTGATCTGCTTTCTATATAAATATTTTTTTCCAGTGATGTACCAGAAGAGGCTAAAGAAAGAGCGGAAACAGCGGCAACAGATGCAGGAACAGCTGGAGATGGAGTTGAAGAGGAGGCAGAAGATAGAGGAAGCCTTGAAACAGTCCGGAGCGCCAGCGGAGATCCTCAGAATCGTCACAGGTAATTTAATTTTAATTTTCCATCAATTGTCAATAAATAATGTTCGGGATTAGACGAACAAGGAAAGAAAACTAGATTTTCACTTTTATAGGTTTACTAGGAAATTAGTTTACAGTTGTAATGATTTTGTTGTAAGAGAAATTTGAATAGCGAATGAATAGAGAAAAAAAGATGGCGTCCTTGCGTGGATTCCCTCCAACCGTAGGTACATAGAATGACCGCGGCCAATCGCGGTCGCAGCAATATGTGCTTAACGTCGATGGCTGCAAGGTTGAAGTTGGCTTGCGGCGTCGACATCCTCCCAGCCCTTGAAAGCTCTTGGATGCTTTCAAGACAAGTTTGCTTCGGTAGGTAGATAGCATAGGCGATTAAGGGCTCTTCGTACGGTCCCTTGTGACGTGTTCACGTCTGCGACGCGAGGGACTCCATCGCTTCCTGGATGAATCTTGGTTACGCGGCCCAGACGCCAACATAGGGGTGGTGCACTCTCTTCCTTGATGAGGACCAGGTCTTCAAGTTTTAGGTTGCGACTAGTGACTCGCCATTTGCTACGCTGCTGCAGCTCAGAGACGTATTCGAGTGACCACCTTCGCCAGAAATGTTGTTTGTACTGGTCAATGCGTTTGAAACGTTCTAGAGCGGTTAGGTTTTGGTTTGTTAGGTTCGGTGATGGTAAAGCAGACAACGGCCTGCCTATCAAAAAGTGAGCTGGAGTCAAAGGACAAGGATCGTCAGGCGAAGAACTTAATGGGCATAGTGGTCTGCTATTGAGGATAGCTTCGATGTGGCTAAATAATGTAGATAATTCCTCGAAAGTAAGGTGTGTCTGTCCTAAAATCCTACGAATGTGATGCTTAGCTGACTTGACACCGGCCTCAGCTAAGCCATTGAAGTGAGGGGCGTATGCTGGTGAAAATTTAAACTTGATACCCCGACAAGCTCCAAATTCGGTTAAATTATCTCGATTTTGTTGTAAAAAATCATATATTTCTTTGGCAGCGGCAACAAAATTCCTGCCGTTATCGCAGTATATAGTGTCTGGTAGTCCCCTACGGGCTATAAAACGTTTGAGAGTAAGGATAAACGCGTCTTTGCTTAATTCGCTCACAGCCTCGAGATGGACACTTTTGTAACAAAAACACACAAATATGCAAAGATAGCACTTAGTAATTTTGCATCCTCTCCCCTTCCGATCGGTAATAAAAAATGGGCCAGCAAAATCAACACCAACTGTAGAAAATGGAAAATTAGGTTCCACACGCTGATTGGGTAAATTTCCCATGATATTAGACAAGGTTTGACCCTTAAACCTACGACAAACATGACACCGCCGAACCACCTTTCGAGCTAAGTTACGGCCTCCTATTGGCCAATATCTCTCTCTAATTGATGCTAAGAGATGTTGGGGACCGGCGTGTAGTAAATTAACATGTTCCTGTTGAAACATCAAATGTGTTAACGGGTGATCAGCCTTAAGAACAGCGGGATGCTTCTTTTCGTAGGGGTAGTTGGAACTAACAATTCGGCCGCCGACGCGAATCACTCCAAAACTGTCAATAAAAGGATTTAGTGAGGACAAATGTCCTTTGGAGGCGGGAGTCTTACCTGACAGTAGCATGTCAATTTCAATAGGAAAACACTCTCTTTGTGCAGACTTTAAAATTAAATTTAGAGCGTTGTTCAGTTCTTCAACTGAAAGGGCTTGTGTAAGTTTATTTTGGGGATTTTTGGTATTATAAATAAATCGTAATACTCTTGCGTAAACCCTTTGTAATTTAGAAAATTTAGAAAAACGATCGAAATTTACTATAGAGGATAAAGACGAAACATCTACCGAAAACACAGATATATTTTTATTCTGACTAGGCAATTGGCTATCGTCATATGTTATGGGGAAATTAGTGGGCCAAGTTGACTCGTGCCTTGATAGAAAGGTGGGACCATGCCACCACATGGAGCAGTCCTTAATGTGCTGAGGGTCTAGGCCTCTTGAGACGAGATCAGCGGGATTCTGCGAGGTGGGAACATGACGCCATGTTGACACATTACTGAGCTCCTTTATAGCTGATATCCTATTTGAAACAAAAATGGGGGTTTTATTAGAAGTATTCAGCCAACCCAATACTACACTGGAGTCGGTCCAAAAAATGTGACGTTTAATTTTACATCTTAAGGCCTTAGTTACAGATGCGGCTAATTGTGCACCTAAAAGTGCAGCGCATAACTCTAGCTTCGGTATAGTAGTGGCCTTTATAGGAGCAACCCTAGCCTTTGCGGTTAGTAAGTGAACAAGCGTAGTGTCTGAGTTACATGATTTTAAATAGATGCAAGCGCCATAAGCTTGCTGAGAAGCGTCACAAAAACAATGCATTTCAATATAATTGTGGTTATGCACTAACACGTGCCTAGGAATTTTTAGAGATGGAATGTGGGTCAAATGTTGGACAAACTTTAACCACCCATTGAGTATATCCTTTGGGACGGGTTCATCCCAGTCTAATTTTTGGGACCACAATTTTTGTAACAATATTTTTGGTTTTATTGTACATAAAGATAACAGACCAAGAGGGTCAAAAATTTTAAATGTTGTAGAAAGGATAGATCGCTTGGTTACTACTTCCGGTGATTTAAAATTATATTGAAAATTTAGGATGTCAGTATTAGGGGACCAGCCAATTCCTAGGGTACTAGTGGCATTGCTGATTATTAAATTTCCGTTTTCAGGTAGGATTGAATTATTTTGAAAAAGATCGAATAGATTAGACCGGTATTTACGTAGTGGGAAACAACCTTTCTCTAATTGACTACTTACACAGAGTTGAATGTGGCGGAGTTCATCGGCTGAATCACTGCCTGTAAGCAGATCATCACAATAAAAGTCTTTCTGAATTATTGTTTTGATTAGGGAATCGTCACATTCTTCTCCTAGTTGCCATATGCACCTAGTACTCAAAAAACTTGCGCTAGAAAAACCATAGGTTATAGTATTTAATCGTAAAGTACTTATTGGATCTGACTCATTGTCACGCCATAAAATCAGCTGAAGGTCACGGTCAGAATCATGCACATTTACCTGTCGATACATTTTTTCTATATCCCCAGAGAGGATGTACTTATATTGGCGAAATCTGAGAAGGATGTTAAACAGAGAATCTTGTATCGTTGGTCCCACCATTTGGATGTCATTCACAGATAAACCTGTAGTAGTGCGAGCTGACCCGTCAAATACGACACGTAATTTGGTAGACTCACTTTTTTCACGAATGACAGGGTGGTGGGGAAGGAAATAGCCATTTAATGGAAATTTTACGTTACATGTCGATAGATGACCGAGATTAGCGTATTCGTGTATAAATTGACTGTAGGCTAGTTTTAACTCGGGTTGTTTTCGAAATCGGGATTCTAGGTTAAGAAATCTCTTTTTGGCTAAATGGTAAGAGTCTCCTAAATAGTTGCGTTCACAACGCAGTGGTAGGCTTACTGAAAATCGCCCCGTACTCTCGCGGATAGTAGTAGAGAGAAAATGTTGCTCACACTTTCTTTCTTCCTCGGAGTACGAAGTTATTTATGGGATGTTTTCTAGCTCCCAAAAGAGTGTCATTTGTTGATCTAATTTGTTGTGAAAATCGGTTTCCTCATGGGATGAAAAATTAGGAACGGTCTCTTTTAGTGAGAAATTGCACATTACGTGTTTTGGATGTGGTGGGGATGGTAGGGCAGGTAGTGGTCCTGCAATCAGCCACCCTAATTTAGAGTTTCGGAGATTAGGTAAATTATCTCCTAGACAGCGCTGCTCAGAGCCTATTAGGTCCCAAAAGAGATCTGCTCCTAGTAGCATATCTATAGGCGCCGGTTCGTAAAACTTAGGGTCAGCTAGTTGGACTTTAGGTAATTTTAGAGCCTTTATATTAAAGGTTGATTTAGGTAAATCGTCAGTAATTTTAGGTAAAACTAAACAAAATAAAGATCTCTCAAATGAGCTTGACAAAGATTTTAAACGGAGAGCACATCTCTCTGTATTTAAATTAACTGGTATTTGACCGATACCAACAATATTGACATTTGATGGCCTAGGACATAGATTTAGTTTAGTCTTTACAGCCTCACTTATAAACGAAGATTGACTGCCACTGTCAAGTAAAGCTCGCACGGTCAAAGTGTCATTAGAAATAGGATTAGAAATTTGCACCTTTGCAGTGCACAATAAAACTTCGGGAGCGCATAAAGCTGACAACACACAGGTGTTACTAGAACTGTTATTATTGTGAATATGCAAGAGAGTATTGTGTCGTTTTTTACAAACACGACAAGAGCCTGGAAGCTTACACTTATCAATGTTATGACCAGCTCTGAAACAGTTTTCACACAAGTTAAATGTTTTCACAATGGAATTCCTATCCTCAGGTGATTTTGACTTAAAAGAAGGGCACTCAAACAGGCGATGACTAGCCTTACACACAACACACTCAACGACTTTATTAGAGATAGGAGTATCCTTGGAAGTCACTATGAAAGATTTAGTTTGGGTCTTGTGCTGATTTATTGGCATAAAATTTTTATTTTTATCAATTTTGTCTTGCTTATTACGATTAACAGTTTCGAGAACATCTGCACGACTCTTTAGAAAGGAAAAGAAATTGCTCAGTGTAGGAATGTCGGGTAGTGAGTTTCTATACTCTTCCCATTTAAAAGAAGTGGTGTTATCTAATTTTGCCGAAACTATATATATAATTAACACGTCCCACTTGTCAGTGGGTAGCCCTAACGTATTAAGAGCTCTTAAATTTTTTGTAATGTGGTCAATAACAAAACGCAATGATCTGTCGGTATCTCGAACAGATTCTAAGTTGAAGAGAGATTTCAAATGGTTGTTTATAAGCAATCGTTTGTTATCAAATCGTTCACACAAAAGGCTCCAAGCTTCGGAATAATTTTTATCCGAAACTTCCAAATTACTGACAACACGAGCAGCTTCGCCCTCCAAGTAGGAATTCAAATAGTGAAATTTGTGAATATTTTTTATTTTCTCGTTTTCGTGTACTAGGGAACTAAATGTCTCTTTAAACTCAAGCCACTTGTAATAAGTGCCATCAAAATTAGGTATCTTAATTATTGGTAACTTAAAACCTAAGAATTCACTATCATTGTGATGACATTTGTGAGTGGCGTGAGCAGAAGTGTTGCTATGAAATTCATCACTATCTGACTTGGGGGACGAATGCTTTTTAATAAATTGTCGGGCCAAAGAAATATATGTATCATATTCTAGTTCAAAATTATCACGCGTATTTAATTCATTTTCTAAGTTAGACGTATTTAATAATTCAATCTGATTTTGTAGCTCGTCGAACTCAATAAACAAGGTTTCTATCCTAGACAGTTTCATTTCTAGTTTACTAATTTCTAACTCAGAGATTGATTCCATGGTCGACAAATTATCTACAAAAAATTTAAATTTAGTAAGGCGTCCCTTAGCAACGCCTCTTTTATTAATTAAAATTGAAAGTTGCTCGGCTTGCTTAGCTTCGGAAGACATTGCAAAATCTTTTATAAAACTAATAAAAAAATAATATGTATTTTTTTGAAATTAAAATCGTAAATTAAACAAAAAATAGCATACGATACGCTCCTCACTCCAATCAGCTGGTCGAGCCGGGCGCGCGAGCAATCAGGTGTCGGGAGAACAATAGGTGACGTCACAGCATTTATCGCCGGGCAGTCTCAATAGGCGTTCCACTGGAATGTATATGTATGCCAACTTAATAACTTTGTTAACATCAATATGTTAAATAGGCGACAAATATTTTTTAATGTGAATTTACTAAAAGGTGGTTAAAAAAATATATAATATTACACCAATTCACTAATTACCATATTTTATTAAATTTGTCTATAATAAATATCCGTATCTGTCTATTATAATACTAATAGGAATGAAGTTATGACGAATACGGGTAATATATTGAGCAATTAGCGAATTATCAGTGTAAAATTTTCTTGTTTATTTGTTTATTATGGTTATTTATTAATTTTACGAGATGATTAGATGATGTTTTAATGAAATGAATACCTATATTGCATTAAAATACTTTAAATTGGGATGGCTAAGTGCCTTGAGATTATTATCTACGTTATGAGTAGGTAATTCAACAAAAAATTGTAGTAGGACAGTACACCAAACATTAGAGGATTAATCTCACTAAATAGCTCAAATCAAAGGAGAAATGAATCTAATTTACTAGGAGAGAAAAATAAAAGGAACGAGCTCACAGTTAGAAAGGCAGGCGCCGTCGCCGGGTAGAATTTGGCGGCAAAGCGGCAGTCCATCCAGGTCTTGTCTTATCCAACGATGATTAGTAGGTGCTCCTTTTCAAATTAGTCGAAGAAAAACTATTGGCGAAGTCACAATTTAGCCACAGCAGTCAGATTGGTGCTTCTTCCAATTAATTGATAGGCGCTGCGTCAATGACCTCTGGCTGTCCTTCGATGCGAAGCGAATTTTGTTAAAATTTGTTGATTTTGATCCAAATTAGTGTACTGCAATGTCCTGTCACGGTCGCCACTTTGTTCGGGATTAGACGAACAAGGAAAGAAAACTAGATTTTCACTTTTATAGGTTTACTAGGAAATTAGTTTACAGTTGTAATGATTTTGTTGTAAGAGAAATTTGAATAGCGAATGAATAGAGAAAAAAAGATGGCGTCCTTGCGTGGATTCCCTCCAACCGTAGGTACATAGAATGACCGCGGCCAATCGCGGTCGCAGCAATATGTGCTTAACGTCGATGGCTGCAAGGTTGAAGTTGGCTTGCGGCGTCGACATAAACAAAAACTGCTTCTAGAACAGCAACTGCTGATACTGTTGTATTTGAATGAAATTTTCTGCAATATATACTTTAATGTTCACTTTACCCATTTCTTACCCCTTATCTCTAGACGCTTTTTTATTTACAATCAGATCGGAAATTATAATAATATGTATAAATACAAGCCTGAAATGGGCAACTTTTCTCACATTAAATTGTTCCCTTTAGTGTCAACCTCTGAGTTGTTCATCATCAGCCCTTTAGTGACCCCACTGCTGTGATAAAGGCCTTCCCTTGGATGGAAGGATACAGGCAGAGAGTTCTAGAATAAAGGCTGAGTTGTTAATTTTTGCAATATTAATTTCACATCCTAATTCATGCATGTCAAGATTGTCAATACCATCAGTATCAGCCTGTTCAACAAGTTCCATAAACTACGTGTGTGCCCCTGACATGTTAACTCGCCGTCTGTCAAACTATCTGTGTATTAGCTACGTCTTCACTCACACGAAACCGTATGTGCCCCATCGCATAACCACGAATCGCAACTTTACAGTGAAGTTATAAGATTCGTTTCTGATAGCTGATGAGGGTGATATGTAACTTTGAAAGTCGTTAAGTCGATATGGAGTGCGTGACGTAAGAAGGGTGGGTAAACGCTGGCGAAGGCTTGTACTAATCTCCGTGTCAGGAAATCGTTTCACAGACCATTTGAAACGAGGGTTCGAGTTATAACACGCATTCGTTTTCTTGTGTAATCAGTGTTTGCTGTAATTCTTAAGTTTTTTTTTTGCCTACTTCCTTAGTAGACGAAGTTTAAATTAAAATACCAAAATTTACGCAAAAGTATTTTTTTATTGATATTTATTCATAAAATTACACAAATAAAAGGTCGCAACTTGGTATGAACTGGTAAAAGTAAGAAAAAATGGGCTGAAGTTCCGGTATAGGTTCAGAAAAACACCATAAAGTATTATTTATTTGCCATTACATTATTATACGAATGTTAGAAAAATCAAACGTAAAAATAAAAGTTGTTAAATTAGAGTTACATTGACATTATCTTGGTTAAGAATCTTCCGAAAATTATATCACGCGTACTGATTAATATATTTATTTTGATCACACAGAGAGTCTGACCCCACCGGCGCAGGAGTCGATTCGACCGGAACGCGAAAACGGCTCAGAGAGCAAACCTCCGAGCACGGAACCCCCCGCCGCCTCGCCCCCCTTCCAGAGAGAGCGCCCGCGCACACCCGAAAAACCGCAGTGGAACTACCCTCCGCCACCTGTTGACATCATGAGTGGAGGGGCTGCGTTCTGGCAAAACTACTCTGGTAAGTAAATTAATGCTACCACATTGTGTTATTATTTCATAAAGAAGGCTGTATAAATAAAGAGAGCGTTCGCCGGCCGAGCTACTGTCTTACACTTGAAAACAATTCCGACATTATGATTGAGGCGGAGGCGTTTCGTACTCACGACTGCTACACTAGCGCCACATTGGGTCAGTTTTTAGTGACCATTGTAAGATTTCTAAGGATTGAAATCGGATTGCTGCTTTCAAGAGTAGAGCAGCTGTTCTAGCTCAGGTCGTACACAGAAAAAATGTATTGATATTATTCCAGAAAAAAAAATACATCATTCAACGTCATTGTCTTTCTGATTGAATAGTAACGTGTATTACATAATAATGTAATTCAAAATAATTAGTAAATTATTTCATTGATTGATATAATCCTGCCTGGCATAACATACCAAAAGCTTATGGCTTATGGAACAATGATGATGATTTCTCATTATTTTCTTTATCCACTCAATTTATTACACAAACTTTACAGTAGTAATGTTTAGAAATCAAAATTGCAAACAGCCAAAACTATTTTCTATTTCCCAATGCATTGAGCACTTATCGGAATTCATATTCAATAAATAACCATTATTGCATTCCGTGGCCGGGGCATCACACGAGAAATACGGCTCCCAACAAAGGGATCTAAGGATATTCGCGGGGAAAATGTTGACGTACCAAATTTATACTCGTCATATCGCATACCGAGTATTGAGAATTTCAAACATTTAAAAACGACAAGAGGCGTACGGCGTTCTGTTTGCGTTGGATTCATTGGGGTCCGCTTTAGAATGCTGCCGTGGATGCGGATACGTTGGTTGGAATATTCGATCTAAGTCAATATTAAGGATTTATACATACGATTTTTTGGACTAGATTTTTATTTAAGCAATAGAAGATCAATTTTGTTGTATAAAACAATGCATTGATTCTGAAATCGATAGAAGAAAACCGGCCATTTTGTACAGCTGACATGCTGTTAGTTCTACACCACTGTTGTATCGTAAAAGCCACAACTTCAATAAAAAAGGAAACAAAACCTATAGTGGTCGTAACAAGCGTTGTTTTTTAATGCCCATGCCGAGGTGAGATTTCATTTAAAATGCCCTGGCCTATTTGAACGCGTTGAATTATTGTACATACACCCGTGCTTCCAATCGTGTGAATGCGGAAGAAGTTTGAATCACGAATGAGTTGTAGGTCAAATGAATGAGTTTGACTAAGCAAGCAAAATGGACACTTAGTTTCCTCTTGAATAGATTGCTTTATCAGTTTTTTGGGTAGCATAAAACTATTTGATAAATATAATTAATTATTCATGTAACTGTTTTGAGAATTGCCATACAAAAATGTTGTTAATCTTGACCCAAATTCTTGACAGGTTTTGATTATAATGTACCATTTGTCTAATTTTCAAGCTGTGACTGCTGTATAATACCAGCGTATTCTAGTTAGTTAACTAATCTTCAATACTAAGTGTCCCGCGTACTATCGCGTGTTATGATGATGAAGATTTGGACTACTAAGATTTTTGCAATCACATGATAATATAGGCTAAAAAATAAGTATCATTTAATTTCTTAACAAATATTTTTTTAATGATAATGTGATCATTGTTTTAATAAGGCACTTTAAAGTATCGACTTATAATAGGCGCTGAAATTTACAGGATGCGCACTTGTGTACCGAACTCGTTTTCACAATTACATACATAAATCACGCCTATATCCCCGAAGGGGTAGGCAGAGGTGAACTAGCACCCACAATTACGCCACTCAATATTGCGCAATTGCTATCAAAATATCAAGTTCGTGCGTTGCCCCGAAACTAACTCAATAAGCCAGGGGTTGAAAAGGCACAGCATTGATATGGATTTAATCATTTCCTGCATTTTGCCGACGAGTGGCTTTTACCGAGCAACGGCTTTTCAAGTAGAAATTGCAACTAATTTAAGTGTTACAGCCCGAGTGTCTAAACGCACGCGAACACGCAACTACGAATTGCTGAAGATGGGAAATGCATTTGGTATTTTATTTTGAAAATAGCCCTGTGTATGTTAAGTGTGGTATAATCTTCGTTGAAACTGACCACTTACTGCACTCGACCGAATGAAGTAAAGAATCGAAAAATTTCCTAAGATATGCTATCCGATATGCAGTGCGATAGTGTAGTGACTATAAGTCTGGAAACATCAAAGTGTACTATATTCTTATAACAATAAGATTTAACGAATCAATTCGTTAATGTGATAAAGATATTTTTAATAATGTATTGTAGGATTTTTAATATTTGATACCCCAGGAAGCAGAAGTAAACGTTTTTTTAAAAAGAAAGATTTTCCATTAATTAACTTAATAATCACTCACTTAATTTATTCTATGTACACTATTAAAGTTAATTATTTCATTTGTTAGTACTCTTCAAAAATGTATTCATGAATAAATTCGATAGCCAGGATATAAAAGTAAATAAAAAGGTTCGCTACATAGGTACTTACCTATTCTTATCGTTCGAAGAAAAGGAAATTGGCAGATAAAGTAAAAACAGAATAATACAAGGGTTGTAAACATAAAAAGGTTGATAGCAGAAAAACAAGAATTATAACTTGGGGCCTTTCATCAAGTTTGCTCGGTGCCGTCTCTGAAGAAAAAAACATATTTTATTATTCGTAAATTAGAAAACTTTTTCTGCGTGTTTCTAACGAAAACTGGATGGGGTCAAAAGAAAGTACGGCGCTTAATTATTACTTTGAATAAAGAAATTAATTTTAGAATATTTTGAGAGACATTTTGCAAGGGCAATGTGGCTGAAATGCCTTTTTTTTAAATAAATGTGTAAGTGGTAGCAATCGAAACGACTGGAATTTCGGCACGAGTTTCCAGAGTTCACGGAATGAGCCATCTCTTTCTAACTTTCAAGTGAAATTTCTAGACAGAATGACAAAATATTTATGGTTCTAAGCAGGATTTGTTAAGATAGACGAGCCCAAGACGTTGTATAAGTAATATAAAGTTGAAAATTAATAAAGAGGAAACTTCTGCCCGAGCTACTTTTTAGGTGAGCTTGTAAAATGAATGGAAATAAAATTGTACCGCACAGGTGCGCTCAAAACCTTTGGCGATATTAACTTTTTTGTTCGTGCTGGAATGGGGAATACACTAAGAATATTCTTATCTTTATGCTGTAGATATAACACACTACACTTAACAATTTCATTCAGCCTGCATAAAAATTTTACAGGCTATTTTTAATTAATTAATAACGTTTCGCTACTCGTCTACATGAACTACTTTTAGTAAAGATAAAAGGATGAAATATCAGCATTTGCATAGTAATATGTATTATTCTAGAGTTACTATTTATTATGATTTATAATTATTTATTAGGCCCTAAAAGAATCACGACTACAAAAATGTACAAAAATGTGTACTGACACTTTACTGTGTCTTTAGGTAGGTATAGACTCCGTTATGAAGAGTCACAATCCAAGTAGCAAAATGTCCAACAGCGCCAAACGTCTAATCAGCAGTAAGTAAGTATAATTAGCAATATCGGCCGACTTCATAACATTCAATAGTTTAAACTTCAGGCAAAAAGCACTGCAAGACTTTTTGTATTTAGCAATAAAATACTTAATTAAAAAATTAGAATGATAAAATACGTGAGGATTTTTTTTTAAACTTTGTTATAGTGCGGTATCAGGACATATTTTACAAGCAATTGCTACCACAACAGACAGATAACATTTACGGGCGACCTAAGTGATAGTTTAATGAAATTTCTTGTAAATGAATGTATCAATCAAAGTCCAAGTTTTGTCATTTTATACGTAAATAAACTTCTTGGTTACACGGCAGCCTTAATCAAAAGCAAAACCGTGGCATGGTCACGAAGGAATCGATTCTGGAAAACAAAATGAAAAACGAATGTTCCAATAGAGAATCAATTCAATCTGTCCCATCGGACATGCTTCGAAAAAGTCACAAGGCAATCGACCAGCGAGTTGGGCCGAGGCCGTTTTATTGTGGTCCAGTAGGTACCTGATCTGTACACGCGGCTATGGCGTCCACCCCTTTGTCGACAACCTTCTCAAATTCCCAGTCGAAGAATTAATCATCTGTGTTTTTCTGAACATTTTTTACAACAGCAATTAATATTGCGTTAACAACGCAGGTGTCGATTTGCGTTGAGATTCGTTAAAAATAATGAGCAAACAAGACATTTTCTATTATTCGGTCAAAGATATAGGATGTCACAATTAAAGATTTTTAATAAAAGTTTAAATTAAAGCAATTTTGAATGCTTAAAAAATAAGGAATAACCTAACATTGCTATATTCGCTGCATTGAAACAATCAATAATTATCAAAGTTAAATAATCCAATTTAGTCTAAAACTAATATATCGGTAACTAATACCCTAAAAATTGTACACTTATCATCCCATTATCATTAAGTACATACTAATCATGCTATCATTATTTATGATCATTAAAAACAAGAAAGGGGCAACTCAAGAAATACTTATAAACATTGTGTTCTAAATTTATCAAAATAAGACTTATCATGTTGTACTGTATAAAACAATGTTTGCAACAGCTGTTGTATATCTCTTGTATGTAAGAAGCAATTAGACAAAATATTGTAGACTTTTTTTATCCTTAGTCGCCTCGTACGACTCCCACGGGAGAGATTTGGGTTGGTGACAATTGTATTCTACTCTGCCGTCACCACACGGCCAATATAAATTCATATAGTTAATTGTAATTTAAATAAGTAATTCTAATGAACACAACACCCAAGTCCAAATCTGCCGGTATCTCTAGTCATCACCTATTAATTTTTTCTATTTAAGCCTTAAGAATTGTTTTGTTTGTTTCTTACCCAATAAATTGTTTCACGTTCAGAATACAGCATCATTTTTTGTCATTCCATGATCATTCGATCAAAACGAACTTCTTGCTTTTCTTATTCGTGAAAGTTAATTATCACGTATAACGCTATCAACTAAGCAGATCTATCGTGGGGTAATAAGAATTCGTAACAGTCATGTGCTTATTAAATAATTAATCAGTTGCACCTACTTTACCGTAGTTGAAACGACTTTGTTGAAATGAAACCATTATTACGCTAAGCAGTGAACCATTATAGTTATTTCAAAGAACAAGTAGATTACAGCTCTCAAAGGAACCGGCAATTCTGTTTTAGGAGAGGCAAATGCAAAAATATTACGTATTCAAACAGACCTAATGGGACATTTAGGGGTGGCAGCGAAGTGAAACGGCAAAGGCCGAAGCTTTTAAGTGTATAATATTTAATTGTGACGCCCTAGGCGTATAATCTCGCCCGGGATAATAGGTTTCTGTTTCGGGACAACCCTCAACTGCGACACTTGTGAGTGTGACGCCCTCAAGCAAGTTTCCACTGAAACAAATCGGATTATAATTGAGTTTTTTTAAAGCTACGAATGTTTTTATGGTGCAATTGCGTTCTGTTATTCTTTGAATACTGTTAGTGCTTACTGTTACTACTTATCGTTGTTTCGGCGATATGTGTATAGATCTTGATTGTCATAGAACTTAAGGACAGAATACTACTTAGTATTCTGTTCTTAAGTTCTAGTTGGCTTATGATTGACATGGGTTCGATTACCGCAAGACAATAACATAATACTGTGGCCCTAGACAATTGGCCAATTTATTCGAATGCATAAAAACAAATGTTTCATACATTTGTTTTCTATGCGTTCGAATAGAAAAGCAACTTGTCATAAGGTAATGTGTAATCAGAATTCTGATCAGAATAAAAGAGTGAGTAAACATATTTTTCAAACGACAAATGTCTCGGTATATTCCAGTCTCAGTAATGACAGAACACTTAACATCGCGTTGTTTCCAGAGAAGAATGAAAAAATTGGGTTGTAAATTCGTACACCCAAAAGCATAAATTGTAAACGAATATCGGGATGAGAAATTGAATTCCCCGTTGAGAAAATGTTCCATCAAAGTAAGCAAAAAACGCGATTCCGTTTATATCTTTTATATCTCGTAAATTGCAGGAGGCGGCAAGCGTTGCATGAAATTGAATAAGCATATTTCGTAAAACGCCGACGTTTTGGGAGACAATTGCCTTACCTCACCTACTCCTGCCCCTTCACGAACTTTGTCAATTTTCTTAAAATCTTATTAGAGAATCTTTGCTTGGGACCTGTTTACGCTCTTTCTTTAACCTTTATTTGTTTCTTGACACGCACTGAGGCACAAATAAATAAAAAGTCTTTCGCGCTAAACTGTATTGAGACTATAAAGGTCGCTTTCAAGAATTTCGACGTCTATTTCCACTTTCGCGTTAATTAGTTATTTCTATACGTATACACAGATCCAGATATTAATACACGCTACCCTCCAATGTAATCAAGCCATTGTGTTCATACGTTTTTAAAGGGAATACGGACTATTAAATCAGAAAGTGCTACACGGATGCGAGTCCGTTTGATGTGAGTTGCCATTCCCGAAACACTAATGACATTTTCCGGGGTGACACACTTGTACTTTGACGTCGGGAATGTGTGGAACTCAATTATAATTATTTCGCGAAAGATATTTCATTTGCAGTATGAAATGTCGGGTGGAAATTAGAATGAGATATTCAGAGAAACGTTCATTTGTGTTACAATAAAGGCGTGATTGAAGGACATGGTATTGTTTAATTTAATGTAACACCATAATCTCGGGTCACGCTACTTGTTAAAATTTAGGGGAATGTGGCATTTCGCCTAAAAAAGACTTTCTAGTGCTAAAAATAATTTTAAAAATGTATTATATTTTGGCCAGCCTTGTTGTCTGCTCCCTTAAGGAGACAGGAACGAGATAAAGAATACCCGTTTTAGGCAGTATGCCCATTTTGGTACACCTTTTCTTAACATTGTTTTTAAACTTTTTTCTGTATTGTCAACAGAATCACTAGCCCAAGAGCTAGAGATGGAGCGCAAATCCCGACAGCAGGCCATGGAGAGAGACGTGAAGAGTCCACTGTCCGATCGGGCTGGGTATTACAAGAACTCCGTATTGTTCAGCTCGGCCACTTAGCTGCCGAACACCGGGGCCAGCGACCTCCCCGACAAACAAGACTTCGACAGAGAACCAGACGAGAGGAAACCCATCATCAGTGTCAAGCCTGAGTTCAGGGAAAAGTGAATTTCCAAAAGCGCTGACCCGGGTGCTGCACCAAGCGACGTTCATTCGATAGTTTCTTAGATTTTCGGAAATAAATCGATCTCGGTGAAGTTAGGTGTTTCCTTTTGTTGAGATTAAGTGTAAATATTGTTATTGAGTTCCGATTGAGAATGAGATAGATAGATTTCGTGGCGTTGAGACGAAGTCTTATGGACTCTTCTTCCATAGTGAAATTTGTAAATATTTCTTTATACTTATTACTAGTTTCTAAGCCAGTACGGTTTTATCGACGATTCAAGTAATTTATACGTCATATTTTAATCTTTTATGAAAGTACCTTTAAACTTATCGTTAAATGCCATATTTATGTATAAGTATTCATTATTCACTTTTGTAAATTGACAAAATAATAATTAGCATTTCTTTGACTTAACGATAATTTGTACCTACACACATATCATAAGGTTCATAGATGTTTTGAATGATTTGATCGAAATAATGTTTGGAATTGATCTAAGACTGCTTTTTCGAGATTTTTTCCAATGATTTGAACGGATTGATTCGTTATTTTTTATTACTAGTCTCATAAAGTTCTATAATTGATAAGTATTTAAGTTCCTATGAACATTTCGTTTATCAGTATGAAGGACCATATCGTCAGTAAAACTGCAAGACCCTTGTAGGTACACATTTTGATTGTTAATACTTATTGTATAAAAGTTATGTTCAATAGAAATACAGTGATCTTCACAATTGTGTAATTTATTCAATTTTAGTGCAATGATTAGGTATAATGGAAACTAGTGTATCTCTTAAACAATAAAATGTACGATAGTTAAGTTAGCAATTAAACCGATACATCTTACGATTCTTTATTGACTGAAATATTGAAGCGGCATATTATATAATTTTTTTATTTTGTAATTCGTGGCGTAGATGCTGTATAAATAAATTTAAACGCTGTATCTCACATCCGCAGAGCCGGTGTATAATAGTAGTGGTTTAACAATTAAGCCGTAGTTTTAACATTATACATAATAAAGTATCAAATAGCGTTATTTATATTGATGCTTAGTTCGGGACGACTTTGAATGTCTAAATAGTTAATTTAAGAATTAGAAATTGTGTCCTGCTTAACATTTGGCGCTTGACTATTGCATTAATATTAATTATTTTATTTACCTTGTTTTTCATGTCGGAAGGTTAAAGATAATAAATTCTATGAAAACATAAAAATTTACAGTACAACTTTAAAACGAAACCATTGCAAGTTGTGTTCTACTTATGTACTGTAGCACAAATACGAATCGGAAAGGAACATGAAATAGTCAAGCGCCGATGGAAGTTCGTTCACGATTGATTTCATATTATCTGTAATGGGTAATGCGATGTAATTAATGAAACTTAGTTGTTACTATAAATGTTTAGCTGAACAAGTATGAATGTGTAAAGTGGGTGAATGTGGTATTCTGGATATATTTTGCGTTTTACTTTTCTTACTTTTTCAGTACTGAGTGTGTATTTCTCCATTCCCATTGCTGCAGTGTTGTCTAGTATATAGATTTCCTTTCACGAGCTAAGGCTTCTTGTACCTTTAATTGAATTATTTGTTGATTATTGTATGCAATTTGAAAGCGAGTATTATTATTTATAATTTCTATTATAATATAATTATTATTAATTTACTTAAAATTGTGTGTGTGCCTTGTATCGTAGATGAAAATATCAAGATTAAAAACGAAAATTATCATTTTGTGTTTGATTGTCCCCTTTGTTGATAAGGAAAACCACTCAAAAACACTATTGAAATTTTACAAGAATAGGTATTCATTAAAAAAATAAAATAATCTTTTTAATAATTCACAATGAATTAATTATTTCATTTCATTATCGTTTTCATGATACAATTAATACAAAAAATATGGACTTACATACAAAAATTTTTCAACACTATAATATAGGGGAAGATGCCCACAGTGGTTATACCTACTGCCTAAAACGGACACTTGGGTATAAAATAATTTTGATAATTCTCTGCACCCTTAAGGAGCAAGGATGCAGACAATGAGGCTGGTGAAGGAAGGAGGAACTAAAGTTCTCCACTCTCGCCTTGCAAATTGGCAAATCACATACACTAGCTAGATTATACGCTTTAGCTAGTATGTCCGCTTTGGGCGACCTTCACTAAAGTATTTGATGCTTATCTCTTCATTTTAATAGAATACAGTGGAATTTAGACATTCGGAAAGAATTACATAAAATTATAAATATTTTTCGAGTGACAGTTATCTTATCTTATCCTACATAATATTATGAAAGCTCAATTTGAAACCGGCTGGTATGACGGACTGCTACTACATTCACTCCCGACGGGACGTGACGATGGTAATCTACTTAACCAATAAAAACTACAGTTCCATAAACCAGAAAGTAATAAGGCCCGATTTTATTACGACGCGCGATAGCCATTTTAAATCCTGTGAAATCGGAAAACTTCATATTTATTGCTAATAGATTTTCGACCGGGTTGTTCGGGATGCAATTTTATTTTGTCCATATGAATGATTTTTATATTTGCCCTAAGGGCCGGCGGGTGGTCCGCCCTTTTTGATTTCGCCTGACGCCGTTGACCGTGGTGGAACAATCCCCGAAATATGCTCGTTTAAACTCTTCTTGGTTGGTTTGTGCTGGAAATGGAATTCGGTAGGCAGGTTGTACTCTAATGGTAATGGTTTTGACGGCCGGCTTGGTCGAATGCACAGAACAGTAGATAGCGGGGTTTCGGCCAAGAGGTCCCGGGTTCGAATCCTGGTGGGGGCAAATTTTGTAATGAACACAAATATTTGTTACCGCGTCATGGTAGTGGATATGTTTAAGTAGTATATTTTCAACATTTATAAACATAATTATTATGATATTATTAAAAATATGTCCGTCATCTAGTATCCAAAGCACAAGTGCTTAGGCCACTTACTTCGGGCTAGATGTAATTCGGGTGCGAATGTTAAAAAATATAAAATAAAAAAAAATTAAACGACGGTGTGTAACCAGAACATCCTTATAGCCTATGAGCAACATAAATAGAAAACGTCTTGGTTGGTCGAGTGGTATAGGCATCTGGCTGGAGTACAGAGGTGGCGAGTTCGATTCCCGATGCGACGCAACGCAGTGCAACGCACCAGTGTGGCTTCACTCTAAGCAGCATTACTCAAATATCAATAGGCTTAATGGCAAAATGTGGTTTTACAGCTCACTTTCACAAGAACATACATACTTACATAACGCTTATATCCATCTATAAATTACCTACGCCTATATCCCCAAAGGGGTAGGTAGAGGTTGATTAAGACCCACTAGTTTAGTCTCATGTAATAGGTGGCGAGCCCATTGCCATTTATCGGGCACGCAAATCGCAGTAGATACATTGCTAGGTGCCATAAGAGGAACATTGCTGTCCATTACTAATTGATGTGTTAACCCTTAAGGTCAGTTTTTGATGCATAGCTAACTCAACCAATTGTTAAAAATTGTTAAATTGTTACTAATGGTTGTATTTCAGACTGATATTTAACCATTAGGAACAATTTTAGTTACTAATGGATAAATATCAGTCTTACCCCCAAATACAGAAACGCTAATCAAGGTTTGAGTCTTGCTTAAGCATTTAAATATTGTCAAAATTGACGTTTTTCCATACAAATTCTGACAGGTAATGTCCACTTAACTTGTTAAGCAGTGCCCCAAATTTGAGTACCGTTTCTGTATTCGGGGGTGATATTGTTACTAATGGTTTAATATCAGACTGATTATCAGAAATGAGAATGAATTTTTAACAATTGGTTGAGTTAACTATGCATTAAAAAATCGGCCCTAAGTCGGCTTGTACGACACCCGCGGGAGAGATGTGACAATTATATTCTGCTCGCAGTATATTTTTAGGTGATATAACAGGAAAGTTGCTACCAATTCATCATTCACCCCATCGTTCATGATCTATTTTCAAAATGATTATAAATCATTCAAAACATTGCCCAATATATCGAAATAAGCTCACTTCCTATTAGGGAAAAGTGGCCCAGAACGAGTACATACACTGCCTAAAAGGGATACTCTTCTGTATAAAATCATCATTATATATTCTAACTAAAGTTAGATCACCTTTCGCCTTGCGTATTGTCAAATAGTTTTATATACGAGAACACTCGATTGGGACAATATGGCAGCTTTGGCCACCTGGAGTAGGTAAACCTCTGCCTACCTTGAATAAATTAGGTATGATTTATGGATGTATGTATATAATGTAATTTGGTCCCATCTAAAGTATTTGCACCTACCAATCCGTATCCTGCTATTAGCTATATGGTCCATTATGCATCAGTCTACAAACACTATTTAAACAACTACTAGATGTTTTCTTATATTTATGAGTGCACGAGCCTACATACATACATACATAATTCACGCCTATATCCCCGAAGGGGTAGGCAGAGGTGAACTAGCACCCACACTGCGCCAATTATGCTAGGTCCCATGTAATAGGTGGCGAGCCTATTGCCATTTATCGGGTACAAAAGTCGCAGTACTTTGCTAGGTGGTAGGTACAAGAGGAACGCTGCTGCCCATTCCTTATCACTGATTTATCCTTAGTCGCCTTGTACGACACCCACAGGAGAGATTTGGGGTGGTGACAATTGTATTCTACCATCACCACACGGCCAAGAGCACTACACATTTGAAATAAAACAACTTTTATTTTGTTTATTCCAATAATTCTCCATTCTACTAAATGGATAATATCTAGTAAGTATTTTGAAATAAAATAACTTTTACGGATAAGACTCGCGTATAATTAGGTGTATAATTAACCTACTGTAAAGTGATCGAAACGTCGGGCTAAATAATTAACATGCCAAACACCTAATTATACGCGAGCCTTATCCGTAAAAGTTGTTTTATTTCAAACTACTTACTAGATATTATCCATTTAGTATAATGGAGAATTATTGGAATAAACTTCCGTATAACAAACCTTCTGTAAACGAAGGCAGTAGGTAACGAATAAAGTCGTCTGCTCATCCTTATTTTAATAAGCTTAAGATTAAAAAAATATTAATGTTAACATTTATACTAGTCCCGATTGCCTCCGTAACTACGATAATGGTCAACTACCAGTGATTGATTTGGCGTTAGCGCAAACTGAGAGTGAGTCTGCAGACTAGCTGAGGCTTGGGATATTCGAATCCAAATTGCTTTACCGATTTCAGTGCATAATATAATATACATACATACATAAATCGCGCCTATTTATCCCCTAAAGGGTGAGGGAGAGATGTTTTAACAGCCACGTTTTGCCAGATTATTCTAGGTCGGGCGAGGCTATTGCCATTCACAGGGAACTTAACTCGCAGTAATTTGCTGGATGGTGCACTCGAAACTCTGCTGCCCCAACCTCGTTACATTATAACTCTCAGTCGCCTTGTACGACACCCACGAGAGAGGCAAGGGTGGTAACAAATATTTTTTTCTTTCTTCTCTGTCGCCACCATACGGCATCAAGCATGCGCTTTCATTTAAAATAATAATTTGTTTAAGAAAATTGCGTTTTTCATTAAGAAACCAATACGCTTCGAGCGTGCGAAAAAAGTGCCAGTCTATTCGATTCGAACGCATAGAATTCAAAATTTCACTTTTTGACAGCCTCTCTTACTTTTGACACGACGATCGCCAAATTGTTTTCTTTGTAATACGTCAGTTTCATACATTTGTATTCTATTCGTTCGATGGTCACTTGTCTAGAGCAGCAGATCTGAGGGCCAAGTGGCTTTTATATTCGAACGCATAGAAAAAAAATGTATGAAACTGACGTATTACAGAGAAAACAAAACGTCAGTTTCATACTTTTGTATTCTATGCGTCCGAATAGAAAAGTTTGATAGTTTATAAATATGTTTGAACAAAAAGAAAGAAGATATGGAAGAGAAAGAAGATATTGAAAAGAAAGAAGATATGGCTCAAAGGCCTAGATGCCAAGCCAAAAAATATTTTTAAAAAAAGCCACTTGGCTATGCCCTCTGTTTCATACATTTGTATTTTATTCGTTCGAGTAAACTGGCCACTTGTCTAGAGGGACAGATCTGAAAAGGATAACCAAGCAACATCATTGGGATGGTATTAGTTAATATAAGTTCAGGTGAAACATATTAATTTATGAACGCAGTGTAGTACCATGTATGGCGTCACTGGGAGTTAATATTGCGCGCATAAATATTGTCGCGAGACAGCTCCTCGACGTCCGTAGTCTCTATTGAAGTATGGCACTACACAGGCTGTGCTACTTTAACCGCATACAATAATTAAATTGCGCTAGTGACGTTTGACAAAAAAATAATAATAAAGATTATCATAACGTAGATATATTGGAAGTTGGAAATAATTGGTCCGACTATAAATTATATTTGTATGTAAATTTATCAATTAATTATACAAATCTAAAATGTTAACTTACATAATAATCTTCATGTTTTATTTCACTGTAATAAATAACTACATTACCATGGAGTAATTTATTTATAGTTGGATATTTTGAATTATAAAATTGGGTCATTATTTTCTTTCTTAATGCTGGCGAAAAATGACTGGGTTGCTTGTTACACATTATGATTTTTATTAGAACATAATAAAAACTTAGAAAAATTTTCTTAAAACTATTAGTAAATCAAACTTTTGATAATAAAATAATATCGGAATATTTTTCTACCCTTTTACTAGGTTTTGTGTTAATTTAAGGTTAAATTGCGACTAAGATTCCATTTAAATGTGGGCAAGCCTTTCGCAGATTCTCTTAGCGAGTGTCGCAAACGCACCGCCCTGTAAATACGCACGGGACTCACGCACCTGACTGTCGTGTGGAGCGTAATTTTCGCTTTGTTGCCCCGCGACACGGATTAGTTTTTCGTTACGATAATTAAATAACTTGGAGCTACGTTGTCGGGTGATGTATGGCCGTGTTTATTGTCTTGTCGTACGTGTGGAGCCGGCCTTATACTATTGCCATTAGTCGGGTGTGTAACTAAAATATTTCCAACAGCGAAATCTATTAAATTATTATTCTTAGTTGAAAATGATATTAAAATTCGCAAACATTTTTGGTACGTAAATGCTGTGATGACATGCTGGTCGTCGAAAGCTATGACTGGAGAACCGTTTTGTGATTTTGGTTGATATACTGTGTACGATGATTTGGTGTGATATACATAAACAATTAGTCATGTGGTCTACATTATGTACGCGTACAGGTTACCCTGACAAGCTCAAATCATTGATGCGTTTTTATCAATTATGCATAATTGTTTATGCATTTGCAAGTTATCTTAGACGTCAACTTGACCTTTGCTGTTAGTAGTAAAATACGATTATATTATGAAAAAGTATAATATATTCTTTGTCATAATTGCAATTCTGGTAGACTGCTAACTGCATTTTCCCTGTGCTGTCAAAGGGGGAGTGGTTGTTAGTAGTTTATTAACAAAACATTTAAAGTGGTAGAAATGTTAATCAATATATTTTTTTATGGAAGGAAGTTTTATGGATGTTATTGACATCGCCTACTATCTGAACAAGATATAAAGCTTCAATATATCGAGTGAACAAACTGACAAAGCGAACCCATCAAAAACATTGTCATAGAGCCCGACTGCTGGTAGGGACCTGCATACAAACTGTCGTGTGGGATGATATTAAGGCGTTTAATATTATTGAATATTTATGTTTAAAATTTATAGTAGGTATAGTATAGTTTAAAAACAAACCTTTAATTTAATGACCAACCATATTGCATATGGTTATATATAATAATTATCGCCCTGTTCAGAAGAGTATGAATTAGTATATTGTAGATATATTTTTTTAGGTAGTAGATTTAGTATTGTATATTTATTAACTTTTAGTAAAACTAGAATAAAAATATTGACTATAAAATTTGTGTGATTGTAAAATAAATTTCTATCTCTGCACTTAATATAAGTAGGTACAATCACAAATACATCCACGAAATAAAAAAGTTTATTTATGCCTTTATAAACCGTTTAGAGCTTAATGAAACATTGCATATAACCTATTATTAGGTTCATTAAAAATGTTATAACATTGAAATAAATTGTAGGGATGCCATGCCAACTCCGGATTCATTGCTCACGATATTTCCTGTCCATCATGTTAATGATCACCATACTGTAATTTAGCAACAGAACTAGTCATACTTGGCAGTATTTTACAAAGCAATAAACCAAGTTTGTAAAGTTGCCAACAATAATAAAACGCGCTAACAAAGTATGTAGGACAAACTCTTCCATCTTGCTGAGAACCCACTTCCATTACGAAATGGCAACACTAAGCGGGCTTCGTACAATTTCCCTTGCTAATACCCAGCTGTAGAATGTCCTTTAAAATCTTTATTCATTTCTATTAACGGTAACATAAAATACTTCGTAAGACAATCGTCGTGCCGACACTCAGTTATGAAAACATCTTAACCCTTCTTATTGAGGGGCCCCACAGAGCAATTTGCATTGCATTTGAATCCCAATTTCATTTCGCATTTCCTTAAAGATAGTTGCTTATTGGAGGGCTTGTTGTAATTAAAGAAGTTGCAACACCTATTCTACTCTAGACAATCTGTCAATTCTCCTTTGAAACCGTAATTGGACATTACTTTTGAAAAAATATAACGGTCATGGGAATGGATTGACTAAAATATCTAATTTTATAATGTATAATTAGTGTTCAACGTAATGTAGTTTTTGGTGGTTAGAAAAAGAATTTCGAAAAATTATGATCTTGAGGCGGGAATCGAACCCGCGTCCGCTGCTATCCGGGCAGGTGCCTGACCGCTTGGCCACCCAAGACACTGGGTGTTCTGGTGTGTTAAATCTTTGTACAAATTTTTCTAACATTTATATAATGTTAAAATTAAAATCGAATAGTAATGTAGTTTTACTACATTTTATCTTGAGCATTCGTTGCTGCTAACTAGAAACCAGACTATTAGTGTCGCCACCTACCGAGAGTATAAGTGTAATTATAGAGAAACGGGAAATGTGTGATGTTTTTGCTATTAAAAAAGTTAAATGTGAGTGCATTTTAAGTCTGCTTTTGCATCATCGTTTCAGCCGAATGATGTCCACTGTTAGGCATATGCCTCCCCCGAGGATATCCAATGATCTTGTGATTCCCTCATCCAGCGGCTTCTCGCGACCTTTATCAGATCGTGGGTCCACCTTGTGGGAACTACCAACGCTGCGTTTACCAGTCCACGGCTGCCATTCGAGGACCTTTCCGCCCCAATGGCTGTCAGTACTCCTCGGAATGTGACCTGCCCACTGCCACTTAAGGTTAGCAATTATTCGGGCTATGTCGCTGTTTTTGCATGCACAGTGTACACAAATAACTTATTATGTAAAATCGCATCATTTTTATAATACGTCTCCATTATCTATGAATAGAAGGAATTGAATGCTAAATGCCCTAACATGCGAGCCCTGTGTTGGTTGCCCATTTCTTTTTTTACTTTAAATCTTAACATAATGCTGTAAAGTCTATATTTGACAGGGTTGGCACTCGGCCTTGTTTTGTTATTTGAACCTTATATAAATATTAGATTCGATTTGAGATTTATCCATGATCCTTTTAGATTTGATGATTCTTCTCAAGAAGTTTTTTATTACGTTAAGCTTTCAATCAACGCGACTTTTGTAAATTTATTAAAAATCTGTTTAGACTGAAGATTCATCGGAAATACAAACAATAAGCTTTAGTTTATACCACAGAGACAATGATTAAAAAGGACAGCTGAGACTCAACTCAGCAAATTCGTATTAAGAAGGGCACCTCGCACTGACTTCGCTTTTAAGCACCAGACCTCGTGATACTTACAAATCCAATTGGATTTAGCATTAGGTCGGGAGCACAGTAAGAGGACACAGTCCGTTCCTAGTTTTCAATTACTGCATAAAGTTTATGAAATAAATAAAGTTACTTATGCAGCAACTAAAGTCTACATTATTTTATATAATATATTATGAGCTAAATACAAACCCGTCAATAGATGAGTTGTATATAATTGTCATTAAAATTTATGAGGCTAGTGTGTAAGCTCCAGTTGTTTTATTGTTCCGCCTAACGAAAAAAATACACGAAATAAACCATCGTAGGCTCCTTTATAAGTGATCCACTGCCTTATAATAGCTATCATACATCAACATTCAATTATACCTGCGTCTTAGCATAATGTTATTGACGTAGTTTACTTTACTTTCCTCACAAGAAATACCAAAATATAGTTAATTGAGGACAACAAATGACTTTTAATTTTATGCTACATGCGACTTTGTTGACAAGGTGAAAGCCCTAGGCGTAGGAATATTTTGTTAATAATTGTGTCGTAAATTACGATTACTTGTGGTCAAGTAATCAACGTAATTCATCGTTAGCTTATTTGAATTTTGTTTTGTTTCTGCCATCAATTAGGTATAACATTCGTGGACTTTATATGATATCATTTATAAGTATAGGTAAGTGTGCCCTAATTTACATCGATAAATTACGTTTTTATGCACATACTAATAAAGTACGCAGAGGTGTATTAACACCGCAATTTAATTAATCTAAACTACATTTATCTTAATATTGTAAACACTTACTCTTGGTGCATCCCCGGGTCGTGGTGACAGCAACTCCTTAGAGCTCTTCTCTATTAGTCGTCGTAGGGTCCGGTGCTATTTCAACTTGAATTGCTATAGACTTTCCACTGAGGGGATCAGAAGACATATAACTTCTAACTTTAAGCTGATCTTGTACAATAGTATGAGTAATAACTTAGGAATCAATTTAAACTTACTTGGTTTCAGTTTAGGCGCAAACCTTTTGTGTTATATGTATTTTGGTTAAGTATAATATTTAAGCGTAAGTGGGGTAGCTAACGGTACAAACAAGTTATGACTGACAATAACTTGGCCACTATATTTAGGATCTTGACAATCCATTCATGTCATGTCAACTAAACAGAACTATTTATCTATGTATGGCGTATCATATGCGTTGAATAATGGAAACCTTTTGACTTTGACACACACCTTTCCAATGTTCAACGCATCTATTTGACGATTCATGAGTGTATGTAATGATACCTTATATAAATAAACTATATTTTTATTTTTTCATTTATGTTTCGATCCTAGCCTGGGAGCGAACAAATGTCGTAGACTGTGCCAGCCCCATCTCACCAGGGCTGTCATAAAAGTTGGGTAAGGGTAATTGCCTGGTGAATACCAAAAATCACCTTGGGGCACCCAATGGAGGAGGATAAACTACATGAGTATACAGATTTTGGGGTTAGAAAAACAAGTGAAGTGTAAAGGTTAGAGGAATTTCGGCAAGTTAATTAGTGTCTTGGGTGGCCGAGCGGTCAGGCACCTGCCCGGATAGCAGCGGACGCGGGTTCGATTCCCGCCTCAAGATCATAATTTTTCAAAATTCTTTTTCTAACCCCAAAATCTATTTATATAATGTTAAAATTAAAATCGAATACTACATGAGTATACCCAAAAAGAGTTGAAAGACAGGCAGGCCATTGGCTGTAAAACCTTAGTCAAAACATTGAGCTGTATGGATTGGAATTAACGATGTCATCCCAATCACCCTTTTCGTTCGTTAATAGTATTCAGGTGTAGTTAATTGGAAAGTACTAACTTTTCTTACCCACCAGCACACAACAAACAACAGCACAAAAAGATCGATGAAGGATTGCACGTTTTCTTGTCAAACCCCTTGTCATAGGAAAAAGGGGAAACAATAACACCAAACACTTTGGAACTACAAATAAATTCTTAGATCAGTGCATCCTATTTCAAGGACATGCTTAAAGTAATTGACCACCAATAAATCGTATGTCAAATAACTTAATTCTAGACATACCTACATAAGCTTATTCACCTCTGCCTACCCTTTCGGGGATATAGGCGTGATTTATGTATGCATGTATGTATACCTACATACATAAATCCTTTTCCGCCTTTATCCCTGGAAAGGTGAGGTGAATTCACACCCACTCTTCGCCAAATAAATTAGGTCCCATTAATAGGTGGCTAGCCTATTGTCTTATTTATATCGGGCACATAAATCGCAGTATATTGCTAGATAGTATGAGACGAATGGTGCTGCCCATTACTCATCGCTGTCTCTACCCATAGTCGCCTTGTACGATACCCACGGAGAGATGGGGGTGGTGACAATTGTATTCTACTCTGCTGTCACCACGCGGCAAATAACTTGATTCTGTCTAGGACAAAACAATTAAAATGAATAATTTAGCTTTGTTATTAAAATGAATTGGACGCCAACACTATTCAAAACATCAGCGCCCACGGAGACAATCACTAATTAGCCCATCAAAGCAATCGCGTGACTCTGTGCTATAATAATTAACATAGCTTTTTCTTATCTTGTTACTATTTTCCCACTCCTGATTAAATTCACATCCACACATAAGCTAATCATCGCTCTATTCATGCTAATTGCATATCATTTTGTGGCGTTCCATCGAGTACGATCGGCCTTCGATTGCACAAGGAATGTATTTCCCAAAGGCATACGTAGGATGGGTGGCCGTCAAAGAGTTCAAGATCCCCTTTCTTGTAAGACACTTTACCCCTTATTCTTAGCTACAAAATATAGGTACCATAATCAGCCAATCAGTAGCCATTTTTCCGCAATGGACCTTTGTGGAGGGCTGTGGTTCATTCACCCTATGTTTCTTTCACGTAGAAAAAGCTCTGAGTCACTGAGAAATGCAGATAAAATTTTAAGCCCATGAGTATACTAATCCACAGTCCTTTCCTTAACATTTATCTCGATCTTTAATACAGTCTTGATTTAATTTTACAATATTAATCTATAGCTCGCGATCTTGACCGTGTAGCCTCCAATTCATTTTCATAAATAGATTGATCGAATAAAAACCTTTCACTACTCTACAACTGAGTAGAATTATTAATTAGGATTCGACCCTTTTCTGAAAACGTGTGTGTAGATAAAATACATTCTATATACTTTTAGGTAAATAAAAAACCAAGGTAAAATCTTCTGGATGAATGCAAAATTCTATCGTTCAAAAGTAAGACCCCTATGCTGTCATCGTACCGCAAGCAAAAACCTTTTTCCAGAGTTAAATTCAAACGTCTAATACGAAACTGGTCGATAAAATGGCGTCAGACGTCGAAGGCGGCACAGAGACAATAATAAATTGTAATTACAATTTAAAATGAGCAGGCGTTCCGTGGGTGTGGCCTCTCGCCCCCACGCCACCTCCACGTGTGTGCACTTTTTACCACCATGCAGCATAATTAGTGTGCATGTGTGCGTTTGTAAACTTTAGAATGCAATGAAAAAGTTATTTGACGGAATACCTACGTACAGCCTACATCAAAGCTCCTGTTTGCATTCGATCGAATGCCGTTTTGCTTAATCAAAAGAAAATATCGGTCACTTGTCCCAGCTGCAAATGCACCGATGCACTAACACTCAAACCTTGAACATGTTTGCTGTTAGGGCTTAATTAATCAGTTCATAGTTATTGCTAAAAACTGCTGAGAAGCTGAGTGCACTCGGCATGCGATTACATAAGTATTTAAGCAATTATGGCAGAGGCCACCTATTTAATGGAGAACAATATAACATAATACGTAGGTAGGTCTTACATGCTCCAGACGTTACATCGTTAGTCCCGGCAGCATCTTCAGGTGTAGATGCTGCGGGGACTGACTGAACTAACCTGGTATAGAGCGTCCCAACACACTCTAGACAGGGATTCCCAAACTATTTTAGCCCCTTTTACAAAAGGAAAGAGTCCTTCTTTACCAAACCTCCATAGCCTTTACTCTCCGTAGTCATACCTTAACTATTGATACAAAATAATAAGCAATAAAGACTTTACGGTTGATTAAGTTGTTAAGGGGTCGATATCAACCACTTTGGTAATCGCAGCTCCATTACCATCTTAAACACTTCTTGAAAGTCTGTTATAATACCTATTAGTTAATACCTATATGCTAATGAGAATTGCATCCTGCTATGAGCCTGTAATGACGGTACAGAAGAATAAAATTTTCACAACCCCCTATATCTCCAAGGCAACAAACGTTGGGCTTCAATATTAGATCTAGAAGTTTAATAATTTTTTGTCAAAATGTTAATAATAATAAAGGTTATTATTAAATAAACTGTGGTAGATCTTGACCTATAGGTATATAGAATATTGTAATGCAATATGACCAAGAAAGGAGATAAACGTTTCTTCTAAATCACCTAGCAATACTGCTATTGACAAGACAGTAATAGACAATAATTATTATAGGCTCACACCCTATTAGCAAAGTCACGGATATGGAGAAACTGCTGTGATTTATGCTTCGATCATCGATTTATGATATAATGATAATTGAATAAAGACCCGCCTAAGGAAAAAGGAAGCTCTAAACTGCATAAGCCACTGCATAAGCATGGTGGAATTCTGATTCCCAATTGTTGTTTTGCATCCAAAGCGAAAAAATGTGTCTCGGCAGACATTGAAAACGGCTGTTTATGAGGATGAAGGAAGAATGAACAAAAAATTAGACTTTTATTTTTTTTCCAATATTTATAATTACATTTTCTTTTATTAATTTTATGAAAGCATTTTGATTTTTCTTGAATTTTTCTTCAAAGTTTCTTTAAATAAAAAACTTTAATTAGCTTAATGATAATTTTGTTTCGTTGAGCAACATGGGTGTTGAGCGATATAAACGCTGGCACTTATACCTAAACTTAGCAATGAAATTTTACGCTAATACAGTACAAAGCCTCCTTTCATGCAGATAAGTGGACTCAACAACTGAAGATCAATCGAGGAAAACAATAAGCACATTTACCAGGAATGCTTCTTCCCTTAATTTATAATTCCAAAAGATATTTAGACGTGCAGTTGCTGAAGGTGAAAATACTTTAATTGTTACCACATCCTACGTACAGTTTAGCTAGCTACGTAGGTATAATTTTTAATTCTTAAAACGTTAACAGAGAAAGGAGGTCCGAAGTGGTATAGTGCCTTTAAGGGGCGCATTAGTATTTTTTCGTAAGCATTTGTATGCATAATGTTTTCACGAAATAATAATATGCTCTTGGATTTATAGAACCTATTTTACAATGATTTTGGGGTTAGAAAAAGAATTTCAAAAAAATTATGATCTTGAGGCGGGAATCGAACATTCATCGATTCATCAAAAATCGAATAACCTATTTTACACTTGACAGTTCCCCGCTTTAGTGACTATCCCTATTTTAGACTAACTTGCCCTAAATCATTGAGTTACTTAATGAAATATACTTTAAAAAATCATAATGAACTAAATTTGTTTCAAAATCGCAATTCACATGTCATAACTTCCTTATTATTTGAGCCGATCCGGTTGCAACACCATATCTTCAGAGACAAAATATTAGGTAAAAATATCATAAATGAGACTTAACCAAGGCCTATCACTCAAGACACGATGTATACCTCGCTTGCATACATAAAGCTCGAATACAATCCAAATTAATACATTGAATACATATAATTTTTCCATATAACCGTATTCAGTTCCCAAAACGATTTGATACGTATCGAATAGCTATTTACCAAAATTACATGTTACAAAATATTTTCTTGTTTTATTTTCATTCCCCATATTCGAATATGATTCTCTGTATAAAAAGACGATGATGTGTTTTAATAAGAAAGACGTCTAACACGTTGAAGGTTCCGTACTTTGCTTCAACAGAATTGTAGTGCTGTGTTTCAAAAGACACTTTGCGAAAGCATTACAGCTATCTGTTGGTTTCGCAGTTTGCTGCATATTTGGACCTTTCTAATTGGACCTTTTTGGTGGTTTATGGGCTTCTATGTTTTTCCATTTAAACTTAAATAAAAAGGTTTGTTTGAATGGTTGGATGTGTTAGACTGATGCAGATTCCTACAAGGAGTAGGACCAAATTTTTTTATCGTAAAACAGAACATTTCCTCTCGAATCATGATTGTTTATATTTGTAGTAGACATATTTACAATATTTATTAGATGTGTACCTCCATTTGTCAGTCACCGAGTACCTATAACGCAAATACTTACTTTGGAATGGCAGGTGCCATGTTTATTTACTTATAAGAAATAAAAATACGATCATAAATTACGCCTATATCCCCAAAGGGGTAGGCAGAGGTGTATTAACATCCACGTTTCGTCAATTATGTTAGTTCCCATATAATAGATAGCGAGCCTATTGGCATAATCTATCCAGCTGGAAAGACTTGCTATTTTCCCGTAATCCTCATTACCTGCTCTCTTCAAGGGCAAGGTACAAAATTTAAGTTCACACATAAACCATTGGTTAGGTATATAGGAATTTGTTACATTTTGTTACAGTAAAAGCCAAAAAGCGTAAAAGCTAAAAAGCGTAAACGCTTAAAAGTGTAAAGGCCAAAAAGCGTAAAAGCTAAAAAGCGTAAAAGCTTACAAGCGTAAAAGCCTAAAAGCTTAAAAGCTTATAAGCGTAAAAGCCAAAAAGTTTAAAAGCGTCAAAGCTAAAAAGCGTAATAGCTAAAAAGCTAATGATAATACGGTGATGAAATACCAGTAGGTACCTATTTTGATTTGAGCTGTAATGTATATTGAAGATGACGAATCGCTAAGGTGTCACCTAATTACACATTAAGTATACGGACTACGTCCAAAAGACCCCTAAAAATATAGAGATCATAATCGGAGAGGTCCGATTTAGGGTCCGAATAAAATGGAAATACATTTTAATGATTATTATGCCCGTAAACGATCCTCCGTGATCGCCGTTGTGCTGTTCAATGGATCTGACATTAGAGTGGGCAGTTTTCAACAATTTTTTCGTTCAGAAAATAGTGGAAATGCTTCCAAGTAACGGTCACTTTTATTTTATTGGCTTATGTAGTGGTTTCAGAGACTCAGATGTGGAAGAAGAAATATAAAAACTAGCGTTAGTGGTTTTAATTTGATTGTCGGTTACTTAATAGAATTTTTCAATTTGATTAAGTAGTTCCTGAGATTAGCAAGTTTAACCAACCAACCATATAAACAAACAAACAAACTCTTCAGCTTTATAATATTGGTATAGATACCTTGTAATAGTGTACTCATTTTTGAATCCAAATATATATAAATGGGTAAAAACTTACACACCAATCCGCACAGGTTTAACGTGGTGGGTTATGCCCATTCTTCCTGTATTAGTCTTCCTTCATCTATAGCGAGGGTATGTGTTCCAGCAGTAGGGACCTTAAAGAGCTGTAATCAATCAATCTGATTTTTCGTTCAGATTCGGAAATTAGATTGACCATTTCTGTCTTTAATTGACAGTATAAGTTGTCAATTTTAGTAAACTTAATTTAGTCTCTGTTCTACATACATACATAAATCACGACTATATCCCCGAAGGGGTAGGCAGAGTTGAACTAGCACCCACGTTTCGCCAGTTATGTTAGGTCCCATGTAATAGGTGGCGAGCCTATTGCCATTTATCGGGCGTAAAAGTCGCAGTAGGTACATAGCTAGATGGTATAAGAGGAACGCTGCTGCCCATTCCTCATCACTGATTTATCCTTAGTCGCCTTGTACGACACCCACGGGAGAGATTTGGGGTGGTGACAATTGTATTCTACTCTACCATCACCACACGGCTGTCTTTGTTCTGATTATTGTAAATTGATCAATTGCAATTTCTTGACTGTCTCTATCTATTTTTTTTGCCAGGTGTCTAATACGCATCCCCTAGCAGCGATCATAAAAGGATAATTTGGAAACAATAAACATTGAGTATTGAGTAATCTTGGCATTTGTCAGAGTAGCGTGGGTAGGAATTATTGAACATAAAATAAATGGCTGTTGTTTATATACACACACACAAACAAATCACACTTATGTAATTAAATTTACATTTGTTCAAATGCTCATTGCATGTTATCGTATCGATCAAACGTACCTATCTATCAAACTAATAATGCCCGTTTCAGTTGCAGTTTCAAATGGCTTTAATTAATATAATGTAGTCTACTACTAAAATTAGTGATTAACGGCAGCAATTTACTCCGGTCACCACGAAATAATTACAACTATAATGTTTATAGGTTGGTACTTAATTTTTAACCGATCCACCTAATGCCACACGATAATAGACAATACCAAAACACTGTTGTTAAAGTCAACAACCTAACCCCACAATGGCCTTATAACAATAATTTGGCGCCAAGATAAATGATTGATTGCCGTCGTAAACGTCAAAATTTTGTACCCAAAATAAAAGACTCCGCCGCGCATCAAAAGACCACAACGGAAAGTACGAAATTTGTTCCGAATAAACGAAACCGCACAAAAAAGAATTGGAATAACTCTGATACGAGCTGTGAATTTCGGAAAAAACTTAATTTGAGTGAGCAGATCCCGAAGACGCACCATTTTCGAGTGGGCTGTAGCGGTCATCTCAATTTTGCTCTAATCAAATGTCATAATCACCATCTCGTGAAGTCGACGAAGGGAGATTAACAGGTGTACGCCGTGTGTCCGACAGACCAGAAATAGTGACCACAACTATCTCAGACACGTGTGACACGCAAAGCGACTAGCCGCTGAAAAAGTGATTGAGATCACAACATTCAAATCCATACTGCTCAGGGACGGTTTTACAGCCAACCGTCTGTCTCTAACAGCAACCTTTGAGTATGCTGTTGTTGGTGGTTAGCCATTTGGCTGCCCCCAGATGCCTATTGGTCCTAGGGGGTGTCGAGGTTACCAAATTCTACGTTATTTTTTCGCTTCAGGAGAGCTTGGAAGATAATCTATTTTATTTTTATTTTTTTATACGAGAGTTCTTTTTTATGTGAGACAGGGATGCTCTTACCCTTCATCTCACCTGATGGTAAGTGACGATAAGGACCCTGAGATGGAATCGAGCTTCACCTGGAACCTCAACCACAGATGGACTTGCTATCTTATCACAATTGTTGGAACACAATAATACTTTCGTGTTAGTGTCCGGTTTAGACAGTACACCCGCGCTGGGCGACATTCCCCTATGTGTATTTCGAAACTTAGCTAGTCTCTAGTAGAGTACTTGCTACAGAGCGCGTTTGTTTAGCCCGTTTGTTTGTAGTCGGAGCACTGCAACGACAAAACACAGAAATTATAACTGAATTTCCAAGCGGCACTGAAACGCAATACGGGCAGTCCGCGTATGTAACGTTGCTTTTGGTGCGATTACCCAACGATATTGCTACGAGCTATTTGTTTTCGTCTAACTAAGTTTATACCATTGTGCCCAGTGTATTCGTATAATATATATTATAATAATGGTAATGGCAATAGGCTCGCCACCTATTACATGGGACCTAACATAACTGGCGAAACGTGGGTGCTAGTTCACCTCTGCCTACCCCTTCGGGGATATAGGCGTGATTTATGTATGTATGTATATTATAATAAATAAAACCATTTATTCCTTATGGTCTAAGTCGTGTGGTGACAGCAGAGCAGAATACAGTTGTCACCACACCCAATCTCTCCCACAGGTGTCGAACAAGGAAACTGATTGTTAACTGACTCACTTTAAAAAAATAAGTTAAGTTGCTATTATTGCGGGTCTATAAACTAGTTTTAAATGAGATGTCTCTGAGTGCGGCTGTAAGACAGCGACTAGTAATGGGCAACAGCGGTCCTCTTATAACTCTTAACCAATATGATACCTTTACTGCGATTTACCTGCCCTCTAGATGAATTTGGCGAAACGTGGGTGTTAGTTTACCTTTACCTACCCCTTCTGGGACAAATAGGTGTGATTTAATTAGATATTTACATTTCGATTCCGTCCGCTTTCTTTTCAAATTAACGCAACTTTCCGTTAATTAAATTGCAATTTGAAATGATAGGTACCTATGCCTATTTAATTTTAAACATTTTGTTTACTTTTTTTAATATGAAATGTCTTGCTTTAAAATTTCCCTGTGTGTAAAACGATTTTGAAAGTGGAATCTCAGGTTAATCGCAAATCTGCATGTCTGAAACCAACGTTTACATTACAGCCAAATTCAATTTACAGTCAAGAGCGCGCCAGGACGATAATATGTCAAACTCAATCGTCTTTGTGTTTTACGTCAAACAATTTATGGTAGACAATCGATTGAACTTTCGTATAGAGTACCTAACGTGTTTTGTCTATACAATGAATCTAATTGAATCTTCAAGTGAGCCTGATAGATTATTAGGTAGTTATTATTAGTTACTCAAAGATTGTTAAACCTTAGTCTATCTGCAAATTGGCAAGAGTATAACTGCCGATTTCGCAGAATAAATAGCGGTTGTGAAAAGCAAATATCTAAATTGTTTTAAACATATTTTTTTCAGTAAGTAAATATTGTTATTTTTTGAGTATTTTTAAGAATTATTAGTATCATATATTATTAGTATCATAAGGCCGTGTGGTGACGGCAGAGTAGAATACAATTGTCACCACCCCAAATCTCTCCCGTGGGTGTCGTACAAGGCGACTAAGGTTAAATCAGTGATGAGGAATGGGCAGCAGCGTTCCTCTTATACCTACCACCTAGCAAAGTACTGCGACTTTTGTGCCCGATAAATGGCAATATGCCACCTATTACATGGGACCTAACATAATTGGCAAAACGCGGGTGCTTGTTCACCTCTGCCTACCCCTTCGGGGATATAGGCGTGATTTATGTATGTATATATGTATTAGTATCATAAGAAATGATGAGTCTCATCCGTATCCGTAAGTTGTTTTGTTTAAAAATTTCCTCCACCTACTCAGGTATTAAAGGAAACTTCAACTAAGACATGTCACAGTGTTAGAGCGAGAAGGCTTCTCAAGCTGTGTCCAACCCTTGAGCCGCCATGATATTTAATTGAAAACAAAAGGTTCAAAATATACCAAGCATCCACTCGACAACCAATTGCATTTTGCGGCTGAGTACGAGTCGCGTGCTGGCAACCATTAGCCCGCCCTTCTGGGCGCAATGCCAGAATATCTTTACCAAATACTCAGTTCTGGATTTTCTATTGCCTATCGCCGTCTGTTATACAAATTTGAGATGTGATTCTGTATCGAACAGTCTTCCTATTTTCATCTGCCTAAGTCTAGTGTTTCGTTTCTCCTCCCTGCTCTAAGTGGTGTCGGCACATGTCAGCGTAAAAAAACTTCTTAATAATATTTTCTTCCACACAATTCACACATCACTTCTTCGGTCTTCCTCTCATTCTAAATCCATCAGTCTTAGTTCAATCGTGGTAACATTATGTGGAATATATTAGCCGTGTGGTGATGGCAGACAAGAATACAATTGTCACTTCCTTATCTCCCTCCTACTTATCGGGTATCATATAAGGCGACCGAGAGTTATAATATTACTGCGATTAACCTTCCAGTGGAATAGGGATGATGATCCTAACAAAGAATAAGGAGATTGGTTAATAGTCACTTGTTATCAGATTATTCTTGTGATTGATATTTATTTTATAAAAATAAAAGTACAAAACTTACCAATCCGCCATATTTGCTAAAACGCCGCGTGTCGTTATTATTTAGTTATCTCCATTTTGACATTTTATTTGCCAATCAAATTCACTAGTTTATTTTAGAAACTGGCCTTTTGACGGAATAGTGACGTCATACAGACGCCATTGCTATTTTTGGCGGAAATTTTAATTTGCATTATTCAAAACATGTTTTTTCTATCAAAATCAAAAGTTTTTACTAAAATATAATTTATTTTTGGTAAAGTAAGCACGTAAGAAAAACATGGTGTAGATTTCCAAAATTAGTCATCATGCCTATAGTAAGGCTGGTCCCATAATACATAGATTGCTAGCATACATTGTTGGCGAAATGTAGATGTTAAATAGACGTATGCTTACTTTTGACATAATTTTTGTAAACGTAAATTTTAATAATGACTTTGATGAATGAAATTATTGCCTTTAGATTTGCGTCAGCGCCTGAAAGCGTTATTGAGATAAAAATAACTCTCTCTGTTTTAGCCTACTAAGAAATTTCTTAAAATACGTAATTGGCGACGCTGCTGGTGAAAGAGGAGAGATGATACTTTCGGCTTGTCTTAAAATCTATTAACAGTGTAATTATTAAAAGTCTTTTCAGAGACAATCAATGAAACTTAATGTTTTATTTAATAGACACATTTTTTAACAATTAATTTCCAAAACTCTACATAATTTATAAAGATAATAGTAAAATGGATTAAATCACATATTAACTTATTGGTTGTATATAGAAATGATTTTTTTAGTGAAGCACCAATAAAACAAGATAATCTCGAGGAAACTTCAAAGAAGAGAGAGTTGGAGATAAATAAATAATAAATAAATAAATAAATATTTTTTACACTCACACCTATCATCTAGCCCAAAGTAAGTAGCCTAAGCACTTGTGTTATGGATACTAGATGACGGACATATTTTTAATATAATTATGTATATAAATGTTGAAAATATACTACATAAACATATACAAAACCATGACTCGGAAACAAACATTTGTGTCATCACAAAGTTTGCCCCTACCAGGATTCGAACCCGGGACCTCTTGGCCAATACCCAGCAATCTGAGCATTCGACCAAGGCGGCCGTCTAATAGATATAGATATCGATTTTATTTATCTCTCAAATGAAATAACCTTTCACTTACTGTTCCACTCGTTCCCATCGAATAAATAATTCATAATAATTAAATTCAACTTTAAAATCGAGGAACGCGAATTTTCCCCTCGACTGATTATTACTCGATTAAGCGTAGAACAGAATATCTGAATAAGCCAGCGGTCGGCAACATTTATTAATTTTTAAAATAAAACGCGTTTAACTGACAATATTAAATTGTTGACCGATTGCTGTCGAGCGATCATCGCAATTTCTCGGCGATTACGTTTCGTTCGACGTGGTGGAGTTCCCGGTATAAAGTCGCATAAATAATGCCTAAATAACCGTTCCATTTTATTTATTAACTTTTGACTCCGAAGAAATTCAATTACACGTGGCTACGACGTTAATGGCGTCTACTGCTACTTCAGTACTCTTGCACGAATAACTCTCACTTTTGCTTGTTTCAACATGGCTTGGGGATATAGAATAAGAATAACTTATCTCACCATCAACTATAGCACTTAGTACTAACCACTAGATGGATAACTTCTAAAATAGAAATAGAATACGTAAAATCAAAACTGCAAGTAATTTATAAGGAATATACTCAAGGGATGAGGAGGCTCAGTGGCTTACGCGCTAGATCAGCAATTGCGTAAACTAAGCAACGTTCACTAATGCCTGTCATTGGATGGGTGACCAAAAAGTATATTTTCCATCAAGTGCACAAAATGGTTTTGTGGACGAGTTAGAAACTCTGCTTTTCACTTCGATTGCGAGGAAATAAAACAGTAGTTTATCTTAACATTTCTTAAAATTCAAACTATAAAATTAGTACAGTTTTGAATACTGAAGGTAATTGTTTTTCCCGTTGATATTAGGCTTGGGCTGCAGACCTATACAGCCTAGTATTAAAATAATTTTGTAATAATAATTTTCTCAAATTAATTTAATAACCTAACGTACTTGAGTTAAAATTTTAGGCAAATAAATTAAAGTAAATATTATAAAAAACAAAATCTATCTCTGAACTTCTTACTGTGTTTGGCTGCATGGCTTATTTTTTTGTCTTAATATAGATACATTTATGAGTAGATACGTTAATGCTCTAGAGCAAAAATTCGATTTTGTGCAGCCTATATCCTGCACAAATAAGTACTTTCAGAGCATGAGAAGTGAAAAGAATATTATTTCTAAAAACAATAAACCAAGAGCGAAAATTTACTGACAAATTCGTGTGCAATAATGGCCGATTCCAATCGCCCAAAAGGGGTATTCGCCTCTTAATATAAATGCCGTAATCCCATAATCTTATGCTGGAAGTCGTCAAAATTCCTAGGGCGAGACACGTGAGAAGCGTAGCTAAGGCTCGGGATGCACGGCAATAACTCGATTAGGGGAGGTGCAGAGGATTATAAGAACTTCGTTAGTCTACGAGGTGTCTAACTCGGGTCTCGAGACTCAGATTATCGTTGTCGCTTTACAGGCACATGTCAACTGAAATACGAACCCTCTTAGAAAGCGCAAATTTGTAAGCACTCGATTCCAGAACAACAGTCGGTAACTTAATATTGTTGCTTGTCTATTTAAAGCATTATATACTCAAGTCTAGATTGGCAGATTTTATTTATTTTATTTATTTATTTATTAACACCAACGAGATATACACCAATACAATTACAATATGCAATTTATACAGAATATATGCTAAGTGCTATCTTAATTATAGGTGTTACACGATAGCTTTGTATTATTTATCCACGTTTTAATTATATTGAGAAGAAAAAAAAAAATCGAACAATAATTATAACAAAATCCATTAATATACATTAGACAGTACATGGTTATAAGCCATTCAGTTAATCATAGTAACGACAAAACATTTTTGCGAAACAGTGAGAGGTTGTCAGAAAATATGTCAATATCATTTAATTTCATCTTATTCTGTGGGTCAATTTTATCATCAAGTGATACTTTAATTATGCTTTTTGAATTAAGTTTAAAAAGCTGATTGTAACTCATAACAATTCTATTGAGTGGGGAATAACGTCCCTGAAGTGAAAAAGACCTTCTTTCTGTAAAGGGTGTGTAAGAAACATGCCGAATCCCACGCGATGGAGCGCGGATATTAATCAGTTCTAAAAGATTAGGGGCATCAAGGACACCATTTACCAACTTATGCAGAAACAAGTGATCCAGCAGACATCTTCGATCTACCAATGACGACAGTTTAAAGTGTTTCAGTCTATCAGTGTAGCTCGGTAGCTTTTTGGCTAATTTGCAGCTATACGACAAATGCCACAAAAACCGCTTTTGTATACTTTCCAACCTCTTTCTATACACATCGTAGTAGGGGTTCCATACGACACTACAGTATTCGAGCCTACTACGAACTAACGCCGTGTAGATCATAATTTTGGTCATTGGATCTTTGAATTGTTTACAATTTCGTAGGACAAACCCAAGCATCTGAAAACTCATGTGTGCAATGTTATCAATGTGCTTGTGGAAACGCAGCTTGCTATCTAGAATGACACCAAGATCACGTGCATGGTCAACTTCAGTCAACGAAACCCCATTGATGAAATAGGCAGTGGAGATATTTTTCTTTTTTCTGGTATATTTTATGACAAAGCACTTATCAGAGTTTAGATTCATACCATTTAATTCGCACCAAGAGACCAAGCTATTCAAATCATTTTGCAACAATCCAGAGTCACCAGGACATCGGATCGAATGATATAATTTAAGGTCATCTGCATACAAACAGTATTTAGAATTGTGAAAACAACTGGTAATGTCATTAATAAATATATTAAAGAGCAAAGGTCCCAAATGTGAGCCTTGAGGAACTCCCGATGATGCACAGAACGAAGCTGAAGAGAACCCATTGATCACCACAATCGATGTTCTGTTGGCCAAGTAAGATTTACACCACATGAGAGCAGGCCCAGACACACCAATCATCTCCACTTTATGTAGCAAGATACCGTGATCTACTCTGTCAAAAGCCTTGCTAAAATCGGTATATATAGCGTCTACAGTTTCACCATGATCTATAGCTTGAACAAGATCCTCAACAAAGGATATTAAGTTTGTGGTGGTTGATCGCGCCCTAACAAAACCATGCTGTTCAGGAATAATGCTTTGCTTGAATAGATTAGAAATTACTGGGTATAAGAGAGATTCCATAACCTTAGCAAAGACGGGAATAATAGAGATGGGTCTGTAATTTGTAACCAAGCTCTTGTCACCTGACTTGTGTAAAGGCAAAATCAGCGATTGTTTCCAAATTGAGGGAAACGTACCATCCTTCAGTGATTTATTAATTATCACACTAAGAGGGTAGGCTAAGGCATCGGCTAATCTAACAACAAATACTGCCGGTATTCCATCGGCTCCTGCACCCTTATTAGAATCAAGTCTTTTTATAGCTTTATACACTTCAAATGTGGAAAATGACACGGATGACAAATGAATGCCGCTAGTATTGCGTGGGTACTGTTTCGCGAAAGGATCGTTTGTGTTGCTATACACCGAAGAAAAGTGCTGTGCGAATAAGTCACAGATTTCAATACCACTGGTTGCGGAGGCAAGACCATTGTAAACTTTATCGGGAATGTTGTTCTTATTCATACGTTTCTTGTTTTTAATAAAAGACCATATGAATTTAGGGTTTGATCGTAATGATTTTTCCATGACTTCAATATACCTATTATATGCGCAATTTTTTAATTTTTCACATCTCTTTTTTAGCAATTGAAACGTCAAAATATCCCTTGGGTTTTTGTTAAATTTGCGTATTCTTATTAGGTACTTATATTTTTCCTTGAGAGCTTTAATTAGAGGTAAAGTAAACCAGCATGGATATTTAAAATTTTTTGGTTTACATTTTGGTACATATTGATTTATTATATTTTTAAGTATATTATAAAATTTAGTCGCCATTTCGTCAACCAAATTACAGCCAAAAAGTATCTCGTCCCAGTCCAAGGCATTTAATTTGTCTACAATATTAACGTAATCGGCTTTGTGGAAGCAGAATCTAGGAGAATAGTTTGTAGAAAGAGTTTTATTGTTTTTAAATTGTATACAAAAATTTAAAGGGGGATGCAAGGGGTCAACGCTTGTCATGGGATCGTTATTGACGACAATATCGATGATATTGCCGTTGCTGATGACCAAATCTAATATTCTATTTTTATTGTTAGTGACATTGTTGTATTGAATCATATTGTTCAGAGAGAGAAAATCTATCAACATGTTATTCAGTACGCTGTTGCCATGAAAAGGAACTGGAGAAGAGCAACCACTGGTAGTGTCCCATGATATGCCACTTAAGTTAAAGTCCCCCACAACAAGCGTCCTATCGTCTAGAGAGTCCATAACCCTATTGCAATTGTCAATGAAATGCTTGAGGATGTGTTTCTGCACAGGAGGAGGTACATAAACACCGCAAATGGTTAAATTTACAGTATTACCGCCATCATCAATGAGGTTCACGCGGACCCACAAGTCTTCACATTCGGATTCGTTTTTACGGAGACGAACCGAGGTAAATTTATTGGAAACAGCAATAAGAACTCCGCCCCCTCCCTTTGCCGCGTGGAAGCCACTACATTCACGATCACGCCTGTATACGTTGTAATTGTTATCAAAAAGTTCCGAATCGAAAATGCTACTGTTCAACCATGTCTCTGTCAAAATCACAATATCAAATGAATTACAAACCACATTATTAAATAAATCTATTGTTTTAGTTCGCAGACCTCTCACATTTTGGTAATACAATTTTATGTAGCCTATAAGTAACCATAAACAAGTTCAGCGTACATTATGATGACAAGTGATCAATAGTCTCTTGATTTCGTATCAAAACATAATGAGATTCTTCATTCCTGCGCACAAAGACTTTACCGTCGCGAACCCAGATGAACTTGTAGTTTAGTTCCTTGGCCTTTCGACGAGCTGCAGCGTGCAATTGTTTTGTTTCAGGCGTCAAATGTTCAGTAACAAACACCGGTTGTTTCTTTGTCCCTCCGATCCCCAGATGGCCAGAGTTCAGCTTATTATCCTTGTTATGTTTGTTGAACTTCGACGTAGCTGCCAGAAATTCATCACGAAGGCGTGGGCTGTTAAATTTAACTAGGATAGACCTTGGCCGCGGACTCTTGTTATTCATCTTAGGTAATCTAGCACAAAAATGTATACTCTCTTCAGTTATTGGACACTTGATGGTTTTAGCCAGTTGCTGAACAGTGCTAATAAGGTTTTCTTGTTTATTTTCGGGTACGCATTGTATCTCCATGTTTATTGCCCTCGTGTGTTGCTCCAGCTGCGCTAGGCGTAGACATATACTGTTGTTCTTAGATCGTAAAGCCTCATTTTCTTTTTGAATATCATTGATTGCCGCACTCTCCGAGGCTTGCTTTGATTTCAAGGTATCTAATTCCTGTCGGAAGGCCGACATTGACGATTCGAGACCGGACACTGTGTTCTGTAGTATCAGTATTTTAGGATTGAACTCTGCTGCAAAAGCACTACAAATCTCTTCTCTGATTATATCTCTGATGTCCGAGGCGGTTAAACAGGAACAGTTTGACAGATTTGTTCGACCTTTCGACCGTTGTGTGACAAAACTGGATGGAGATTGTCCGCCACGTATAGGCGTATTCGAATTGTCCCCTTTCTTTGGTTCATTACAGCGGCACATGTCGCAGACCCAGGACTCTTTAAACTGTGTTGTCATATCATGATAATCGACGCGTGAGAAGCTAGTGCACAGCAGATGGTACCGGTCTTTGCAACGCTTACACTGAAGAAATGCTGAGTCATCCAGTGCATTAGGACAGCCAGCGCATTCATTTGAGTTACTCATTATAAGTACACTTCACTCAAAAAATAATAAGAGAATCAGAAAAAATTTCGCCTGTGTATAAGAATATGAATTGTAATTTGGAAACTTTAATGGACAAATAGTCTCAGATTTAGATATAAAAAGTCCATCTATTTATCTCTTTCTGCCTTCTCTCTCCTTATGACGAGTTATTTCACCAACGATGATAAAAATTGTTAGGTAAAATAAATTGACGGGGAAAAAGAAACTTCTTTACCAGGATTTGAACACAGTCTCAGTGTAATTTACGTCCATCACAAGAACCGCTCTGCTACAGATCTGCTACACAGCTTGACCAAATTATGATTTAGATGTTACGGTTTGCATTTGTGTTGTATAGTCATTGAAGGTAAAATGAAAAAAATATGTAAATATGCACCGTAACACACTAATGTTTGTTGCACAACTGCTTAATAAACAATGTTTCAGCTCAACAGCTATTGTCAACAAATCCTCAGTAGTACACTAAAAACAATAGTTAATATCAATCCGGAATCTCGGAGTCATTTATTATTCACCACAACCGAATCAGTAATACGTGTTTTTGGTTTAACGAAGCACTTCACAAACGCTGTCACTTGAAAATTACACTATTTAATAACTTTTGAGTAGATAACTATAGTTGAAAACTCAACATTAATAATTTAATTTTAATAAATCTCGTAGCTAGAATTTCTCGTGTCGATAACACGTATGTGTGTCAGATGGGCATATCTCTCCCGTGAGTGTCGTACAAGGCGACTAAGTGAGTGATGGGCAGCAGCATTTCTCTCATTCCACCTAGCAATATAAATGTACTGCGATTTATGTGCCCGTTATATGGAAATAGGCTCGCCACCTATTAGATGGAACCGAACATAATTGACGAAAAGTGGGTGTTAATTCACCTCTGCCTACCCCTTCGGGGATATAGGCGTGATTTATGTATGTATGTAGATGAGCAGAAGTTGATGAGGAGTTCGATGGCGCAGTAGCTAGCGCTCTCGGCCTGCGGTTACGTAAACCAAGCAAAGTTCGCTACAGCCGGTCATTGGATGTGTGAATAAAAATATAGTATCACGAGTTCCTCTGTGATTTGAAAGGCACGTCAAGCCGTTGGTTCGGGCTGGGTCTGATGTCGTTAGTAACCACCAATCCTAACTGGGCCAGCACCATGCTGGCCCAGTTAGGATTGGTTATAATCCATTTTCCCCATATTCTTTCATCCATAAGGAAGGCCTGTGCAGCAAACAGACATTTAAAGGGCCCAAAGACAACGCTTAAAAAAAAATTAGGAAAAATTTAGAACAGCACATAGCATAATTTTCAAGGTAAGTGGTTACGTAAGTGAATTTCCCTCTCCGTTTATTCTACGTATGGTGTACGAATTTCCGTTAGATATATTGAAGAAAACCTACACTCGTTTCATTAAAATACAACATGGCCGCCACACAGCGCACCGAGTGGAGGGTAAACGCGGCAGTCGCCGCACAAAGCCCTCAAACACAAAGGTATCGAGTGGAAGCGGCAAAGTTGAGGATGCAATCACAACTTGCACGATGCAGGTTCGTATCTAACTTGGGGACGTGAAATTTAACGACTCTTCCTATGGTGGATTGTCCTCTTACAATTAAAAGAAGCTTTAGATAAAATTACATGCATACATACACATACATAAATCACGCATATATCCTCGAAGGGGTAGGCAGAGGTGGAACAACCATGTTTCGCCAATTAGGTTAGGTCCCACGGAACAGATGGCGAGCCTATTGTCATTTATCGGGCACAAAAGTCGCAGTACATTGCTAGGTGGAACGCTGCTGCCCATATTCCTCATCACTGTTATATCCTTAGTCGCCTTGTACGACACCCACGGGAGAGGTTTGAGGTGGTGACAATTGTATTCTGCTCTACCGTCACCACACGGCACTTATTGATATAATTGTAACACTAGTTACAATTGAAAACAGTTCATTTTTTCAACATTCTTTTATTATGATGTTATATGAAATTAGACAGAAAATTAAGACACCCATATTTTTTATTTTTTCTGAATTCCGTCGTTTTCATACAAAAAATTATTAATAAAATTCCGGTCATTCTAAACAGACGTAAGCGCCAAATGACGTCACAGTTACGAAAAAATGGCGAAATGACAATCTGGCGTTTCCGGTAGCTAAAATAAAAACATATTATTTGAAATGTTTGAAATAAATTTACAAGTTTTAAATTAGTTAAAATTAAAGTCTCGGAAGGATTTCAAATTTATTGTTACTTTATTAATGTTATTTTCGACGACGACAATTAAAGACAATGAATTGGATTCATGTCTGACTGACATAATAACTTTTTTTGTTGTCACTCCGTGAATGTGACATCATCGCATGTTTTTTACATTTTATTTTTTTTCTCTGTAAATAAGTAAGAAAAAAAATGTAAAAAAATAAAGAAACGGCATTTGTATTTTGGGGGGTTATAATTTTTGAAATGTTGTCAATTATATCAATAGGTAAGTTTATAGTTTAATGTTGTATGAGCAGACGCATTTACACAGTAGTTTAATTAAAATTCAATTAATATCTATTTAGGTAATCATTATCAAAGAAAAAAATCAAAATTATTTATTAAAGACGAACGATATCTTGTTCGTTTATATATTTTAAAGCAGTCAAAAAGGATAATGTTATATTAAGACTATTTACAATTTCGTAATTTGCTTGAGTAACTAATGTGAATTAGGATGGACTTCTACGAACAGAACCTTATAATTTGGCATAACAATACCCCATCATAATAACTAACGTTCTTAAATAATTAATAAAGATTATTGCGTATTCAGTGACCCTTTTAGTTACTGTATCCGATAAAGCACATCTGTATCTAAACTAATGTACCTACGTGCTTATAACATATTTAACAGTGAGCTATATTCAATTCAACGTTAAATCACTCCCAGAATTCGGCTATCATAGCCAACGGAAGATGTCCGACCACATCCTGTTTAAAGATGTTTCTAGAATTATTAACTAAGATCAGACATCATAAATTCCAAGTTTCACTTGTAAGGGATTAGCTGGGGTCCGGTCCGAAACCCTCGGGATGTGTAATTGTTTAACCTCCATTTTGCTCTAGTAATGTTCCGATTTACTTATAATAACCATCCCGGCGAATATACGTAGGCTATTGGCAAGTTTGGTAGTGTATTCGGCAGGACCCTTTTGTATAGGTATCTATATGTATAGTCATTCGCACTGCCAGGTAGTAAAACTTTACTTTAAAAAGAAAAAGGTTTTAAATAATTTCGATGAAAATTTACTTCCAATTTTTTTAGTAATAAATATGAAAATACTTTTCTTTAGGGCCTTAACTTCCACACGGAGTGGTGATTTGAATTATGTTAAGAATCAAACCCATCATGATTTACGATAATTAGTTTAAAAACTTTTCAGAAAACAGTCTATATGTATGTGCACTTTTCTTTAAAAATTAAATCAGTACAACATTTTTTTAAATAAAATTATACAATTATTTATCAATATCAATTTATTTATATTTAAAAAAACATTTATTTCCGTATAATTTCTTTTCTTATATTGTATGATTAAAACTTGGAGAAACACCTCCTAAATGTGTCTCCTATTTTTTTTGTATTCTGAATACCTATTATATAAAATACTACTAATTATTTATCACAAATTACGTCATAAATAATTTTGTATGATTAACAATTTATTAGACTGATAAGTTTCACTTTTACAAGGATGGAAAAATTAACCGTAAATAGGTTGTAGGCTACTCTCCTACATTTATTTAGTTTATTTATAATAATTACATATATTATTAAACTATTTATCATTGTATCTATATATTACACATAAAATAAATAATCACCTATACAACCTATTTATGTAACTGACGTGCACCCCGCGCCGCATCGCGTTGCCTAGCAACGAATCAACAAGGTTTCGAAATTACACCACAACGCGAAGTGCACGTTGCTTTCTTTTAAATATTAATTGTAAATTCTTTTTTAATGTAAATTGTGTATTTGTGTGTGTATATGTTATTCCTCTACTGGAGAACCAAAAGTATAAGCTTTGGACTGTTATACTGTGAGTTGGATTATTCATTTACTTTTCACACACCAAAATACCAAATTGGTGACCCCGACGTGATTCGAACACGCAACCTTCTGATTGGTGACCCCGTAAATTTCAATATGGAGAATGAACAACGTTCACGCGTCTCTGATCTGGACAATAGTGAGGGACAAGTGTCGACTAAGAATATCGATGTTTTTAAAGTCGGCGTCAGAGTTCCGCCTTTCTGGCCGGAGGAACCCGAAATCTGGTTCGCACAAATTGAGGGGCAGTTTGCTTTAGCTGGGATAAATAGTGACGCCACCAAATTTAATTACGTCATCGGTCAACTGGATAACCAGTATTCCAGGGAGGTCAAAGACATAATAATATGTCCACCAGCAACCGACAAGTACGAGAAGCTAAAGTCCGAGCTAATCAAGCGTCTGTCAGCTTCCAATGAGAAAAAGCTGAAGCAACTGCTCATGCACGAGGAGCTCGGAGACAGGAAACCCTCACAATTTCTCCGCCACCTCAAGAGTCTCGCTGGCGCCAATGTTCCGGACGATTTCCTGAGGACGATTTGGATCAGCCGACTGCCGCACAGCATTCAAACCGTCCTTGCTGGTCAGCCAATTACCGCGCTGTTGGAAGACCTGGCGGACCTGGCCGATCGAATTAACGAGTTAGCTGCTGCATCACCGTCTACATCTGCTGTTAGCGTCAACCAGGCGACTTCTAACTCGGCATTAAGCGACCTGGTCAAAGAGGTTGCCGAACTACGAAGGCAATTTAGTAACTTGGCTATGGAGAGGAATGGCAGACAACAGTCCCGCTCAACTGGCCGTACTCGTGACTCAAGCACATCATCGCCGAGGCAAAAACGATCGCAGTCTAGTTATCGCAAGTTTCCAGTATGCTGGTACCACAACAACTTCGCTGCTGATGCCCGCAAGTGCATCCGCCCTTGCGACTACAAAGCGGGAAACGCCACGGGCGATCAGTAATGGCGACTGACGATTGCCCTACATCTGCTGCTGGTCGCCTCTTCATTGTGGATCGAACTTCGAAGACGCAATTTCTAATCGACACCGGTAGCGATTTGTGTGTTTTCCCCCGTTCCATGCTGAGTGATCATCGTACCTGTACGGACTATAAGTTGTGTGCCGCAGTAGGTTAAAATTGGGGCACCTGGATCAAAAAAGATCCAGGCACCCCAATTTTAATCTATTATTTATTCATGTTTTCATATATTCAATGTTCATCACTCGACTCTTTCGAGTAATGAAAAGTGAATAGTACGCACCATGCGAGGTCGTTGACAACTACTTAATCTATTTTATGTTGTATCTTACATATGTTGCAGCATACCGCCACCCCTCCGTTACGGTATTTTCTCTATGTGTTTATTCATGTTTTCAACTATTTTTTTTAAGTATCCATAAATAATGAACTTACTCGAAAGGAGTTTTCAGTTTTCACTCATGCCATCAGAAATCAAATTTAAATCAGTCTTTTAATCGGAGATCCAGGTACCCCAATTTTCACTATTCGTTTATTCATGTTTTCTGCTATTCAATTTGTTAATCTTTTTTAATTATATATTTAATTCGATTAAAAAAATAACACCTAGTATTTGACAATAATTATTAAGTTAAAATAGGTATTGAACAGGAATAAAACCAAACAAAATATTAAGTAAATAGAAATTTATTGGTAACATAATATTTTTTTTTACAAAACATATATATCTAGTTAATATTTTAACTAAAAACTGAAAGCAACATCTAAGACTAGTCTATTAATATTTACAATTATCATACAATTCTATTAATTTCATTGATATTAAATTTCAGTGATTCTTAAAAGTAAAAACATTGTTTTCTCTACACCACTTATCCAAACAAAATACATTTTTTAGGGCACATACGTTATTATGATGTATACAGCTCATAATATCCATCGAAGTTGAATATTTCTCATACAGTGTTAATAAACTAGGACAATTTTTATCTTCTAAGTTATGTACGTTATTGTTATTAAATATATCTTTTATCCATAAAACTTTTTCATTGCCCTTAGTTAGTATACATTTATTGTTAAAAAAATTGCCTGTAATGTTTTTAATATTAAAATAAGGTATACATCCTTCATTCCAATAAATTCCTCTATTTTTTTCAATCCAGGCTACTTGCAAGCGTTCTTTTTTTGTTAATTCATAAAATGGGTATGGTGGTTTTATTAACCACACAAAGATTCGACTATTCCAGAGTATTGCTATTTCTTTTGCTATAAAATGGTTTTGCTTGTCTTTAAATCCTTGTACATCCACTATCACATTCATGATAATTTTCTTACAATATTACTGAGCGGTTTGTATTCAAATAGACGGTCATTTATAATCAGACAATAAGCAGTTGTATTATCTGGTATATCTTCTGAACATTCGATTTCTATCCGAACATCAACGGATCCAGTTTTTAGTGAGTCGTTTTGTCTTGAGCAATCGATCACAAACAACGGAGCTTTTTCTTTGAACTGAACAAAGTCAAGCAACGGATCAACACCGTCGTTGTAATACGACTGACGAAAGTTAGCATACATTTCGTATAATATACTGTATTTATTTTGATCAAATTTCAGATTTAGTGAGTCATACGGAAAGTATTGTGAATTCAAAAATAATTTAAGGTTAGTTACTTTACAATGATCGAACTCTGCATAGCTTTTAGCTTTATCACATTTTCTGTTAGTTTGTAAGCAAAAAATCACATATCTTGGTTTTTCCAACTGAGACGCCGTTTTGATCGACCATGAATGTTTTGCGGTTTTTGGTAAGAACGGATATTCATACAAATCCCAATTCCTGAATGCTATCTGTACAGGACGATCCTTTTCTAAATATTTAAGTAATAACAATTTATTACGATCAGAAACTTTTATATGTGGAACACGCCACTGAACTTTTTGAATTTCTATTTCGATACTATCATTACCTTCCATTATCGCACAGTTTGAAATGGAATTACTTCTTTGTAATATAAGTTCATGTCTGCAATTTATGACTATTTTAGAATAGTCTTCTGCAAAACCTAATATTTTATTTAATGGTATAATGACACTAAAATATCCCACTTTCAGAGTTGTACCTTTCATATTCCATCCCCAAACTGCTGCAGCTTTGTTTTCACCTTCATTCATAGATATATAGGACTTTATAGTGCTAGTAATTCCTGCATTTTTAGTACGATCGATTTCAACACCATTTAATTCATAACGAATATCTTGAAACAAATATGACATTGGGTTGTTAATAAACTTAACATCTTTTTTAACCACTTTTCCTAAGGAGTCTTTCGAAGTCACGTTGGCATAGCCTTCTATGTAAATAGAACTACCTGAAGGTAGTACGTAAACGTCTTGTTGATGGATAGGTATTCTTATTTCATCATTGTCTTTAAAGCTGTTATTATATGGATTATAATTATGGATTTCATAGCTTTCGATTGAGTTATCTTGACACGGTATATCACTGATTTGCAACATTATGTAATTTAAACCCAAGTTCTTGTAAAAACCTTCTATTCGCTGTAGTAATATTTTTTGTTTTTTCTACTCGGACACGTCTGACGTGTTTCGATATTGGGAGTGTAATATTGCATACTCTTTTTGGAGTAGGATATTTATTGAATATTAACATGTTACTATGTCAGGCGATAAAATATAAATCAGGATATATTTAGTATCAATACGTAGAGCAATAAAAATAATTAGTTTAGTACACAATAATATCTTATAGCTCCTTTCGCAATCGCTGGATGAATGTACCTATGCTATTAAAGTTGTCATATTATATATGTATCCGAATCAAAGTAATGAAAGCAAATTAAGCGATTAACTGCTTTTTTTTTTTTTTTTTTGTAAATTATGTCTTCTTTTCTCCCAAAATGACATTAGAAATTTTAAGCATAAATGACCGCAGTTAAATAAATGTTTTTTTTGTAAATTGTTGTAATTATAATGTATGTTACTTCCCATGTATTTTATCAATTCTTTTGGTGGTTTTAAGTTACCATAACTATCAAAATATTCGATATAATCTTCACATTTTGCATAGGCTACCCAATGAGTACCAGAGTTCTCGGAGGTATCAAGATTAATGACACCACATTCCATTGGGAAAGGTTTTTGCGGTAATTCATCTCTCATAAATACACCTCGAAAAAAAGGGATATTATACGAGTGCTTTATAATATCAATATTAGTTAAAGCTCTCCTGGGTAGCCTACAATTCAGTTTTTTTTCTTTGAAACAAAAATCCCTAATCCATCTTTATATGGCTTCAGATGTAAACCTTTACCAATACACACTGCTTCGATTTGCTTATTATGTCTTTCCAATTCAGACAATTGTTTTTTAGCAGTTTTATATTCATTTATCACTTTTGCGATTCCAGCAGCACCTCCAACTAAACTACCAGCAGCAGATAAGCCTGCAAATATTGGTATTAAAGGAAGAAATCCTCCAGTTTTGGGTATGGGTATAACTCTTGGTATATTTATAGGTATATTTGATGCTAGTTCTTGTGCTGTTGTGTATGCCAACTTTACTAAAGCGTTTTTACATTTCGGCTTTATGCTATTTATATGCTTTTTTGTGCGCAATACTATATTTTTAAAGGTTTTTTTCAAACTTATTTTGTCTTGATTGTTACTTTTCTTTTGTGTTTTTGTTTTTAAATTTAAATTTAGCAAAGTTGGTTCTCGTTTCCTCTTCATTTTAATGAAGCTTAAAACGATAATATTTAATGAACTCAAACTTTAAATGTGTCACTTGTACGAACGTGATGAATGGAATGAAAAAATATTAACATGCAACCACTTAAATTGAATTTGTTAGAGCGATGATGAAACTCAAATATCTATAATACATTCGCTTTACTTATCCAACTATTTTCGCTAGTTGGGAGCCCAAGCCATTTAACAAACACAAGGTTCCCCTTTCTTTTTAACACTTTTTCAATTAAATATATATCATGATATTTAGTTTTCTGAATTTCTTGTGAATAAAATGCTCCGAGTATTGGCCTTCTTTTTGAATCTTCTAATAAATAAGTTGTAGGCGTACTTTCTTGTATTTTAATAATTTTAAATATTTCCGTTGACCAATTAGGGGTATAACTTTTATCAAAATGAGCCTTATGCTTGCTTATTCTCACATAATCACCAACTCGAAATTTTTTACATTTTTTTATTTTTTTAGAGTGAATAATGTTCATATATCTTTGTACTACTTCTCTTTTATTGGCATGACAAATTGTTGCTGGAGGCTGACCAACAGTCCTATGCATAGTGTTGTTATATTCAGTCATCTTTTTCTTTAGTACTCCATTATTCCATTTATAATTTCCGATTAAGTTAAATTCTTTATACAATTTACCCTTTAGTGTTCTGATGAATCTTTCAACAATTGAAGCCTTTTTAGTTGAGTAAGTAGAATAGTGATTTATATTAAACCTATTCATAATATTTTTAAATTTGTTATTATAAAATTCTTTTCCATGGTCCGTCTGTAGATTTATTGTAACGCGTCCATTTTTTAAAATCATTTCAAAAGCTTTAGATACATGCTCTTTATCCTTTTTTATTAGCCCGATTGCCCATGCAAACTTTGTAAAACAGTCGATAACTACTAATATGTATTTGTAACCTCCATTAACTCTTGATATTGCTTGCATGTCTATCAAATCAGCTTGCCAAAGATCATCTATACCTTTAAGTATTACATTTCTTCGAGGATAATTAATTCTAGCGTTTCTACATATTTCGTTTACAACATCTGCTTTGCTCATAGTGCTTGTTTAATTTGCCCACAATATCTTTAACATTAATATTTACTTCAAGTTTCTTTATTTTGTTGATTAAAAGTATCATCAACTTGTTAATATCCTCAATTTTTTGAAAGACATTCGTTTTAAGATCGTATATATCTGCTTTACAACAATAAGCACACAATTTTGATTTACTTGACGATCCTAAGACTTCAATGTCATCGTTTAAATGATATTTCTGCATTCTCGATATTAACTCTGATTATCACGTTCATGAACATGCATGATCAATGTTCTTGTCGTACTAATCATCGATATGGTAGCGTGTGTCCTTTTATTTTTTTATAATACCAGCTTCTGTAAGCTCTTCAATAATTGATATAATTTCGTTATCATGATTAGTGTTACCAGCACTTTTTGATGCAATTAATAGTTTTAATCTTTCGATTAGTTCATTAGGGTCATCCCAATATACATAGTCTGTTTCACTTTTGTATTTCTTGTATATCGGGATATGACCCCCACATTTAGCTATGTCTTTTTCATTGGAATGATTCCATTTTTGAATGAATAATGGTTTGATTATTTCGCAATATTTCAAACTTTTGTCGCCTTTAATCTGACCATTTGAACTAAAGCCTCGTTTATGAGCATTTGTGTAAACAAGAATATCTTTATAAGTAATTTTGTCTTGTTCGCTAACAATATTCAGGTTAGGCTTATTGCGCATGAGAAGTTCCTTTAAACCTGGTGTTAACTTATATTGCTTGAAACCAATGGTCACTACTTGGTATTTGTCTGACTTTGATGTATTGCTAGTAGACGAAAATGAAACTTTGGAATTTCCCATCATCAAGTTTTTATTTTCACTGCGTATTCCAAATGGGATATTAATATTATTATCATATATATCTATTACTTCTTCTTTTTCTAGTGACATAAGGGTATCATTTATTTTTCTATCTGACACAAGTGTATCATCACTATAATCATAATATTCTAAACTTTCATCTGACTCTATCGGTGTATTCTTGCTTAAGACTGTATAATCTAAAGAAGAGTTTTGATCTTCTACGGAGTCATTTTTACTCATATCTATCGAGACGTTAAGCGTAGGTTTATCTTTATCGTTAGCTTTAATGATTGTCTCTAAATTATCTGTGATGGGTTTGAACACCTTCTTAAATTTCATATTTGCTTCATCTTCTTCATTTTGAATAGCTTTTATTTTATTTTTAATAGTGTCAACTGACTTAATTAATTGCTTTTTAATCTCTGTGTCCATTATTTTATTTTGAGTTATACTCGACTGTTGTTCACAAATATTAAAATGAAATAATATATTTTTAAAAGTCTGTGTTATTATATACTCGGGATTAGTCTTCATTTTTTTTCGATACTATAAATAAATGAATGTATCGAAGCCTTGTCTATACCTTCCTCTATCCAGAGCACAATCTTTGTTTATGGTTAAAAAACTAAATTGATTTAACCATATTGTAGCACATAGCTTTTTAAATTCTAACCAACTCATATCTGTATTCACATGTTCGTTATATATATGTTTTAAATTGATATCATCTTGTTTGAAAATAATCAAGAGATTAACATTATCGCGTATTAATTGTTTAGGTATTTTGGAATAAGTTTGAGACAGATAAAAACAGTCTATCTGACTGTGTCTGCCCATAGCGAAATAATTACGAATATTTACTTGATTTTCACACGCCACATCATCAAAAATAATGATGGAATTTTTTAAAGCATTTTTTGGTGAAATCACGTCCTTGCTATCATTAAAAATATATAATTTAGCATTAGGAATACATGTAAAAACGTTTTCTAAATAACGATATTTCGGTTGAAAAGATGTCTTCGAATACAAGTAAATATTTTTGAATTTAAGACCATTTTCATGTAACAATAAATTCACCATCACATTTGTTTTCCCACAATTTGATGGGCCACATATAATACATCGAATTGTGTTAGGCAGCAGTACACTATGTTTAGTTAAGCGGGGATTATTTCCTGTTTTTATAATGTTGACTTCTAAAGTGTCTGGTTGCTTGACGAACTTCATTTTAAGTATGAAATAAAAAATTGAGTTACAATCTTTTATATACCTCTTTCTATTCATTCTCACATCATGAAAAATAAAATAAAAACGCTCTTCATTGTTTTACTCATACATTTATTACAACAGTCGTAATAATGAAAATAGTAAAAAAACAATATACACACATTTGCGAAGTTACATATCTTATTCTACTTAGATTAGTATTATATTTATTTTATATTCTATCAGACTCGATATATTTTTATTGTTATGATATAGTGCTACAATGACCCCATGGGAGTGTATGAATTTTATCTTTTTGTATTTGTCTTTTATCATCATTCCCATTGAGTAGTTGCTTGTTAATCTGCTGCGTATATAAAATATGTTTAATTGATCTTATCAATCTCATGTTGCATCTTGTGCTGTTTTTTTTATAAAGAGTATTTTTGTAATCAATCATTTGTAATTTCTGAGTAACTGTTTTTGTAATACCTTTCGCTTTATTTATTTTACACTTTAAGCTATTTATACAATACAATTTAGCTCTTAAGCCAACAAATTCAGTAATTATATCACCACCCATCTCGTCTTTGAATAATCCAGGAACTTTTTGATTTATTTTTGGAATGTTATACTCATTACATGAAGAGAAGTTACTAGTATCAAATTGTGAAATGTTATCTCTTAAATCTTTATAAAAATCTTCAGTATATATCAAATATAACAAACTATCAGTGTCTGTGTAGCATAGCTCTGCCTGTTCTTTATATTTCTCTTTGATAAAATCATAGTGAAATTGATACATATGATGTTTTGCGTATTCTAATACAGAAAATCCAATGTAGATCGGTCTATCCAGCATCACTTTTTCATGATTTAACTGGATGGCTACAAAGTTTTCTGAAAATATATGAATGCTTTTTAGATTAGGCTTTGTAATTAATTTCTGCGCGGTTAAATATTTATTTGTTGAATTTCGATTATCTGTCCATCTATTAATTAATTTAATATGTACTTGTTTATGTTTATTTTCGATAGTTTTACCGAAAATTGAATTATTTAGTAGTTTGAAAAAGTCTTTTTCAAATGTTGTTTTTGATGATTGTCTGAGAGAAGTATTAAGATCAATGTAAGGTTTCAAGAAACATTCCTGTCTGAATCTTAGAATTCGATGAATATTTAATAGTATTAGACCATGTTTTATACATTGTTTTAAATGCACATAATGAATGACATAATTAAATTTATCATAGAGGCTAGCAATTAATTTTTTTACTTTACTTTCCGGGGATGACATTTTTTCCGCGAGGAAAGGTAAGTCTTGATGTGCTTCATGCAAGTGATCTGGATACAACAAATCCACTTCTAAAATATAGCCATAATCATTTTCATCAGAAATATCCATTACATCAAAATGTTTTATTTCTTCTAATGACAAAAATCTAAACTCAGAAACAGGGTACTTTTTTGTCATAGCGTACCCATAGAGATTATTACAGTCTAAATATACAAGATATGAAGACGGTACTGATTGATTATAGTTTGGTAAGTATTTATTAGATGCAGTAGCATGGCGTAAGGAGCACTGTGCTAGACCGCCACGAATACCATTTTCCAGCATTTGATAAATTTCTATATCACTAATCAGTTCTAATTTAACATTCGTATGAAAAAGCATCGCATCCCAACTCAAACTAGGTGATGTAATATAATAAGCAGGATCCAGTTTATAATATAAAAGACTTGTATTTCTAAATTTTTCGAATATATCACATAAAAGTAACACGTCAGTTTTCAAGTACAAATCTGTATATTCTCCAAGATTAGAAATATTAAAATAATTCCATACAGCACAAGCATGCGCATAATCTTCGTCAGAAATATGTACCCCACTTAGAAAATTCATAAAACATGATTTAGGTGGAAGTTGTATTTCATCAAGTTTTGACCAACTGTTCATGTAATCGTACGGATAAACACCTTTTTTTCTGAGTAATTGTAACTGTTCTTTATTTTTAAACTCATTTGATAAGTGAAAGAAATCATTTTCAGATAAACTTTTAGTTAACATATTAAGACTTGAACTTAGAAATTGGAAAGAATCTATGAACTTTATTTCAATAGGGCGCGTACTATTGGTGGATTCGATAATTTTTGTAATAGAAAGGTATTTTTCTTTAGTCTTTGGAATAATTTTAACCATTCCTTCATATTTCATTAGTTCTTCAATAAATAAATGTGCGTCATAGCCTGATAGATTATGAAAAACAACAGGAATGAATTGACACACTCTATGCATCAGGTTACAGTGAGAATGTGCCGCTCCTCTAAATTCAGACGTAACATGATCGTGATCTAAAACCTTATCATCGAATAATACTTCATTGCATATGTGACATAAGGTAGCGTTTCGAAACCGAGTCTCTTGATCAGGTGTTAAAGGTGACATCGGCTTTTTTTCTAATAATATTTTATGAATAAATTTAGCATCGTTAATTAATGATCTTATAAACACTTGAACACAATCTCTACCTCTATATGAAACATATTTGTTTAAGGTTTGATTGTGAGAACAACAAATATAATACCCAAAACAAGAAGGTTCATGTTTTAGCAATATTTCAGTATTTTCAGATTTCTGTTTATTATAATTTATTAAAAGACACTCAAAGTCAGCATAAATCACAAAATTAATTTTTTGTTGTCTTTCATAATGATTGAACTTCAAATAAGAATCTTTTTTCGGTAAAACATACAAAACTCCATCACACTTATGTGATCTGTACTTAGATTCATCAGAAAAGTTCTGTAAACAGGCATCACATAAGTATATTTTACCTTTATGATTTGTTATTTGACGTCGCACTAATCGATTAAGATTTTTTATTAAACAATAGTGCCCTTTATTACCTCGTTCGAAATAGAGGAGATTGATATGGTCAATTTTACGACATTTAGTTAAATATAAGGGTCCAGTCACACAACATTTGTTATCTAGTCCATACACGTTAATACTTATATCCGGATTATTGGATTCAAATTGTTTAATATCGAGCATTGTGGGAGGAAAGGACATTCCCTTTATATTAAATATTGATGAATAATGTGGATACGACTTTACTCTGCTTACGTTGTTTTCAGCAGGGTATAGTGCGGCAATTATTGACCACAGGAAGCAGTGACTGTCAGTATTGTGAATGTTAATACAACTCTTCGAATGTTTGATAGATGGTGGTAGACCTATGTAGGTACCACCTCTCAGAGGGCAGTATTTATTTACATTAATTTCCATATGACTAATTTTTAAGATAGTCCAACCAGATTCACAGTGCTGAAATTCAGTCAATTTTGTTATTAAATTATCTGACAGTCGTGAAAATGTTTCATCAAAATCTGTCGACTGATAAATAGTTTCATATTTTGTAATAAACGACTTTAGTTGAATTTCATTCGACTTTGGTAAAGTAAAATAAGAAAATAGTTCAAAATTTAATTTAATGCAAGTATGCTTTTTCAATGACATGTTAATCAAATGTGTAATGTCTTTTTTATTGTCGCTCAGAAACGATTCTGCTATGAGATACTCGACTTTCTGAGCTGGGTTTAAGCGATAAGTTACTATGCGCTTCTTAAATGCGCTAGTCACAATATTGATATTATCAAATTCGGTCTTCAATAAACAGTTCGATTTATGTATATTAGTTCTCAAATGGTATCTGTATTCATTTCGTGATATTAATATTTGGCATTTTTCACATTCGATTAACGTATTGTCTTCAACAGCTGGTGGTGGGAGCGGTACTGGTTGTAGTGGAACTGTTACATAAATAAAAAAACAATGTTAGATATAAATTTGCAAATGCTTGTATTAATATTAAAGTAAACATGATTAAGAAGTAATTGTTTGAATAGGTATAATTATAAGTTTTATTAGGTATGATTAATATTAGTATGAAATTATTAAGAGGCTGGCACATAATTCAAAGTAAATAAAAATGTTTTTATGAATATCCGGTAATAATTTCTGGCCGACAATCCTTGAACTCTTTACGAGTGGCTTTTATAAAGCTAGTTAGGTGCTCCCATGCCTCAGTACCAGCGTCCGACTTATTCTTTATAGTTATAATGGTATGACGCCATCTATTCATCGGTTGTATATTCTTGATTTCATCGCATTTGTAGACCTTTAACTCTACATAGTGCGATCCCTCTTTCTCCGCATTACTCTGTCGTACTACACCGTGCGGAACCCGTTTAGTAATATATGAATGAATCGTTGCTTGCTTTTTACCGGTTTTTGGTATGTTGAATGCTTCATCGTCGCTGTCGGTGCCGAACACATCGCTGGCAGAAGTTTTTCGGCAGAGTGTAGGCGTATTGGTGGGAAGTGGCTCGGAAGTGTGCGGGTAAATATTCTTCTTTTTCTTGGGCTCATGTTCAGCACTGCTACGATGTGATGATGGCAAAGTCTTGCATATCTTCTCATGTTTGTGCTTCGATGATTGATCTTGAAAGAAAAAGAAAATATGTTTATATGAAAATAACTTATTTCAATGGACTATCTTCTTCCAATATAGAAAATATTGTACATTGCTTCATCTGGCGTCGAGATACTTCAATAAACTTTTTAAGGTGGTACCAAGCTTCTGTATCACAATCTGTTCTATTTTTTACTACAATATCTGCCTCTAGTCGTTTATTCTTCTGATTTGCTTTATTTATCGGATATGTCTTTAATTCTATATAGTATTTTCCAACTTTAGTTTTATGTAATTGTCGACTATATGCCTTAGGGTATTTCATAACAAGATATGAATACATATTAGATGTATTATTACCATGCTTGCTGGGTTCGACTTCATCTTCGCTGTCGGTGCCGAAGAGATCGTAACTAGAATACTTGCTCGGCGTTGCAGGTACGATTGCTGGGGACTTGCGCTTTTTCGATGTAGAAGAGCGTGCAGAAGGTGGCGAGTGCGATTTCTTTGAGGTAGAAGGTGCGGGCACGTTCATCTCTTCCTCTGAGTAGTCGGATGCATCATGACCAGTTGTATGTTTCGACCTGAAAATAAATAATAACATTCAAATGAAAAGATCAAAACATGAATAGACAGAAAACATACAACATGAAAAAAGGAATAGATAAGAAGTCAGATTAAATGAATTACTTACATTTTTTTTTCCTTCTGGATAACTGTGTGTTTGCGGGGACTTAGTAGCTGTATCAGACTGTGACATTTTCCATCTTCAACCCGGCTTAAATATACAGGATTCAAGTACGCATTTTCCATATTCGGAAAAAATACAACGTGGTAGAAAAATCATAGAATAACGAAATAAACAGTATACTAATATCCGCATCGGTGTCGATATATCACTGTAGGTAAACATCTAACTCTGGTTGTGTGGTACGTTAGTAAGCAAAAGTAAACCTTATTTTCTTTCTCATAGCATTCATTCATTGTCAAGGTGTGTGCAAGACAATAAGAATGTAATATCACTGCATGAAGATAAAGTACTGCCTTTATCGGTTTCACTATGACAGCGAAATGCAGCGTAAGAGAAAGATTGCGATCAAAGTTCATCTTCGCCATATTTGGGGGCCAGCCTGCGATGAATGAATGACTTCGTAATAACATTAAGACAAGCAGATATTTCTATCCCAAAATGCCTCCAGTAAATAATGTTTTATTACCAAGGAATAAGGCTCGCTTTGAAAGTAACATGTCATTGACACTACTGTTAAGTTGTTATAAAATAATTAAAACACATAATTTTAAGCTTTAAAGGCATAATATTTGTAACATATAAAAGACACACGAAAATGGTAAATCACAGTTGTGAAATCGATTTCTGACTGCGTACAAGTTTCGTTTGTTTATACCCAAAATTCTGGGAAAAGACATGCCGGTAAGATCTCACTATTTATATTGTTGTTTTTTATTTAAATATTATTCATTCTGTATTTCTTAGAATGCGTACGATTTCAATAAGAAATTATAATTGTTTTCACGTCGTTGTTTCAGGGATCTGATGATATAATTTTTAATAGAAGCTACTCACCAATAATACCAGCAGAACAAACAATCCGTCAAAATGTTCTCAATTATCTCGAGCAGGAAAGACCTTTCGAAATAGATGAACGTCCGAACAGTGGCTCCAGCATCCACACCACCAACGTCGACAATAACAATACTCGACGGAAAAGAAGAGCAGATGAAATTTTGTGTTCGTACATAAAAAAACCGTGTAAGAATAATTCAAGATCTAGAGTAATAAGATTACAAATATTTGAGATCGATGATTTATGTAATAATATCGATTGTAACTGTACAGCTTCTATCTGTGCTCAGCATGTGGTTGAAAATACATTTAGTGATGAAGTGTATAGGGGTGCAAAAGACTTAATTTCTAAGATTAACCGAAAACTAATGTAATTGATTATAAATAAATTTCGAACGTTTATTTTTTGTTTTATTTTTTCAATCCTTTCATTGTATATTAAGACGTCTGTTGAATAATAAGAAGTAAATAGATGATAGTTTAAAAATTGGTTAAAAGAATAACTAACAGTAATAGATGAAGGGGTAAAATTGTAGTACTTGAATAAAAAAAGGTATTTTTTCCACCCGACTTTACCCTTTCATCTATTCACATAATTATTGTGCTGAAAATATGTAAGACATAACATAAATTAGATTAAGTAGGTAGTCGTCAACGACCTCGCATGGTGTGTACTATTCACTTTTCATTACTCTAAAGAGTCGAGTGATGAACAGTGAATACATGAAAACATGAATAAATAAAAGATTAAAATTGGGGTGCCTGGATCTTTTTTTGATCCAGGTGCCCCAATTTTAACCTACTTGCCGCAAACGGTTCTAGTATAAGTACTTATGGCTATGTGTATTTTAACTTAGATTTTGGCTTACGCAGAGTTTTTACCTGGGGTTTTGTTGTTGCCAATGTCACCAAGCCCATAATAGGCGTAGATTTTTTAAATCATTACAACCTTATCGTAGACATTCGCAACAAACGTCTTTTAGATAATACGACATCTGTTTCTGCTATTGCTAAGCTAGCTAATTGTAATTTGTATTCTGTCAAGGTTATGACTGGCGATTCGCATTTTCACAAATTGCTTGATGACTTTCCTGATATTACTCGACCCACTGGCATACACCGCATGATACCACACAACACCGTTCACCACATCCGCACAACACCAGGCCCTCCGGTTTCCAGCACACCTCGTCGCTTAGCTCCGGATAAACTTAAAATAGCCCAACAGGAGTTCCAGTCAATGATCGCCAGTGGAACTGCCAGACCTTCTGGGAGTCCTTGGTCTTCACCGCTACATCTGGTGCCAAAAAAGGACAACGGCTGGCGTCCTTGTGGTGATTACCGCATGCTCAACGCCCGAACCGTGCCTGACAGGTACCCGATTAAACATATACACGACTTCGCGCATAATTTGGTGGGATGTAAAGTGTTTAGCACGATCGATCTTTTCAAGGCATATAATCAGATACCTGTCAGTCCGGACGACATCCCGAAGACAGCGATTACTACTCCTTTCGGTCTGTACGAGTTCCCATTTATGACTTTTGGACTTCGAAATGCGGGACAGACCTTTCAACGCTTCATGGACGAGATCACCAGAAGCCTAGATTTTGTCTATTGTTATATCGATGATATTCGGGTGTTCTCGAAGGATGAGTCTCAGCACGAGGAGCACCTGCGCCAAGTCTTCGGCAAGCTGCAGGAGTACGGTATGCTCATCAACGTTTCCAAGTGCGTCTTTGGGGCAAAGGAGGTTAATTTTTTTAGGATATTCCATCTCACAAGACGGCTCTCGACCCTTGGATTCTAAGGTGAAGGTAATCAACGAGTTTCTCATTCCCACCAGGGTACAACAACTTAAAGCTTTCCTTGGTATGATCAACTTTTACAGGCGTTTTCTTCCTAGAGCTGCCGCGATTCAAGCTCCATTACATGCATTGTTGACAGGTGCAGTCAAAGGCTCTCATCCAGTAACTTTGACAGGAGAAGCATTAGCAGCCTTCGATGCGTGTAAGAAGAGTCTTGCTGACGCTGCTTTGCTTGCCCATCCTGACTGTTCCGCCAAACTTGCCCTGGTGACTGATGCCTCCGATAGGGCTCTTGGCGCGGTCCTCCAACAGTGTAAAGATGGTGCGTGGCAGCCCTTAGCATTCTTTTCCCGTAAGCTCAGCCCATCCCAGGTCAAATATTCTCCATACGATCGGGAACTGCTAGCGATTTATGAGGGAATCAAATATTTCAGGCACATGCTCGAGGCTCGGCATTTTATCGTCTATACTGACCACAAACCGATCAGTTTCGCTTTCCACGAAAGGAAAAAGAACTGCTCGCCACGGCAGTATAGACATCTCGACTTCATCTCCCAGTTCACCACCGATATCAGGCGTATTTCCGGTAAGGATAACGTAGTTGCCGACACCTTATCTCGGATAGAAGAACTGGAATCGCCTGTCAGCCTCGAGGATGTAGCCAAGGGTCAATCATCCGACCCCGAACTTCAACAACTCTTTTCTGGAAGTTCTTCCCTGCGCCTCGAAAAACTTCAGGTACCTGGTAGTCGTATACCTCTGTACTGCGACGTAAGTATACCGACACCCAGGCCTTATATCCCAAAATTTTACCGTAGGCAAGTTTTTCGTAGTTTGCATTCACTCAGTCACCCAGGCACTACCACTTCTGCCAAGATCGTCGCAGAAAGATTTGTTTGGCCTGGGATGAGGAAAGATTGCCGGGAATGGGCTCGCAATTGTCTGGCATGTCAACGGGTTAAGGTGAATCGCCACGTCAGCGCTCCTCTTGGCAATTTCAATTTGCCCCGTGCACGTTTCATGCACATTCACATTGACCTTATTGGTCCTCTCCCGGTCTCTGAAGGATATCGGTATTGTCTAACGGCTATTGACCGATTTACACGGTGGCCGGAAGCAGTACCGATAGCCGACATAACGGCAGAAACTGTCGCTAAGGCCCTTTTATCATCCTGGATCGCTCGATTCGGATGTCCTATTGACATAACCACAGACCGAGGTCGTCAATTTGAATCGGCTTTATTTCAGTGTTTGTCTAAGATATCCCTATATATAAGATATCCCTATATATATAGATAGTGCACAAGCGGACGACAGCATACCATCCAGCGTGCAATGGTTTGGTGGAACGGTTCCACCGACAGCTAAAAGCCGCTATAGTTTGCCATAGTAATGACAGGTGGACAGAGGTCTTGCCATTAGTTTTGTTGGGCATCAGATCTTCTTTCAAGGAAGATTTACAATCATCTTCTGCGCACTTAGTTTACGGCGAATCACTTCGACTTCCAGGCGAGTTCTTCCACAACGCATCGGATGGTACTACCGACATATCCGATTTCTCTGCTCGTCTCAGGGCTATAATTCAAAATTTGCGCCCCACACCAGCATCTCACCACGGTCATCCTAAAACTTTCATTTTCAAAGACCTTGCTACCAGTGATTACGTCTTCCTTCGAGAAGATGCATCACGCGGTTCTCTTCAACCTGCATATTCAGGACCTCACAAGGTGTTAGTTAGGGGGGATAAAACGTTCAAAATCGTGTTGAAAGGCAAAGAGGTCACAGTGTCAATAGACCGCATCAAGCCTTCTTTCATACTGACTGATTACAACAACACCCATCATCCCTCACCTGATGTCCAAAGAAATTACATCACTCGTTCTGGACGTCGGGTTAAATTTCCTGATTTTTTATCGCCCTGACGGTCTTTGGAGGGGGGTGATGTAGGCTACTCTCCTACATTTATTTAGTTTATTTATAATAATTACATATATTATTAAACTATTTATCATTGTATCTATATATTACACATAAAATAAATAATCACCTATACAACCTATTTATGTAACTGACGTGCACCCCGCGCCGCATCGCGTTGTCTAGCAACGAATCAACAAGGTTTCGAAATTACACCACGACGCGAAGTGCACGTTGCTTTCTTTTAAATATTAATTGTTTTTTAATGTAAATTGTGTATTTGTGTGTGTATATGTTATTCCTCTACTGGAGAACTAAAAGTATAAGCTTTGGACTGTTATACTGTGAGTTGGATTATTCATTTACTTTTCACACACCAAAATACCCAAAAGGTCATTTTCACAAACCCATCCGTAGGTAAGTACTTAAATAAAGACAGACATCTTTGTGCATAGTTCTGGTGACCACTATTCCCCCTGGGACCTTTGTCAGGGCCCATTGTAAGCATTCTGAGGTCTGACCCTACTTTTGAGATTTCGCACAAAGCATAACTGAAAAGTTGTTGGTCCCTTTGATTTCTTCAGACTCGTTTGGAAAATGCGAGACCTAATTCTGAAATAAGGGCTCTTTCTCCATGCTGTAAATTAATCAAAGTAGATATACGTATAACTTTAATAAATGACAACTTGGCAATTTGTTTTTTTACAGATTAAAACTGTGGCCGTTTATTTAATTATTTGGACCATAATTGGACGTAAGGCCATATAAGTACGCATTTGCAATAAAAGTGACCTATCCCGAAATTCGATAAAATAAAAAGCATGCGATTGGTGCGGCTTTCTGATAGAAAATGAAATGGCCAAATACCAGTATTAAAAATCGGTACTTATCGTTACATTTATTTTCTACTTTATTTTTTTATTTGATTTTTACTACCTGAAATTACAGTTTTGATTGATATGACTTTCATGCAAGGGTTTTAATGTTTAACACAACGTATAGAGAGTATGCGTGCTTTAAATAAAGCGGAGAGAACACCATCAACCAGCCCATTGATGTCCTGTAGGCCTATTCGCAAATTTTTTTGACAGTTGAAAGTGATGATCACCAAACTATCTGCTTATCCATTACTGTTTTCACAGGACAAGTGTCATAATAGCCTTATAGTAAAGTAGTATTGGATCAGTAAATAGTTCAGTGATTATCAATCTCAAGTGTCAAAAAAAGTTAGCGAATAGGCCTACTGACTGACCGGGCACAGTGCAAATTGGTGGGTATTACGGACTGCAGATTCAGACGGACTACAGATTCAACGGTTTAACGTCCCTTCAAAAGCTTAAGGTAATATATTTTCCGTTTCACTTATCCAATGCTTTAGTTTACCCAATCGAAGGCTGAACGCGCGTTGGCAATCACCATAGAATTCTTATTAATTAAATAATAACGCCCCTACCATGCCCCACAGACAGTGGGCGCAGGCCCTAAAGCCGTAGTATGTAGTCCACCGCCATTTTAACCCTACGCTGCGGCAGGCGCGGCTTCCGTTAGCTTATTTTAATGTTTCGTCCACTCCAACTATATTAAAGATCACTATCTCAGGAAGGTGCACTATTAGTTACAGTTCTTTTTCATTAAACCCTTTCGATACGTGTTACATAATTACTGTTCGATATTGTGGAACATGATAAGTAACTTCGTTATATTTCGACACATAGGCAAATGAGAAAAATAATACGTTTTCCTGACTGGCGCTGCGTGAAAAACGTTGGTAACTCTTAATTTTCATCATTGTTTCAGGCGAGAGACTTCCACTGTCGAGCCTAAGGCTCTCCAAACCAATCCGTTCTGCGATGCCCGCAACCATCCGCTCATCATCTTCTTCTTCTTCCTGCCCTGTTCCCAGGCTATCTGAGGTCGGCGCAGTATGTTTCCTCTTCCATTCATATCGGTAAGACGTCATCAAGCCATCCACTCCCTTTTGATTCATATCATCCGTGATTAGTGAATATATAGAAAAGAGACGGAACGAACCACGGTCTAGAAACCGATGAACGGAGAGAGTGATTGGAATGACAACATTCCAATCCATACCGAGCAAAGTTTTGGCTTAGGTTTTACAGCCAGCTGCCTGCCCGAGCAGGCGGCTAATATCTCATTTAAAAACTCCTGCTGCTGCTAGAGTGATGTGATTACATTCAAATCCGATCTCCTCAAGATTTCTGCCTAGGATTTACAGCCGATGTCTATGTTTTACATTATGACTTTGGGCATGCTGGTGTTGGTGGTCTACCACCATTCGAGTGCCCCAAGATTCTTAGTGGTCTACACCGGGTAATACATACCAATTAGCACTGGGCCATTCTCCCTTTATTTGTTGTTGTTTTGGCCCATTCTCCCTTTATTCTACTGCTTGTGCCCCAGCAGCGTGGACATTAAAGTGCTGGTGATGATGATGATGAACAAGCAATAAAACTTATATACCTAGCTAATATTATCTTTAGACAGAATATTTAAACCCTCTATAAGTCTTTTAATAACTAAGGTAGACTTGCCATCTTGTAGCACTTTTTACCACCTATAACTGTTTTCGCGGTCGAACTAAGGTACATGCTTTCATTCATTTTTTCTTTCCCATTTGAACCTGTGTAGCTCTAGTAATTAAGCCATTAGCCTCTTATCGGCACGTAACTGACAAGATGGTAATGTATTCACAAAAGTGGCACAAGTCATTATATTAAGCACTTCGTTTGCTATTAATTGGAGACCTTAACGTGGCATTCTGTTCTGCTACAACTTATTTGTATTAATTAGATAATTAATACAGTCACGTATTAATTATCGAATTAGTATCGTAACGACTATCACGTTATATTTAGGTACCTACATCTTATTTGAATTTTTAAAATTTCAATCTCGGTCTACGATTACTAAACGATTACGTCATAACAACGTAAACTAAACAATGTTCGCAAATGGAAAAAATATTGTTAAAGGGGTATAAGGTATACCCTTTTTAACAATATTGCAGCAAGCAGCAGTTGGGTCAACGTGGTGGGTTAGGGTCAATTCTCCCTATATTTTCCAATCCATAGGAAAAACTAGTACTCCAGCACTGAGGACCTTAAATGATTATGATGATGATGAATCAGGTATTATAGTAATAGCGTACTTTTCCATTGGTCATTGTTAAATTACACATTCGAGCGTTTTGACCAATTCTGATAATGAGATAGCAGTGTTGATTTTTAAACATCAACACACGTATCAGCGCGCAACTACGACACGTATGTTGGAGAGCAGATAATTACGGAGCTAACGCCGACATATATCGTCCAGTAAGTTTTTACCCTCCGGCTTGGCCCAATCGAATTATCGCGATGCCATCCAAGCAGTAAATTAAGAATTAACACGGAAACTGATTATTTTAAAACATGCATCGGGATACCCTTTCTAACGAAGTTTCCTTCGGCTGTTTGCTGGAGAGCTAATAATGAATTTTCTTATTACCTACCCGTTTAACCTAAGTGACGTCATAGCGGAGATACGTGTGTTTGTGACATGTAAAGGACTTGGTTATGGAGTATAATATGTCAAAACTAATCTAATCACTAAAGAATAATAATGTTATTACCCTAAGACGGCAGAGAAGTGTTTTGAAAGTAATACATACATACATACATAAATCACGCCTATATCCCCGAAGAGGTAGGCAGAGGTGAACTAGCACCCACGTTTCGCCAATTATGTCAGGTCTCATGTAATAGGTGGCGAGCCTATTGCCATTTATCGGGCACAAAAGCCGCAGTACTATTGCTAGATGGTATAAGAGGAACGCTGCTGTCCATTCCTCATCACTGATTTATCCTTAGTCGCCTTGTACGACACCCACGGGAGAGATTTTGGAGATTTGAAAGAAATAAAACAATTTAATTTAATTCATCGTTCAATACCTATACAGTCAATAATTATAATAGGTTCCTACATTTGCTTTATGTTTTTCAAACCAAAAACAACCGATGTTAATAGAAAATTGGAAAAAAACAAGTTTCAAATATAGCACCGTGGCATAAATAAATGTTTTAATTAACTCTCATGCTAAAAAGGTGGACACAGTCCAAATGATTTATTATAGCACTTAATTTAAAGATATTTTTGCCACAACACCGCTAATGCCCTAATGGTCCTAAGTCCTAAATTACAGAGGACGAGGCTCCTACGAAAATAGTGATTGGATAAAATGATTGTGATACATAGTTTAATGATCATAATCTTTGGCCGCGAGCGTAGAATTAGCTTTCCGAATATTCGCAGAAATACTGTGCTATAATAATGGTTACGTCAATGGCACGATAGTATAAAAAAAATTAAGACAAACAAACAGTACAACAAATATCAAAAGCAGCATACATCTAAAAGGCGGTATGGTGAGGAGATCAGAAGGATACAATTGTCACCACCTCCAGTAGGTACGGACCTACTGGAGGTGGTGACAATTGTCGGAGGAGGGTGTCGTACAAGGCGACTAAGGTTTTAAAACGGTGATGAGAAATGGACAGAAGCGTTGCAAATGTGGGTTGTATAGACGATATTTGTGATTGATATCAGCCAGCTTAAAATTTTTCCCCACATTATCTATCTTAAATAATATTATTTATAACCGCAATTATTTCACAATTAGCATAGTTAGGTTCATATAGTAGGTAAATCATAATAGGTTATTAGCTTTTATTATAAGTCTACTTAAGCGTTGTTATTGAACCAACTACCCACCCAGTGCAACAGTAACTTTTTACTTTACTCCAATTTGCTTTTTCATCGATTAATCATAGACAACATAGGACCGCAGGGTATTTTGTTCAAGTCAACCGAAGAATTACGGTAAATTATTATAAAACAAATAGTTATTAAATGTTTTTTTTTTGTTTTACAATAAAATTAACAAATGAAATTGTAAAATGTCTTTGAAGGACCGTCAAATGCGGTTTCTGGCTGCATTGATGACCCATAGCCTTTTCTTTTATCTATAAGCAGAGCATGACCTCTGAGTGGCGCATGCCTCGTTGTTATTATTTTTAAGTGGTTTTGTATGACAACCACGAGAGAGGTCGTCGTGGTACAATTGTATTCTCCTCTGCGTCACCACACGGCTATTCTTCCTGCCATAGAAAAAAACCTGTGCCCGAGTACTGGGGACATTGAAAGGGTTACATTTTAGCTACTATTACTGCACAAGCGCTGTCATTGGTGTGCAATGGTAATACTTACAATCCTTAAATAATCCTTGAAGTACCTTATACCTATACCTACTTCGACCGAAAATAATATTTTAGCTAACAAATTCTTGCTTCGAAACAACATACATGTTTTGATACGTCCGTGATAGTATATTAAGTGGAAACTTCACTGTTTTATGTTTATTCTATCGTACAGTGATATGCAATTGTTTGTTTTCTAAATAAATCAACAAATAATCAAATAAAACCCTACTTCTCGTCAAATAAATTATAGCCAAAGAAACACTGTTCTCCATCGCCGAGCCGGTATACTGGAACAACAAAACATAGAGACCCGTCTCTCCAGAAGCCCATCCGTGTGTTGGGGAGCTAATAGTTTTTTTGACGGTAATTGGGTTTCATTCGCGGCCTGATTTACCGGCTCCCCGTGAAGCATGGATTTTTGTCACGATACTATTTGGCCGGTACAATTTGTTTCGGAAGAATCTTTCCTTTTCGCCAGTTAAGTAGTTTTTTGTGTTGCTTAGTTCCTTGGCTTGGTTTGAATTGAACTAATTTTTGCGGATTTGATATCGCGTATGTTAAAAGTATAGTTTGTATCAGATAGTGTAATCTAGTTTATCAATTGTAGGGCTAAGCGACGTAATATGTTAACTATTTATCTTTTTTCTTCCTGAAATTACTAACGACTTAGGGCCGGTTTTTTGATCCATAGTTAACTCAACCAATTGTTAAAAACTGTTACTAATTGCTAAATATCAGTCTGATATGTAACCATGAGTAACAATTTTAGTTACTAATGTTACTAAAGGATAAATATCAGTCAGATATTGTTACTAATTGTTAAATATCAGTGATATTTAAAGATAAGTAACAATTTTTAACAATTGTTTAACAGTTAACTATGCATCAAAAAGCCGGCCCTTAGCCCTTAACAATAATTTTGAATGAATTTAGTTAAAAAAATATTGAATTTCCAAAGTTATTTTAGTTGATAAGGGGCTTTTATACATATCTCATAACAATAATTAAAAAAACTAAACATCAAACGACAAACACGAGCACGTCAGCACAGAAAGGCTTAGTTGAAGATGCCCCAAAGCGGGGTATACTGCCTGAACTAGACTCCATACGAGAATACCTGCTTTATTCAGTGTGTCCGTTTTAGGCCACGTTCCCCTACATAATACTGTGACCTGAGTTTTAAAAGTGTAAAATTTCTACAATCAACTGTCAGCCTTAACTTGTTTGATGAAACGCTAAAACTCTATTGAGAGAATTTAACATTTATGCTTACATAATATTTGATGGTACTATAGTGAATTACTAAAAAAATGCAAGCTCCTTCCGTATTGGTGGTATTGGCGATCAATTGGAATTCGTTATATCGCCTCATTATCATCTGAATGGGCAACATAATTATGCAAAATCTTAGTCAATCTTATTAAAAAAAAGTGCTCAAAATTGACGTAACGAATTTTTATTCGTAATCGTACAACGTTTATAAATTCTTCATAATCGCGCGCTGTATAAATTGTGCATAAGTATTCTGTATCGGGTACGTCATATCATATCGCTTCACAAACAATGTATCGAGAAATGGATGATCAGCGAAAAGGGGATAAAAATAGGTTCCCTATGTTCAGGTACATGTTAATAATACAGACGTGTGACGGTGGTAGAGCAGAAAACAACTGTCACCACCTCCCATCTTTTCCGCGAGTGTGGTCCAAGAAGACTAACTCCCGCACTCAGAGACGTCAAATAACGTTAATGAGTACTCAATGTCAAAAAATTACAGTTCAAAACTATTCACTATTCTAGCTAGGTCTATGGTCCAAATGTAAATGTAATTTTTTGACATTAAGTACTCATTAAAGTTAATTGACGTCTCTGAGTTCGGCATTTCCACTCGTATTCACAAACAATACTCATTTAAGTAAAGAAGCAACACTGTGCGAAGTATAAGACATTACTCAATGCGTTTTGTCACTCAAGTATTGTCTATGAATAGCTTTTTGGGACCCTGTGCGTTAACGCACCTCATAGTAATATTTATAAATACGGATGTAAGATTAAAGACAGCGATGAGTCTCTAGCAATATACCTACTGCGATTTACGTGACAGACGGCAATAGGCTCGCCTCCTATTACATGGTACTAAACATAATCGGTGAAACGTGTGTGTTAATTCAAATAGCGTGATTTATTTATGAATGTTGATGATACTGGCATTGCATAGAGCAAACTCTACAGATATAAAATAAAGTGCTACACAAATGGCCGTGTGGTGACGGCAGAGTAAAATATAATTGTCACCTCCCCAAATCTCTCTCGTGGGTGTCATACAAGGCGACTAAGGATAATTTAATGATGAGGAATGGGCAGCAGCGTTCCTCTTATACCACCTAGCAATGTACTGTGACTTTTTTGCCCGATAAATGGCAATAGGCTCGCCACCTTATTACATGGGACTTGACATAGTTGGCGAGATAGTTGGGTGCTAGTTCACCTCTGCCTACTCCTTCGGGGATATAGGCGTGATTCATGTATGTATGTATGTCTACACAAATATGCAAGTTTCAGTTGCGAATGTTACAAAATTATTGAATTTCGCAATTTAATATTGGCGTGCCCGTTCACTGTTGGCCATAATTACCAATGCGGCTCCAATTCATCATTCTTTATTACAAGCACAAAATTCCATGTAAATTTCATGCACAGCCAATGTACGCCCGAATGAGTTTCGATATATCGCCAGATCTCTGCGTTCACTTTTTTTTGTTACAAATAGCCACAGTTTGTTGATGACATTATGTATAAAGGGCTTTAGTTTTAGAATTGCTCAGTCTTACTAAAATGTAACATAATTTATAAATATATTTTTTTATATATTCTCTAATATATTCTCTATTGGTTAAGCCGGCTAAATTAATATAATTAAAGAAGATAATAGTTATTTGCGGATTTGATGGAGGGCTGCGGGGGAGGCCTTTGCCCAGCAGTGGGATCTTATAGGTTAATAAAAAAAAAAATTGGAGTGTTTGGCGCGTTTCGTGGTGTCAGTCAGATTTATTTTCGCTAATTCTATAATTGTTACAGAGTGGATTTTGTGCTAAGGATAAATCAGTGATGAGGAATGGGCAGCAGCGTTCCTCTTATACCACCTAGCAATGTACTGCGACACTTTTGTGCCCGATATATGGCAATAGGCTCGCCACCTATTACATGGGACCTAACATAATTGGCGAAATGTGGGTGCTAGTTCACCTCTGCCTACCCCTTCGGGGATATAGGCGTGATTTATGTATGTATGTATGTATGGATTTTGTGCAGTGAAAGTGGTGTTATTTTGATGCACAAGCATCCGTGTTGATGTGCAATTATGCAGAATCATTGAAAATAAGTCTTGTGATGGTGTTTGATGTTGTGGTGAAAACCACGTAAAAAGTGGTTTTGCTCACTTCATCAGTCACCATCATGAACTCTGTTACCATTCAATTCGCGCCAAGCACTCCCTAGATGCGTTAAAATGTGTTACACCCATATTTTAACGTAATATTCATTTCATTCATAATTTCATCCACTCATTATTTCATGAAACTACAGATAAAATATACACTAAAGACATGGCTGTATGGGCTAGACTCTTTGCCTTCCCTAAAATATAGGGAGAATTTAACCAAAAAAATAAAAAAAAATTGTTATTTGTTGTACGTGAGTGCAAAGTTGTTTTTTAACCGCGTGCTCAATTTTGATGACCGAGCTAGCGAAGGATTCTAAAATTAGAATCCTGAGCGATAGCGAGGGAATCAAAAGAGCACAAGGTGAAAAATCTTTGCACTCGAGTGCAACACGTAACTTTTCATCCCCCACAACGAGGAAATTGCAAAATACAAAAAAAAATTACAATCACAACAGTTTCTGTTTTCACCCAGAAACTTCCACAACACCCCTCCCATTAACCCAAACACACTCTCAACACCCATCCAGAAACACCCACAACATTCACACCCGCAATACACACCCATCCACTCTGACACACCCAAAAAACCCCCATTCACCCAGAAACAAACACAAAACACCCATTCACCCAGAAACACCCACAAAACACCCATTTACCCAGAAACACCCAAAAAACACCCATTCACCCAGAAACATACACAAAACACCCATTCACCCAGAAACATACACAAAATATCGAATCACCCAGACACACCCACAACATCCATTCAGACACCACAACTTCCACCCAGTCACACCCACAATACTCACCCATCCATTCAGACACACCCACAAAACACCCATTCTCCCAGAAACACCCACAAAACACCCATTCACCCAGAAACACCCACAAAACACCCATTTACCCAGAAACACCCACAAAACACCCATACACCCAGAAACACCCACAAAACACCCATTCACCCATACACACCTCCAACAACCACCCATCCACCCAGCCACACCCGCAAAATTTATCCAGACACACCTGTAAGTACTTAATAAAAATTACCGTCCCTAATGGAGTTCCGAGACTGTCAATCAGCTTGAGTCAAGCACGTTGATTTTCTGTATGTTTTTGTTCCGTTGCTAGCGTAAGCAAATCAAACAAACCTAAAAAGCTTTAAAATGCTTGACTCAAGCATCAAGCAAGCGTTGTAGACGATCAAAATGTTTAAAGCAAGATTGAGGCCAAGCTGATTGACCGTCACGGAACTCCTAGGTTTTAACAAATTTATGACGTGAAAAGAAAATGGCGCGCGCAAAGCAAATTACAAAAAAAAGTACACCAAGAAGGTTCCGAGTCTGAGTTTTTAACTTATTAAAATAGGTTGCATGATAATTTCGGCACCATGAAGGTAGAAATAAATAGGTTTATTGATGTTTTGAATTCACAAACTCACTGCACACGATGTTCTAAATTCAAATTTACTTTATCCTCTAGAGGATAAAAACGGCTTTTGCACTCAGATGTCGAAGAACAAAAACGCTTTTTCCGAGATGGTGGGATGAAAAAATTGTTTATTAACTTTTTCAAATATTAAATTACACATGTGTATGTGTTGCCTTGCGGTAACGGCAGATCAGAATACAATTGTCGCCACTCCAATCTCTCTCGCGGGTGTCGTACAAGGCGACTTTGGGTTGGCCATGAGCATGCAGCAATGCAGCATGCGCAGCTGCGTTCCTCTAATAGCATTTAGCATTGTAGGTACTGCAATAGCCTTGGATAGGACGTAAGGCACAACATAAGTGGCGTAAGTAGTTAATAGAATTGACCTCTGCCTACAGGATAAACAGATGAGATTTACTAATTTAAATTTAATTGAAGAAGAAAACATCGTTGACGCTCTAACAATTTACCAACTTTTTCTATCCCATATAAATAACATAAGTGCATGCGACGTACATAATGGAAAATTATGACGACGCCCTGAAAAACGAACACAAGTGGAGTTTAATGAAATTCATGTAATAGAAACACTCATTGTGCATTATAATAGAACATTGCGTGTCCACATTCTCGAAAACTCCACGTTACCCGAAAGAAAGAACCCTCACCACGTAGACCAATGTTTATACTGTACATTTTTCCCCGACAAAATGACTTTCAAAACCATTGTCGACATAAACAACGGGCTACGACTGAAAATGTCATTAATGCCTGAGTGAAATTTGGGCTCTAATCTCGTCACTGCGAAGCTTATTACATTTATACAACGGAGTAATCTTCGAATAAAGTTTTCAATGGAAACTGTTGAATCATTGAGGATCGCGAACCCTTGCTGACTGAAAGAGGCTAGGGTTGGCCGACGCAGCAATACCTCAGTCCTCCTATTTTGTATATATGTATTTATTTTATAAAGATGATTTTCGGACGCCGGGAGAAAACGTAAATATAGACGTAGCTACAGAATAAGAACATAACTGGTAATTGTGTGTGTCAATACATAACTGGTAATATACACCTCCGTCCACTACTTCGGGGATAGACAGGATTTATTTATGATGTATGTATTATAATACATACATTCTTATATTTTTAATTTTTTGGATGACTTTTCAGATTGCCTTATTTTCAATGGTTATTTTATTGATACTAAACCGGGACTTCTTGACCGATATATAGCAATTTTGCCAAACCGACAAAAAAACTACTTGTATTATACATACATACATACATAAATCACGCCTATATCCCCGAAGGGGTAGGCAAAGGTGAACTAGCACCCACGTTTCGCCAGTTATGTTAGGTCCCATGTAATAGGTGGCGAGCCTATTGCCATTTATCGGGCACAAAAGTCGCAGTACATTGCTATTGCTAGGTGGTACAAGAGGAACGCTGCTGCCCATTCCTCATCACTGATTTATCCTTAGTCGCCTTGTACGACACCCACGGGAGAGATTTGGGGTGGTGACAATTGTATTCTACTCTGCCGTCACCACACGACTACTTGTATTATAAATAATAATATATTATAAACGTATTATAAATAATACAAGTAGAATGAAATTATTTGTAAATAATTGTCTGCATAACATAAACTATAACCAAATATAACATAAACCCGCAGTATTACAGTTGCGTGCACGAGTTGTATTTAATGTCTCAAAGAATTCGACTTGACGATGACTCGACATCGCGGTTCGAATCTCGCGTTGCTATTTACAATTAATCAAACCAACGGGCTACAGGCAATTAGCATGTGGCTTAAATAACAATGAACGAAACTGAAATTAACGTAATTAAAAGGGAACGGAAATTATGAATTGAGCGACAAATAATGAAAATATTAAATATTGTTTCCAAACTATTTACCGCTGCATTCATAGGTGTTTATTGGCGCCCCCAAATTTGTTGGTGTCAAAGTTAGAGCTTCGGTTATTAGAATCTGGCATGATTACAAGAGGTTCACTTCATAGGAATCATCAAGACGCTAAATCTAGCTCATTCCCACAGGGGTAGGCAGAGATGTAATAATAACGCTCACATTTCACCAACTACGTCATGACCCATGTAATAAGGGGCGAGCCTATTGTCATCTAACGGGCACGTAAGTCGCAGCATAAAGCTAGGTGATATAAGACGAACGTTGCTGTCCATTACTCATCGCTGGCTTAACTTTAGTCGCCTTGTACGACACCCGCGGAAGAGATAAGGGGAGGTGACAATTGTATTCTTCACTGTCGATGCCTTCACCACAGCCACTGCTAAATATCGCGCCACAAATCGTCATTAGTCTTTGCTTATACTATTATAAAGCCAGCGCTATACAATGAAACTGGAAGACTTCGTTCCCGAAAAGTGTTAGTAAAAAACATCTCAATGTCCTTTTCCACTTTCGCCGGTGATCCGAGCGCAAACCGCACTGTCATTGCATCGCAATAACTAATTGTGAGCGTATTACGTGTCCTATCACAAAGCCCGGAGCTTTTTTGTACACGGACAAGCGGTTACTGGATGTGGCACGGCTTGTGGTTTTACATGCATAAATCACGCCTAATATCTCCAGATGTAAGCAGACGTGTATAAATGGAGAAAATAAATAAGATAAGGAACACAAATATAAATCTGTATAAGAAACGAAAAGCACGTAAGAGGAAGTCTGAAGGTGGCGCCATTAAAAGAAAAGCACTCGCTATGAACATCAAATCAAACGTGTATTTTCTAGTGGTAACATGCCAGCCATTGGGGAAATGCAAGGTTTAAGATTGAGAACCTACCAGTCTTCGACTTTTCTAAGTAAACCCGATTTATATCATACAGCACCTTAAGTTTCTTTTCGCAAACTCTATTTCAAAAATGATATAGCTATTTAATGTCGTTAAGAAGCTGAAAAGCCTTCTCGGTAGCCACTTCCAGCGGCTGCCGTCATCGTTGCAGGAATTTTTTATTACTTTGACTGTGATGCGACAAAGTCGTTTTTGCGCAAACATATCGGCGACAATGGGAAACGGGGCCTTTGTATTTTTTAGTTTGATTGATGATTTTAATTTCCTATTTGGTTCGTTGATTCTGTGTGGGACCCTGGCGTGGTCTTTAGCTTTAACTGAGTGGTGTTGAATGTTCCCTGGCTTTACTTTGTATCGATATACCCGAGCTTGGTTACAAAAAGAAAATGTATTTTAGGTGTGTAAGTGGTGCCTTTCACATCCAGAAGGACTCGCAAGAGGTGACTAAGGGATGTTTTGGACATGTGGATATCATGGTACTCTGAAAAGTGATAGAAAGGACCACGTTGAGAGATTGGTAAACAATAAAGGCCTAGCACGGGACGTGGACAAAATCTCTCTCCACCTCTTATTAGTATTTTGTCTCAGGACTTAGTGACAGCGAGAGGAAAATATTTTATTTTCCCCGAGGAAATTTTGTCCACGTCCCTTGTTAGGCCTACTGAGAGAATGATTGGAATGACAACATTCTAATCTATGGCTAAAATACTGCTGAAGGTTTTGGCTTATGTTTTATAGCCGGCCGCGTGATTGACACCAACCTTCTTTGGGTATGCTCTTGTTTGTGGGTTTTCCTCTAACATTTTTGGTAAGCACTAGACAATATGCCTCAGTGGACTGTTGACATGACACTCCGAGGGTGAATCGGGGCTGATAAATTCAGGTTATTCCCCGAGTACCCCGATGCCCAAGGCCCACGTTCCGGAGGACCCCGATTTATTTGTAATTTAACAGGTAAAAATACAAATAAATCGGGGTCCTCCGATCCAGGTCGGAAGACTATTTAGATAATATAATTAAATAAAAAATCTTATTTGATTTTTATTGAAATACAAAATCATAACAAAGACAAATATTTCACATAGGCAGAGGTGAATTGACACCCAAGTTTCGCCCTATATTTAAGTACCATGTGGTAGGTGGTGAGCCTATTGCCATCTATTGGGCACGTAATGCGTAGTATATTGCTAAATGGTATAAGAGCAAACGCTGGGTGCGGCCCAAAATCGTTCGTTGCTCTCTTAACCTTAGTCGCCTTGTACGACACCAGCGCGAGAAATGGAGGTATACACCCTCAAGGGAGACGTATTCTGCACGTACGTATTCTGCTGGGAAGTTGTATTCTGCACTGCACTGCGGTCGCCACACGACTAAAACAATGTTGTCGATAAATATTATTGTATTCCCGCATCAAGACCAGAAGAAGAAGAAATAAATTATTTTTTCTATACTAATATAAGCTAAGAGTTTGTTTGTTTGGTTAAACGCGCTAATCTCAGAAACTACTAGTTCAAATTTAAAAATTATTTTTGTGTTGGATAGTCCATTTATTGAGGAAGGCTGTATAATAACCGACATTAACGCGAGCGAAGCCGCGGGCGACCTCTAGTGTATTATAAGTAGGGTATTCCGTAACAGAACCGCCTGTATTCGCTGTATAATGGCATAAAAAGCTGGCGCGGATGTGACAGCGCGATTTAAATACGGCGCCGGCGTCATCCCGCCTGTGACGTTGCGGCCGACCATTTATCACCCCCTAAGCCTCCGTCGATATTATGATCAATGCTATTCGCCCACCGACCGACACCCTATTCCGTGTGCTAAATATTACCTACTAGGGCCTTTAAATTTCTATCACTACCTACTAGAGCCTTTAAATTTCTATCACTACCTACTAGGGCCTTTAAATTTCTATCATAAATTACAATAATTGCAAACTTTAATTTCAGTTGCTGTAACCGGTCTGTGCTAAAAACAAAAAAATGATGTAGTTGTGGATTTGCAGTACCTAGAAAAATTTATAACATAAATGAACTTACCTTCTAGAAATTATGATAGTAATATACAAATTTCGCCATCATCTGTAACGTCTATCACGTGAAAGAGATATATTTAGTGAATTAAAGTGATCACATACGAATTATATTCAATCACAACACTGAACAAGACAAGTTGTTGTAATATCGTTGTGATGTATAGTTAACATTTTAGCGTTGCTGATTACTATAAATACTCCTAAGTTTTAGAACTTATCTTAATCTCGACAGCCACTTTATAACACTGATTGCCATATATTAAATTTGCAGAAATGACAGATTAATAGTATCTTAAAAATATAAAGCAATATTGGGTCTATGAGAGGCATTGCCTGCACAGTTTTTGCAGTGAATGTGAACTCTCTCGTAGGAAAGCAACCATTTTTGCCAAAAAGAGATTGCTGCTAAGCAATAAGGCCACCTCTTGAACTGTCCTGCGTATAAATCTGTTATGTTATTTTAATTTTTAAGTGTGCTATAAAGAGTGTACCAATAGCAATACATATCAATAAATCGCTATCAATCAATTACAATCGCTCCTGATAAATACTGTAGAGCCAAGGCATTGAGATGGTTTTAGTCGTTAATAGTCCGACTTAACCTCCAGGGTAGCCAAGAATATGGTTTTGATACATTCCCCACTTCAATCTTAAAAGCCCTTTTCTTCAGACATAAAAAATATGACCTATGAGATATAAATACGACAATCGAATTAATCTTGTCAAAAGGATGTTCGCGGGGGGTGGTGACAATTGTATTCTACTCTACCGTCACCACACGACAATATTTGCACTAATATAAATTATATATTGTTAAAGAACTTGCCATGACGACACGTAATGAGGGAGCGGCTCGGTTGCCTTCCTCACTTTGTATTCCCGAATCGCCACCTGCGGCAGTGGCTTCATACTGAAATGCCTTTACGTTTCACTTCCGCGGATATTGAACACCGCAGAGTCTCGGACACTACGTGGATTTTTTATTAGTTTTAAAGAATCTTTATTTCTCGTAAAAAATAAAAAAAAATTACGTAGTTACTAATACATATACATATACTTTCTGACGTCACATGGCACTCTTTGATACGATTAAACATAAACCAAAAGCTTTTACTGGATTTCCAATCCTATGATGTAATTTTTAATTTCTATGAATTAAGTAATAAATATAATAATTCAGTAATTCCAATTTTTATTTATTTTTATTAAATTTTATCTAAACTATAATAAATGAGAAGTAAATTTGGTACTCAAATACGTAATGAATTAAACAAAGTAGGTACTTACATCAGAAATATTGGGTCTGGGATTTAATTACAGTTATAAGCTGAATCCATAAGAGTACCTAATTGCCCCTAATTGATACGAAAGTGCTAAGTACCTAAACAGTATTAATAAGAATATTTTACAAGCCACTCCATTTATCACCCCCTAATCCTCCGGCAATATTTCCCAATTTCACAATTTCCGCGACAAAATTTTAAAAACACCAACCGTAAAACATCGGGCATTCATCAAAGATAAACGTAGTTATATCTGTCCTATCATCCGGTTCCTTATCAAAGCTACAATGTAACAAAGACGTACTCGGGATCGAGTGTCGAAAGCGAGCACAAAAGAAAGGCACCCGGAACGGAGGCGAGAGTCCTCGAACTCACCCCAGCGGCAGCCACAATGGGCCGAGAGCTGATCTGCGTGATCAATTGATACCGGTGACTCCTTCATATTGCTTATTACGAGATTTGCGATTTGACACTTCGCAGCGATATTGTTTGTCAAGTAGGGACAATTTTTAGTCAAGTAATCGGAATGTTCTCTTAAATATTCACGATCGCTGCTATTTAAAGTAGCTTCAATTCTCACACACATATATATATATATATATATATATATATATATATATATATAACGGAAATTAATCATACGATCCATGAAACTGAAATACTAAATCAACCAATTGGTAAAAACATGTTTTACAGCAAATTTTAATTCTAACATTTTACGTGATACAGCTCTACATTTTACGCAACAACGCCTACTGGACTTTTTCAAGCAAGGTGGTATTGTAAACACAAAAACATTAAAATGTTGTAAGCAAAAAGGTAAATTGGTAAAACAGTCTTGCTCTGCTTTAAATTGTGGCACATTAGCTATGTTAGCAATCTCTAAGCGGAGTTCCCATTTTTTTATGAATTGAATCAATTGATTCAACGACACTATTATCTATCTAGGTGTTAGGTATCAACTACACAATAACTATTCCATGGGTCATTAATCTTTATGAAAGCTCCAAAATATGAATACTCATTATCAGTTAATGTAACTGATTGTTGGAAAAACTAATTTAAAACTATTGGAGACATCCATCGCACACCAACTCAATCAATATTAAAACTTTAATGATGGAAAAAAATACTCCTACAATAAAATGCAAGCAAAATTTCTGCTTCTTACTTTGAAAAGTAATTCGCACTCAATTATTCACCGTCCCCTCGGTACCACTTGAAAAAATCCAATCAGCATAACTCGTCACTTTAATATCGATCCCCAATTTGCGAGCACTTATCAAATCGCTTTATGCATAGATATAAAGTAAAAATCAGGCGCCGCAGTTTTCACAAGCGAATTTGTGCCTTAATGCCTTGAACCCAATAAATTATTTGGGTTATTTGATGTGTGGATATCTTTGCAGGAATACAAAGCCGAGTGGTTTACTTAGAGTTTAAAATATTCATAGCTTGTACTGGATCGTATTTAAATATTTACATAAGTGTCACGCTGCGTCTCTGACGTTTGTCGATAAAACGTATTGAGTGGAAATGGCTGAGTCGGGTGCTTAGCCAAGGGTGGCGTGGAGTGTCACCCTGCAAAATAAAAATGCATATAGTTCAATTGGACGGAAGTCTATGACAATCATAACCTTATTAGGCCGCGTATGGCATGTTATGGACAATTTTACACAATACGACAGGATTAATTCAAAGATGTTAAATATTATCATTTATTCGGGATCATCTAAACAAAAATTGACTATACTGAGTGTCTAAGTTTAAGTCTAGTTTTGGCTTGACTAAACTTGTCTTTTATATTCTCTAATAATAACATTGTGTAATGTTGAATGAGGACCGATGGCGGGCTCGACTTACGATTTCATAATATAAATAAAACCTATTCGCAAAAGGTGTAATACATAAAACCTATTCGCAAAACGGACATTAGATGTGACACCAAAAATAGATCTATCCCTCTTGATCTCTTCTCAGTGCTTCGAAAGGCCAAGCCCTTGGTCTCAGTTAAGTCAAATTCTCCAAACCGCATTGGGTTAGTGTGGTGAGTTATCGCCCGTTCTTAAGTCCTGTGCCCCGACAGTGATGATGAAAGGCAGGTGATGATGATGATAATGTTAAACAGTTGATGTTTTACTATTGTAACAAAAAAGTATGTTACTATCCTGAACAAATAAAAGACCTTACTTTTCTATGCAAAACGTCGCGCGACTTGTTTTTTTAAATTAGCCGAATGTCGCCCCTCCGCGAAGACGTTACCAGCCGGTAGGCGGGGGTAGGTAGGTGCTTCCACTAAGCACCGTGTATTCGAACCATAAAAAATAATGGATCTTCGAATCGTCGAGATATGCACGGAAATATGGAGTGAGGTGAGCGCACGAAAAATCGTAATGGCTCTACGAAAATGGGGATTAGAAAGCGATCGACTCGAAATCGATTCAGGAGTATGCAAACATCGCGTGGAGATGGGCGCTTGAATGTTCTTAGCGGTGATAAGCAATGATCTGTTGTTGTACAGCAGCGGTGTAACATATTTGGATGAGTGAACGCGGGTTTTGTTACATGGAAAAGATTCCAGTTAACATTTGAACGGCACATTTGACAAGCGATGCGTTTTATAACGCTATATGGTTGGCCACGCATCTCTTCACACTAATATAATATGGAGATCTTCATCATTATATTTATTTCCAAAATGATTTTATATACTAGAGTGTCCTTTTTTGGCAGTATACTCGCTCAGTGCTTCCTATTTATTTTTACATGTAATAGGGGGCAGCCTAGATCCTGGCACGTTTAAATCGGTATTCTCAGGTGCTGTACCAGGAACACTGCTGCCGATTCCTCGTTATATTATTGACAATTAGACTTAAATATCCAAAAACCAAACTCAAGCTTAACCGAATGCATGGATTTAAAAAAAATACTTGCTTTGGTTGGATGATATATTGATGGATGGATAGATGATATCATAACAGTACTTGCTTCTATTTAAAAACTGTACTCCAAAAAAGGTTAAGCCAACGTAAATTGGTAAATTGACGTCGTGGTTGGCCGAGAGGTGCAAACAGCCGCCTGGGTTGCTAAAAACACTGCTGGGGTCGATTCCCGCATCAACATAATTTTCCCAAATTCTTCTGACCATTTGTTTTTAGTGACTATTGTTCTACATAAAGGTACGTAACCAGAACTCAGCAGAACTGTGGGCCTACCGCCTAACTCGATTGCTGATGATAGCTCTATAGCTATGCACTGATTATCCGAGTGACCGCCTAAAATTGTATCAGCAATAAGCACAGAGTTTATCAACAATAGCTAACGTGAACGAACGATACAGTTCTTTTGGTATAAGATGAGCTTTGCATTTGAGTGAGTGATCGCAAAAGTAGGGTTAGTGAAATAATAATAAATTAAATATTTTAAAAGAAAATAATATTTTTATTAGAAAGCAAGTTATTTAGCCGTGTGGTGACGGCAGAGTAGAATACAATTGTCACCATCCCAAATCTCTCCCGTGGGTGTCGTACAAGGCGACTAAGGATAAATCAGTGATGAGGAATGGGCAGCAGCGTTCCTCTTATACTACCGTCCTGACAATGTACTGCGACTTTTGTGCCCGATAAATGGCAATAGGCTCGCCACCTATTACATGGGACTTAACATAATTGGCGAAACGCGGGTGAGAATTCACCTTTGCCTACCCCTTCGGGGATATGGGCGTGATTTATGTATGTATGTATGTAAGTTATTGAGTAGTTACGAACGTATATAGGAACGGACATACACACAAATCGAACATTTAACCATCCTCCGGCTTCTCCGCCAGTCTGGTAAAACACTATTTATGTCCATAACTTCTTAAAAAAAATATTCTAACTCTTCTACATCGGTTATTGAGTCTTCACTATCTTCATCTTCACTGTCATCTGATGACACATCATCGCACAGATGATGTAGCGCTCCGTATAACCATCAATAGCGGCGTCGCGACCATCAAATGCTTTTTCTTCTTTTACTGCATGGTCAAAATCATTGCCCATATATTTTCAATGGGGTTAAAATTTTGACTAATATAATACCTAATTAAAACAGCGAAATATTATTAATATATATAGCTGCTAGCAGTACTAAGGAAAGTGCAAGACAGAGTATTGACAGTTGACGGACGCACCGAGCAGTAGGCCTAGCACGGGACGTGAAAAAAATTACAGTGTTTTCTTTCAGGATTTAGTGAGAGTTAGAGCGAGAAGAAAAGATTTTCTTTCCCCTGAAAGAGATGTGTCCACGTCCCGTGCTACGGGGTGTGCAGTATTGACAGCTATCAATTTAGCTAGCAGTCATCTTGAATTTTTAGGCGGTACGGATTTTCTGCCAAATTCATACAAAATCCAAAGCTATTGCTGATAGTGACAAGTTCAAAAGCTATAGCTGATAGTGACAGCATGACGTCATAAACTATAGCTTTTTCTTTAGCAATAGAGTTAAGCGGTAGGCCCGCTGGTCATTTAAATAAGGTGAATTAAGTAGAACTGAGTCAAAGGGTCACTGGTGTCAAGGAATGTATGTATTTGCGACATTCTTGCATTCAGCGTTGCTATGTAGCACTGCCCTGTCATAATCAATGAGGAACATGAGATATCTATTTATGATAGGTATCTCGTAAAGACCAGTCGTCAAGGGCCAAATACCATTTTGAACGGAAAGGAAAGAAACGAATGAGCCGATACAGATACTTACCTAATGCTCCTAAATATTTGATGATATTATCTGTGATTCGGTGTATGACGCTGATTGTACTTGACCATTATAATTCCGTCGAAGAATGGTCCTAATTAGTAATTAAGGATATCGCGCGTGTGAGGAGGTCGGGGAGTAAATAACATAAAACGTACTAACCTAATTTCATTTAATCGTGTTTACTCGCCTTACACAAACAACCTTCATATGACGGTGTTGGATCTCGGGTATACCTCCACAGTTATGCTTGCTTTGTTAATTTACATTTTTATATGACTTTGTTTGATGTACCTAAGAGAAACATTTCATTTAACAGAGAGATGTAATAGGAACTCGTTGGCGAGTAGATAGCCAACTGCCTGACTAACAGCAATCCTCTTTGGGTGCACTCTTGTTGGTGGTTTGGCCTCCACCAATCGTATAAAGGAGCTCGATAACGCAGTGGCATAGCACGCTTGGTCTGCGATTGCGTAAACTAATGAGTTTAGCTTGTTTGTTTGATGTTTAGATGTTTTACCATTTTCTCATTTTACAATTTATTTACGGAGTCGCATTCCTAACTAGCCAGCGATTCCATATCAAATATTATACGTCCCTTAAAATAAAATAACCTGCCTTATTAATTAATTAGAAATCAATAAACGGGCGCACGCAGTGGATCTACGAATAATTCTCAACACAAAAGAGCAATTATGCAGGCAACCTATGTACAATCGTGACTTGCTCAGGCGTGTAAGCGAAGCACATACGACTATGTAATACCCTCGCCCTTACGACCTTACTTATGACTACCTTTACATCCAAGTAATTCGTCTCAAGTTATCGGCAAGCAAACAAAGTTGAGCCCATCGGGGAGCGGACCCAATTATCTCTAATGAAGACAATGATATAAGCTCGGTTATTGATCTAGATTTAAATTTCATGACGGGTCAGTCCCTGCGATGTGCGAGCCCTTAATGTTTCTTGCGAAGTTTCGTGTAGTGTGCCCGGTTTAACTTGGTACTTTAAAGACAAACACGGTGTAACAAATTAATTTCAAACTGGATTACGCTCCGGTAAAAAAGAATCTATCCTTTTTAAGATGAAACAATGTTTAGTTTGTACCTCAAGTACATCACACGACATAAACAAAATATTCAATATCCGAATAATGGTTGATCAGCGAAAAGTGTGACAGCTGATTATCGTCAGTTGGGTCAAGTCAATATTACACCTAATGACTATTTATGTTAAGACACAAAAGTAATCAATACTGAGATCTCAGTTCTCATGTCCGACGAAGTGCAGGAAGACTGCGATACCAGAGTTCAAGAGTGCACACCTGGCTAGAATGAAAATATTTCCTTTTCGCTGATGATTTACTTTGCGACATCCTCTCCTCGCCCTCCTCTAAGACTATTTATGTCGAAAAATCACATTACATAGGCAAATACGCCATAAAATACTTAAAGTAATATTTGGTCATAAAGTAGGGGAAACGATCAAAACCACTCTCTCCAACTATGTCCAAGTTTAATGTCCACTAACTAATTTCTTATCCCCAAAACATAATAATGTGAGCCAACACACGAACAAACGTCTGAAATTATGATTAACGAGCGTACACAAACACACTTACGGACCTTTGCATATACATAGATGATGGAATAGATCACCATGTCAGATTAAAATAGGCCCCATGTTGTTACCCCGAATCAATCAATACTTGCTTGGAGCGTACGTACTGGCACTTCGCTTGGCTCAATATTGTGTTTCTTAAATAGATTCCTTTTGTTAATTCCTGGTATTACTCAATTCAGTCAACAAGACAGATGAATCTACATACTGTGAAATTTTCACAATCGATTTGAGATTTACACTAAAACTGTTGAGGTAGAAAATCGATTGATCAATTTCTTAATGAATGTTTTATGTCGTATCTACTATTTACATCATGATTGTCAACTGTTAAATTCTAAACTATAAGTATTGTCATAATAATTATGTCAAAGACAGGCACTAAATGCAATTTGAATTGAGAATAACGGGAGTGGTCTTACATTTATCATAGTGAGGTATCACACCAACAGTACCTAAGAAAGTTGCGATCCGTATCCGTGTCTCCGTATCCGTGTCCGCGGATCTTGACACCAAATATCTGTATACGTATCCGCGAATGTCCATTTTTAACGATCACTACTAAGATATTAATTTAAGCATAACTACCAGATACGAAAATTCTATTAGGAAGCGTCAAGATGTCTGTAGTATTTAGTTACAAAATTGTTTTTCAATACCGCACCGGTAGAGAAAAGCCCCAGTGTCTGTGGCTTCGACAAATTATGTGACCTAAACACCTGCTCCAACTCAAACCCTTATTACGTGTAACGACACTAAAGCAAACGTTCAAAAGTTAGTTTGCACACAAAGTACCTTTATTCATAATCCAATATCGGGGTCGCGATTGTATCGACCCGGCGATGAGTTCTGAAGGGGTGCCAGCGCTTCCTCTTAAGATGTTAATGATTTTGCATAATAATTGCACCGATATATCCGCGTAACCACCCATTTCGCGGTTATAGACGATCGATTTCAATTTGTCTACTAATAATGGCGCATTAAAGTCACAGACAGTCACAGCGTGGGTTTTCTTTTTTTTTTGTATGAATCTGTTTACAATCTCGTGTAATATTTTTGCAAAAAGGATCCAACCCACTTGATGATCGAAAAGAAGTGAACTGTATGATAGAAGTCACTAAGTTCTAGACTTCCATTTATCTTACATTAAGATAAGTTTAAGTGCAATTGTATAGGTATTTTTGTACTATTAATAGATTACGTAACTATTTGAGCGAAATTTCCACTTTATAAAGGAACTGGTATACTTCGTTACAAACAATCAATTGAATTGTAAGTATTAATAGGTCCGGTTTAAACTGTGTTACATTTAAACCGGACCTATTAATACTTTAAACTGTGTTACATACATACATACATACATAAATCACGCCCATATCCCCGAAGGGGTAATAATATACATAAATGCAATAAGTACATAATATACGACATAAACATAATGATAAAGAAAAAGAAATAAACAACCATGACTCGAGTACAGATGTCTCTGTCTGTCTGTGTTCATAACAAACATTTACCGCTACAAGGATTCGAACCCGGGACCTCTTGTTCGATAGCCAGCGATCTGACCATTCATCTAAACCGGTCGTAAAATAATTTATTTATTTATTTATTCAGAATTACCAACATAAGATACAGCATTTGCAATTAACTAATAAATGATTAACATGTGCACATAACAACTGCTCTTACAATTATAGGTAATTACAGCATTCATAATAAGACTAAATTGTTCAAATAATAATTAACATAATTATTTTTTTCATACTGTAAAGGAAAAATGAGAAACATTAAATAATTTAACATTGAAAATAACAATAATTGTTTTATACTATAAAGGAAAATAAGAAGAAATACAAAGGCAAGCTAAGGGACATCACATTGCTTAACTATATGAAGAAACTTGGGAAGGCTTTGATGGTGCATATCAAGATCCGGAACTCTTCTGGTCGAATCGTTATACAGACGAGATATTCTAATAATAGGTGAATTACGACCCATTGTTGTCCTACAGAATCTCTTTTTGAACAGGCCACATGGGTAGCGTGGCACTCTAATCGGAATGTTAAATAAAAGTAGGTAGGCATTATAATTTGATTTCCCCAGTATACGGTGCCTACTATAGTAGTATATTGTTCTGTGCTGCAAAGTGCCAAAACAGATCGGTCCCGCGGCAACCTCTGACCCCGAAGCTCTTCCTCAGCAAGTCCATCTTGCCGTATATCCACGGGCTCTTGCGAACTACACTGATTTATTAATGCCAACTTCCTTTCTAACGTGGCGAGATATTTTTCTTATTTTTATCTGGGTATTGGCCGATTTTCTGAAGTGGCAGCCAAATCCGTTGTCATAAACTGGATAGAGGTCCTTCGCGTACATAAGAGAGGGTAATTAAAATAAATAAAATATTTAATAAAATAAATATTTTTTCTTTACACTCACACCTATCATCTAGCCCAAAGTAAGTAGTCTAAGCACTTGTGTAATGGATACTAGATGACGGACATATTTTTAATAGAATTATGTATATAAATGTTGAAAATATACTACATAGACATTTACACAACCATGACTCGGGAACAAACATTTATAGTCATCACAAAGTTTGCCCCTACCAGGATTCGAACCCGGGACCTCTTGGCCAATACCCAGCGATCTGAGCATTCGACCAAGGCGGCCGTCAAAAATAAGGGTAAACCCTTATTGTTTCAGTTCAAACTGAATAAACTAATATGAGAAATGAATTAAAACGGCGAATAAATTCCTAAAGGAAAAATATGAACACTAAAAATCATTTTAATTTTTACATCTGTCAAAGAAACAAAAGTATTTGAAAAAAAAAATTTTTTCGCGTAACATGTATACATATATATATACAGGCTGAGTTTTTTTCCGAGTCAGTATGGGGAAATTCTAAACTACAAGAGAGAGAGAGAAAAACTCTCTTAGGAACCGTGATCTTAATTTTAGATAGAATAAAAATGGTATTTAAAAAAAATTAAAATCTTAATAGATTTGGAGATATCGGATTTTATGAAAAACATATTTTTTTTGATATTTCGATTGTATATATATTTGCCGTGCCGTGTGGTGACGGCAGAGTAGAATACAATTGTCACCACCCCAAATCTTTCCCGTGGGTGTCGTACAAGGCGACTAAAGGTAAATCAATGATGAGGAATGGGCAGCAGCGTTCCTCTTGTACCACCCAGCAATAGTACTGCGACTTTTCTGCTCGATAAATGGCAATAGGCTCGCCACCTATTGCATGGGACCTAACATAATTGGCGAAACGTGGGTGCTAGTTCACCTCTGCCTACCCCTTCGGGGGTATAGGCGTGATTTATGTATATATATACTATACAAACCAAAAATTGTATATTTTTAAATCATCTACAGTGTCGTAGCGACTTTTGTATGCTTCATTTTTTAGGTGACCCCATAGAAAAAAATCCATGGGCGTTAGATCAGCCATACCATAGAATATACCATAGAATATTGATTGACATATTGATTTTTTAAATTCGAATGCTTTTTATTTTCTTTACTTTTTATTTGAAAATCGGCCAAATAAGATCTACTTCTAAAGAAAACTATTAAAGTTTAACTTAAAAAGAAAACTAAAACGTTCATTTCAACAACTTATAGCAACTTTAGATCTATGTTCTCCGTACAATTTTTGGTTTGTATAGTGATATACAATAAATCCGATATCTTCAAATCTATAAAGACTTGAAAAAAAAATTAAATACCATTTGAAATAAAACAACTTTTACGGATAAGACTCGCTCACGGGGGGGACTCGACCACGGCCACTGTAAAGTGATCGAAACGTCGGGTTAAATAATTAATATGCCAAACACCAAAATATACGCGAGTCTTATGCAAATATAAGAAAACATTATTTAAATACCATTTTTATTTCATCTAAAATTAAGATCACGGTTCCTAAGAGAGTTTTTCTCTATCTTTTATAGTTAAGAATTTCCCCATACTGACCTGAAAAGAAATCTCACCGTGTATACTGATAATAATTAAAAAAATACAACAACATCCATGCTCTTACGTAAAGAGTACAACCCATATTTCCGGGTTTTAGACGACAAAGTTTCAAAAAAGCACCAACAATATCCATTATTTATTATGAGCATCTCCTGCTTTTTTTTCCTTGAAAAAAAAACGGTCGGCCATTTATATTCGTTCGCGTATATCTTTATTATTAGACACGCAGCCGAACAATAACAGGAAAAGTGTGCATTACCTACTTCACACTTGTTCGTGTGGCGAAAAAAAAACGGAAACCGTTTTTCGTAATACCATGCACGCCTATTTCGCCCGCCTCAGGCTTCCAATAAAACCGAAACTCCGTGAAAGTATGGTGTTCGACCGACGAAACTTGACTACAATGCGAGAGGATATTTTACTAGTCGATTTCCATTTTATCTGACTGAATAACCCACACAAAGAAGGTTTTGTTTAAAAAATTAAGCTTACAGTCTATAGAAACACAAATATTGTTTCTCTGATTGTGTCAAAATAATTGCCGATGACGTATGTAACAAAGCAATATTTTTAGGTCTTATATAGTAACTGTTATCGGTATAATTGCTTAGTGGTATAGTACGCATTTTTTGGTATATTTATAACCACTAGTCGCCTTGTACGACACGTTAAAAATGTAATTGTAAACAACTGTAAGAACATGCGGATGTTAATACAACTATCTCTAGCCTATGCCTACGGCTAGACTAGCTAGCAGGCGACTTATGTATGTATATGTGTACAATAATATTATAAACATTATTTTTCTTTGGGTTTCAATTCAAATCTAAAGGGTTCAGATATGTTATTATTTTCATAACACACAAGCAAGTTGAACGGTCCCTACGAACGCACAGGGTCATCAAGAGGCAATTTTTCTCACTGCCACGTATTATTTCCCGAGACACAATTCCCTGGAGGTCGAACCGGCGGAAACAAAACAGGCTCAATCTATTGCAATAGACTAGGGACCGAGGGAGGGGGGTGCCATCAATCTACGGTCCTCCTCTTGTCGATATTACGAGTGGCCCACATAGAGTCCGTCTCTGTACGCAGATGTGTACCCTACTCAGATTGATAAACTTAACTATTCAGAACCGATCTTACTTATCCAATTTATCGATAGCTAGTTGTTTCAAACAAAAATAAGTAAGTCACAAAACTTTCGATAAATTACACACACAATTTTTTATTAAATATTTTCAACCTTTGTATTGGTTGCTTCTGCCATTCATTAGTTAATGAATTAGTAAAACAAATATGGTATATTCCCGTTGTCCGCGTATCCATGTCTCCATCAGATAGTAGATAACACTTGATTTAATTTTATTCCCATTGTCCAAGGGAACGTAAGGACGTAGATATCGCCTACGGAGTTATCAGAAAGTATGTAATAATCAAAGATAATTAGGTATGTATTAATAAACATCGTAATTAAACAAAGAGGTATTTGTAACGTTCCCAATTATATACAATAGTAGGCACTTTAATGATTTTTAAATGTTGTACCAATATAATGCATGAGAATAAACTAGACGGCAAGGGGCAAAAGAGCACGGCCGGCGATTACTTAAACCAAGCAATTCATTCAAATGTTAGTCATTGGATCGGTGATCGATAATTTTTTTTTTTACGAATTAATCCGGCTTTTGAATAAACTTACTGTCCTCATTTGGTGCGTATGACCCATATATAATATTATAATTCAAAGTGAGGTATGTTCGTCAATTTATAGAGAAGACACGTGTTCTAGCATATTATTGGAATGGTACTTCATAGGACATTCACGGGTTTTCGATGATAAGCATCTCGGCTATTTATAAGTGTATTGTAAAATAGATTAATAATTAAGAATGTATTATTTTTGTTTTTTTTTGCAACAATAATCGTATTGATGTAAAGCTAACATTTTATTGACAACTTTAAACCTAGTTGTAGATAACACATTTATACAAATGTCTAACTGCCGCACTCAGAGACGTCAAATAACTTTAATAAGTATTGAATGTCAAAAAATTCAATTAAATCTAGTCTAGACCATAGACCCGGCAAGAATAGAGACTTGTTTTAAATAGTCAATTATTGACATTAAGTAATCATTAACGTTAATTGACGTCTCTGGGTGCGGCAGTAAGACTAACACTGACATAATTTTATAATTAATTACAAAGTGTCGGGAATAAACTTAATTCTTGAGTTGCTTATTTATGAAGCTTCTTAATCGAAATCATAATTGCAATACCAGTGAATAGAGCACAACGTTTCAAAGCAAACAATTTCTTTGCCTCAAAATAATTAATTAAAGTCGAAGAAGTTATCTCGGAGCGACACCTACCGGCCACCGCTCTTTTGTACGGCCATCTTTTCATCGTCAAAACTCATTTCAATTAATTTTCCTAGAAATAAGTAAATGGTGCCCTTTAAAAGCGAGATATCATTAACACTGTGGCTGGGGTGGTTTAGGGTACGAGCCAACGTATAAATAGTATGGAACGAGGCGAATGTTTAGTGGAACAAAAATAATTTGTCAAGAAAATTATGTTTTGTATGCACGAAATCTGTCATCTTCATCATTAAACCATCATATACGTCATTCGATTTTACCGATTTTACGAGTCTTGTCTTTATTTATTGAATTGTAGAATTAAAAATACTATTTTTGGGGTCAATATTTATTTAAAAATACTACGATTGGTGATTTTGAAGTTTCCTTTATTGTTGCCTAATAACATGAATACTTAGCTAACCACCCCACCGCATTGTGGAACTTTTCACGTTCAGAGGTTGTCGTAAAATGTGACTGGGAGTTTTCTGGACCTGAAGGCCGATGACGTAAATCCGATGCTGACAATTATCTCCATCGAAATGAATGAACAGTCCCTCAGATCATATTCTGTTAGCAATTGATACTGAAAATCGTAAAAACCTATTCGAAAAGCAATAATTTCATTAACTTCAATCGATCATTGTAAGCAACATGGTCCCTTGCACTGTGACAGAATCTAACCAACTAACACAGTCATAACCCATACGACAATAATCATTCTATAAAGGCCCCAAATAGTAAAATTTAATAAAATAAACACAGCTTATTAAACCGTAAATATACTTGAACAACAATTCTATTATTATAATTTTTTATTGAGGTATACCAATACTTACATCTCTAATATTAATTAATTATCTAAAAATACTACTCCTTAGAAAATAGCTCCATAATTTTCGAGAGTAAATTATTTATAATGAATACACAGCTCAGTAGTCCATACTAAGGCCAACGCACCTCTCACCTTTATGATGAGATGAGATACAAAAATTAGAGAAAATATACACCCACCTCCTTCCCCCCGACTCCCATGGGAGAATCATTAGGAAAAAATCGTGTTGATGGATTTAATTACAAAAAATAATTATTCCAAAGAAAGTTGCCTGAATAAACTCGGACGGAGCGGGTTCTTCGATTCCCCCTTAATCGGATTAATTTACTTTTAAAAAGGGGGGTGGTTGTTGTAATTAATGGAATGATAACATTACCCACCTCGCGGTTGAATGTCTGCGGAATGGCTATACAGGCGAGACTTAAGATTATTACGTCATACCGGTAAAAACTTGCATTGCTATTCTGTTATTAAAATTGAGTTTAGTCCTGCCAAGATTTTTTTTTAAATTTCCTTGTTCAGGTTCCTAATAAGGGGTTCTCAACATTACGTTACATTAAGTTCTGAATATTCTTAATTACTTTTTTTTGCAATTTCTGGTCTTCCATGGTCACTTTTATAATATTATCAGTGTTATAAATATATAATTTAAAGAAGACGTAAAGGGATGCTCGCATGGTTTGATCATGGTGGATATTTACTTACGTTTTTATGTATGATAGATTTGAAAAGAGATCTTTCTCGTTGCAAGTGTGCGATATACATAAAATATTGTTTCTAGCCGAAAACTTCCACGACGACGCTACTCGAATTCAAACGAGGTTCGGTAACGGCCCCGATGAGAAGCGCTTTTTCCACTCGGTTACCGTCCGGTGATCTGTTCAGAACGCATCTCCACTGACGCAAATCATATTGCGAGGAAGGGTTCGGAATTAGGAACGCAGCCGGAGCAGAAACGGCCAGTCATTGCCGCTGATTTTTGCGGCCGTGCGGGCCCCATGCGAATGGAAACTCTTTTGGCAGCGCCGCTTTATTTTAGAGAGAGCGGGGAGACACAGTTCGGTATGGCACGAAAACGTCTTCTAAGCCATTTTAGGCTCAAGTTCACCAACACGTAAAACAAACGATTAAAAGATAACCGCCAGTTTTTGACGATACTTCCATACGACAAAATTTCAAAATCCCATTGTTTAAATAATAATCGCCTGTTCTAGTGTTGGTGAAGCCTTGGCAGCTTAGTTTGGTTTGTTAGTTTACGATCACGATCACGAAAAATCAGATCATAAATGCGAACTCGACCTGCGATTGCGCAAACTAAGCAATGTTAGCAAGGTCGATAATTGGATGGGTGACCAAAAATATGTCATCACGAATTCCTCCATACTTTGGAAGGCATGTTAAGCGGTTGGCCCCGGCTGTGGTGGGTTATGGCCTTTTCTCCCTATATTCTTCTGTTCTACGGTTGGGGCACAGGCCTTCCATATAGGCCTGTGCCCCAACAGTGGAGACTTTAAAGGGCTGGTGATGATCAAGAAATGTACTATTAAACGACCTATGTTTGTGATATAATATAAGTGGCCTAATGAACATTTTACCTTGATTGACACGTGAAATTAAAAACGAACAACGACTAAAGGCCGGTTTTTTGATGCATAGTCAAGTCAACCAATTGTTAAAATTTTTCTCTTATCTTGAAATATCAAACTGATATTTTACAATTAGTAACCATATCAGACTGATTATTATCAATTAGTAACATTAATAACTAAAGTTGTTACTAATGGTTACATATCAGACTGATATTTAGCAATTAGTAACAGTTTTTAACAATTGGTTGAGTTAACTATGGATCAAAAAACCGGCCCTAAAACAATCGACGGTCTTAGTAGATCACTCATGGTCGATGTTTTATCTATACTCACAAAGTAACCACCCGACTGCACGACAGATTATTCGATTACGCAAACAAAATCGTTCGCCGCACAAAACACAACCATCCAATTGGATACGATTGCTTGGAAACTCATCCTTTGGCGGGCGTTATTTTTCTTCCAAGTGCTGTCTCATGGCCCAACCATTCTTTACCCAACTCCGTATGTGTGTAGGTGAATCTGGAAAGTGTGTGTAGATAGCGCACCACTGTGTGGGTATGGGGAGGACAGCATGACTCGGGGCTAACATTGAGGCTGGTGACATTTCTTTGTCTGAACGTTTATTGTATATGACAATAAGCAACAATAGAATGAAACACGAAACACAATCAAATTAATACAGATTTAATGCTCTATTCTTAAAGTTAATTTTTAATTAGTATCTATATCTAATATATTATCTACAAGTCTACTATTTAAAAAAGAGTGACTCTATTAGTAACTACTTAAGAAGTAATAAAGGACTAATTACTAACTAATATCAATGTTAGTTTCGAAAGAGTGTTATTAATGTTTTAGTTTTAGTTTTTATTTGTTACAAAAGTGTTTAACAAATCATCTACATCCTTTTGTTACGAAAAGATTGGAAAAAGTTTTTGTCGAAGACTGAATTTTCAATTTTAAGACGTGAATAGACTAGACTAGAAAAACAGATTCATGTACAATAAACTTAATGAACCTTAATGGCGTATTGATAGTACGTAGGCTTGCGTAACGCAAAGTATGTTAGGTCCCATATAATAGTGGGCGAACCTATTGCCATCTAAGGGGCACGTAAATCGCTGTAATATCGCTAGGTGGTACAAAAGTCGACTTGTAAGACACCCGCGGGAGAGATGGGGATGGTGACAATTATATTCTGATCGCCGTGACAACACGTCTTAATGTGACACAGTATAGTGTTTTTAGCAATAACATAACACATACATACATACATAAGTCACGCCTATATCCCCGAAGGGGTAGGCAGGTGAACTAGCACCCACGTTTCGCCAGTTATGTTAGGTCCCATGTAATAGGTGGCGAGCCTATTGCCATTTATCGGGCACAAAAGTTGCAGTAGGTACATAGCTAGATGGTATAAGAGGAACGCTGCTGCCCATTCCTCATCACTGATTTATCCTCAGTCGCCTTGTACGACACCCACGGGAGAGATTTGGGGTGGTGACAAATGTATTCTACTCTGCTGTCACCACACGGCATATAATAACATAACATATTGTACAAATCAATGGAACAAAACCAAACTTAACTGAACGCGCCGAACTGAACGCGCCATACCAATTTGTAAAGGACATGCATCAAAATATTAAAAACTAATTTCTATATTACGACTAAGTAGAGACAATTCGTTGAATTAACAATGTCCTGAATCACACACGCAACAACAAAAAAATCTTAATAAAAAAAACAGGACTATTTTTCTTTTTAAGTGTCAACATAAAGATTTAATTAATTACCTTCCTTACCGAACAAAAGATTTATAATTGTTAATGTTCTTGCAATGTCAAGAACACGAATAGATTAGTATAAAACTAATGGTATGACCTAAAGGGCATTTACATTCCCAGGAAGCGAACGTTGATTAGTACAGTCGACAATGTAAAAAGTCTACCTTAATTTGTGTTCTCATTTCTTGATGCACTGTATAATCAAACTATACTCATTGCTTATGATGAAAGGTAAAGAAGAAGCCTTGCTTGCAGAGGGTTCAACCAAAGACCTTACTACGTAAATAAATCACGCTTATATCCCCGAAGGAGAAGGCAGAGGTGATTCAACACCCACTTTCGCCAATTAAGTTAGGTCCCTTGTAATAGGTCCGGTCATACATCCGGGCACATAAATCGCAGTATATTGCTGGATGCTGCTGCACATTACTCGTCGCTTTCTTTACCTTCAAGAAGACCTTACTCATTGCAGCAAACACTACATAGCTTTTGGTATTTGTTAGATGGGGAATATTACCACTGCGCGCGTGGTGACGTAAGGTGGTAAGGGTTGTGAGAGTTTTCTGGACCCATCCACATCATCGATCTAGGGCTCCGCTGGCTGTCGTGCCAACCACACTCTTAGGGTGTCAAAATATTTTGGGAGGTTTTTGCAATATTTTTTACAATACATACATAAATCACGCCTGTATATCCCCGAACGAGTATACAGAGGTGTATTTAACACTTAAGTTTCGCCAACTGTTTTTAGTCCCATGGAAATGGCGGCGAGCCTATTGCCATAATATCGGGCACATAAATCGCAGTATTTTGATAGGTGGTGCAATGAGAAAGTGCAATGAATGGGCTGCTGCCCATTCCCCAATACTGTTTTAATTTTAACTCTCATTCGCCTTGTACGTCACCGGGGGGGGGGGGGGTTTGGGGTGGTAGGTCTTTTCTTTTTCTTCCTGCCCTTATCCCGCTCTAGGCGGGGTCGGCACAACATGTCTTCTTCTTCCACTCCTTTCGATCCTTCACCAATTTCTCATCCACTCCTCTCGCTATCATGTCCTCCTTTACACAGTCCATCCCTCTCTTCTTTGGTCTTCCTCTCCTTTTACGTCCTTCCACGTTCATGCCTTGATGGATTTGGGATGGTAGGTACTATATGATATTGCTTAAAATAGCCTATTTAGGCATTGGTTTAGGCACCCTGTATAGCAGTAAAGACACGTTCGCATCCCGTTTTCAATATAGTATAATATGGAAATTCCATATTATACTTTTCAATTTCCATATTAATATCAATAATAAAATTTTGTTTCCTATTAGTGTTTTATAAATAAACCTGTATTCAAGAACTGTATCACATCTGCGATAACAAAAAGTTACAACACCTGACCGTAGGTCACTTGTTGGGTTACATAACACGTTTACTATAACAATGACCTACAAACGGAAAGACTATTTTAATAACATTCTCAGGTTACTACTATTGTTTAGGAGAAATGCCTCGGCGCTATGTTGATTCTTTTATATTATTATTCTGTTGCTAAGGAGGAAAGAGGAAGGGGGTAGTATGAGCTTAGTCGACTCGTGATATTTTTAGTTTAAGTATTTGATTAGAAGGAAGTACTAAAACTTGAGGAGTTCTCTAGCGCAGTGGCATAGCGCGCTTGCCCTTCCATTGCGTAAACTAAGTAATGTCGCTTAGGCCGGTCATTGGATGGGTGACCAAAAGGAGCTCGAGCTCCTCCGTGGTTCGAAATGCACGTTAAGCCGTTGGTCCAGGCTGCATAAGCAATCGTTAATACACGCCAACCCGCACTGGGCCAGCCTCGTGGGTTATGACCCAATCTCCCTATATTCTTAAATCCATAGGGAAGGCCCGAGCCCCAGCAATGGGGACATTAAAGGGTTGCTGATGATGATGATAACTGCTTGCAAAACTGATAGCTTTGATGCTTAAGAGACCTGCAGCTACGACTGACGAGAGAACGCAGAACGGACATGTTGGTATCACAGGCTGTCAAAGAAGATATTTTCAATAATATAAATTATATTTAATGTTTTTAAAAACTCAAACTGTGCATTGTAACCATGGGCCCGCCACCACATGGGACCTATATATATTTCTTTGCAATTTTACATTCATAGTCATTATACAAGTCTATTAATGTATAAATGTTCATGAAGTATCTTGCCTGTCAAACAATGTTCTTATAATTGGAACTCAATCACATTGACCGGGTTAATAACTAATAAAGTATACATTTAAAGGTCCTCAATAAATAATGAATTCCGACCCTACAGTTCAGAATTCTGCACATTTAATTTTATTAACATCGCTAACAATTTTCCTTCAAAATACAATGTTGCATGCAGTTTCTTTGACAATTTTATATAACGATTCAACACAGTATAGTAATTTACTTACAATAAAACTACGCAACAAATTACACATTGGTACTCATTCCGCAACATTGTTGTTCGAAATAATGAGCCGTATAACCTAATACACGTCATAATGCCGATCGTTATGACGACAGTATAGCGATACGGGGCTGTATAGTGGCGTTTGCGTGGCGTTTGCGTGGCGTCGCGGGAAGGTCAACAGCTAGACAACTACATTGATGTGAGGAGGAAGGAGGAATTACCACAGCTAGTGCCTTTCCTTTTCCTAGTGCCACTTTCAAGTCCGCTCACAAAACGTTTAGGTCCATAAAATATGAAGACACATTATATAAGTCACGCCTATGTGGTTGGCAGAGGTGAATTAAACAGCCACTTTTTGCCAATTAAGTTAGGTCCCATGTATGTACGTAGGTGGCGAGCCTATTGCCATCTATCGGGCACATAAAATCGCAGTATACCTATTGCTAGGTGGTATAAGAGGAACGCTGCTGCCCATTACATCACTGTCTTAGTCGCCTTGTACGACACCCACGGGAGGGATGGAGGTGGTGACATTGTACTCTGCTCTGCCATCACCACACGGCAACACAAAATATGAATACCTACTCAGTCATAATAGTAGGTGTTCCACCGTTCCCGCTACAGTCATTCTGAACTTTTTCTTCAACCAATCTACAATTGGCTAGTAAGAGTTTAGTTTTGAAGATGAATCCGCTATCATTAGCGGATCCGCGGGACGGACAGGAACTTACAGGATTTGGTTTTCAATTTCTTGGGCTCCTATTAACCTTACGGGAATCTGGGTCGTTTTGCTGGGTACTCCCTGCCCACACTGGTGGGGAGTCACACACTCAGTGCGTAAATGCATTTATCCTAGTCCAAAAAATATATATTTTGTTTCAATTAGTGACAAGACGTCAGGAAAGGTGGCAGGTCAAGATTTTAAACCCGTTGTTAATTATTAAAATGCATTTAAACTAGTTAAGCAGTACGCAGATATATGTATTAGTAATGTAAGTACCTCTGTAGCTAGTACTAGCCTCAATGCGTAGTGCAAAGCACGTACAATTGTGCAGTTCCCAGCTTAGCGACGTGCATATCCGAATGTGCATATCCAATATCGCTAAAAAATATTCTAAAGTGACTCTTGCTAGTGCATCCACTATCACCGCAGTCATCGAAATTGTCTTATCAATTTGCTATTATGAATTGAGCTTTGCAATCGTTCGCTGTTAATGTAAAACGGTGAGTTATTTTAACTAGTTTTAGCGTGAGATAGGTCATGTCACGTGCTCAGAGTACGAGGTTTTATAATACCTATAAGTATATAACAGTTTACTTGGCAGCCGGCGCGCGTGGATTTTGCAAAAATAACACTAATCATCATCATGACCAGCCCTAATATGTCTTTCCTTCTGGATGTAAGAATATAGGGAGAATGGGCTATAACCCACCATGGTGCTCAGTGCAGAGTAGTGGGTATTAGGCAGATGCAGCCGGGATCAACAGCTTAATAAAAATATAGTTTTATAAATGTAGCCAAACATATTACACAAATAAAAAGACAACATAATTATATTATTTTCAAATAAAAATCAAATCTTAACTAAACAAATTTACAATTTTTGCATAAAATATAACTTCTAAAATAGCAATTTTAACATACATTATCTGACGCTATTTATTTTAGAGTCAGCACGGCAGGTTGTTTGAGTGTCAAATATCGATTGATATAGAAATTATAAATGAATGCAAGGTTAAGCTGTGGTGATATAACGTTAAATGGCAATAGTTTTTATGACATGGGTACTGTGGTGTAGACTGTACAATGGCCCTTTTTAAAGTGACCTAGCCCAGATTCAAGTGTTATCGTTTTAATTGATATCTCAACGTTCATTAATGGTACGCTAAATTTATATTTATTGATAATACAAAATATATTGTTTATAAATAAACAACTACTAAGTAGAAACCATGCTACTTAGTAGTCGATGGATCCTCCGTATATTTCCAGTTGCTAGGTCCAATCCGTGATAGAGAGAACGTTAAGCGGTGCCCTGGAATTGCAATAGAATTGTAGGTTAGGTTTAACATAGGTAGGTACCTATATGCAAGCATTAATCGCGCCTGTTTAGGCTGGTTTACCAACACTTAAACAGGCGATTATTACTTAACCGTCGATTTTTGACATTTTACCGTATATGGACGAACTGTTAAAATCTGGCGGTTATCTTTTAATCGCTTGGTAATACGCGTTGGTGAACACCAGCCTTAAGAGGCGAAACTCACGTTTCGCTAATTATGTGAAGTTTCCATATAATAGGGGGCGAGCCTATTGTCATCTAATGGGCACGTTAATACTGGTATTCTTTTCTGTCGTTACACGTAGTGAGGTAGGTATATGTATAATACAATTTTTGTAACTTTTGCGTAATGCTATCGAACCGATCTCACATGAGAAACTATAAAAAAGCCGATAAAGATTTGTATCGTGCGTACGAAACTCCTATTCTATGAAAATCAGAAAATCACTTAGCTTAATAGTGATGATTATTTCACCCTTTTTCGGTGACAATTAATTTTTTGATTATCAAAGCATTTTCAGGCTTCTTGTGTTTATATTGTGTTTATTATGAACAAACGTCATGATACAAGAAACAATTACGCTCGACCATTGCTCCTTGAATGAATACAATATCATTTAATTTTACTACCATCTCAATGACAGACCATATGGAAGAGGAAAATGGATAAGTGGTTATTTATTCGCTTGTTTAACACAAACATGCAATTAATTAGCCGCTGCAATGCGAATCATGTCATTACCATCCAATCCAATAACAGTCTAAGAGTATAATAGGACAGACTTTAAACAACAGATACCGTTCGTTATTATACATCTTCAGAGTACAGGTTCAACTACTTACCGGCTAGGATACCTGACTTAAGCACATCAAAAAATACCAAAAAAAAAGCCCTAAAAAGTATTGCAAGACTGTTGTAAGAAAATAAATCTTTATAATAACTAAATATATTTTGATTTCGATTATATACTTACTCGTACCATCTCTTACGTTATATGTTAATTTATTATAAATGTATAATAAATAATATATTTTTATTACAAATCCTCAGAATTAGATAGATATTTTATTGTTAGAAATAATACCAAAACTGTTTGTTTAGGTCCCTAGTTGATTTCTGCTTAACTTCGTACAAATATTATCGATCCGCTACAGCATGGTAGTAAGCTTAGATTTGTAGTCGTAAAACTAATCCTATTACCTGCCTCGAAGATAGATGTCACAACAAACACTTTACAATGAAACCTGATCCCTGGCACCGTTCGGCTACGTATTCGAGCGGTATCATGTGAATTAAAAATTAATAATAATATTATAATTTTGATTAGATTTGCACTTATGTACTATAACAAAAATATTTAACGTTACTTAACATCTATTCGATTTTAATTTTAACATTATATAAATGTTAGAAAAATTAGTACAAAAATTTTAATGGTTAGAAAAAGAATTTCGAAAAATTATGATCTTGAGGCGGGAATCGAACCCGCGTCCGCTGCTATCATGGCAGGTGCCTGACCGCACGGCCACCCAAGAAAAGCATATATCACCATTTACAAGTTATCACAGCCTTCGATCGGAGGTGCGATCTGAAAATTATAAATAATATAAACAAACGTTTTCTCCACGAGTTCGCGAGTACATAACTCTTTACGCTTTTTCGTCGCAATAAAAACAAAAATAACGACACGACGTCGTCTTAAACTACAACAGTCAACCCCGTACTCGCTGAACAGCTGAATTATTAACGTGGCACGTAGCAGAGACGTCACCAGCCCACACAAAGCTCACATAAAAGTGGGAGCGAGGCGAGCTTTTCTCATTCTCAGATTGTTACCATGGCCCGATACATAACTTTAACTTCCGAAGCACACGCTCTGAAATATTTATTCCTGAAACGTAAAGATCGGGTGGGGGGTGGTGGGGGCTTAGGGTGGTTTATCCCGCGGTTTCCTTCCCGCCGTGTTTTACTTCGAGAATGGGAAGTCGCCGCCGGGTCGATACCGGCAAAGATGAAGCGTTGGAAGACGGGATTTTTGGAAGGCCCTTCTTAGTAAACGGGGATGCAGTCGGATGGCGACTGTTACGGTGCTGTGTGACGACGGAGGACAAAGGGACACCTATTGTTACTGTTTTATTTAATTATAAAAACACTTCAGTAAGTGTGGCATTTTGTTTTTATAAAAAGATTAACAATAACACTTGCGAACACTGATTAATATGCTAGCCATAAAATGTTAGGACACTGCTTAAATAAGTGCTTTACGCCAAACTTATTTTATTTAATTACTTATATAACTCTACAAATTATTATTAACAATAAAAATGAAATTTCATAAGGAGCGCTGAATTCAAAAGAAGACGAATCGAAATAAAATAATGTTTAAAACCAACAAAATTTCTAATAGATATGAAAGCAATCAAATAGGAAAAGGAAAAGCAATGAGCCGCTAATACTGGGTTGTTAAAGTTCGTTACAACTATAAGTAAATTATCGACAAGTAAATACTCTGCTAACTTATCCTGCGTAAGCACATTAAACATTTGAAGTGGTTAATAAAGGATATCTGGTCGGTCGCAAAGTTTACAATCGCTCGCATATAATCTTTGACGGTTCCCGACCTCCAGTGGGGGCCCCCACCGTTCGATTGTCTGCGGAGGCTGCCCGCCGGTGCCATCTGATGTGCCGAGAGCACTCCAGATCTGCATAGATCGTTGCCTTCGTTTTTTCCCTATCGAAAAATCAATACTCACAGTTTCATAAAGTCGGAAGAGCGACACTCCTTAATTTTATTAGAGGTTAACACTGAAGTATCATCTCGGAAAAGATGAAAGCTTCCACCGTCCTCACTTCAAACGGACACAGTGAAACTCAGAGTGTTTAACCACCTCTTAGAATCGTAACCAAAGTAGGTCAGCAATCCGTAGGCTGTTCAGGACTCATACATAATGTGAATTGCCTCAACCCAAAACCGTACCGAGCTTTCCGCCGCCGCTGTCCTCAAGGGGAAAGAGCCTCAAATACCCGGCAATAAAGCCTTCGAATCCAGCAAAACAAATACAACGAGCATTCCAATGCTAGATATCACTGGCCCCGCCCACACAGTCGGCATTACGACTGTGAGCTCTCCCATTGGTCGCCGCGAAGCCTTCTCAATTTGGAATTGGTTATTTTTTTTCTACAATTGGAATTGGAACTGTCGGTTTGTTCTGTACGACTCGGTACGCATGCGTGGGAGGAGGGTACGTGACGTACACGTAGATACGTTTTAGGGGCAACGAATGTTTTATTGGATTGCTCTCTGCATTCCCATTCGTATTTCAATTCGTATCTGGATTTGCGGTCGAGGTTCGGGAGTGCGCAGTCGTCAGGGAAGGCTTTTATGTGAAAGGGTTTTTGTAGATATGTAGTTGTCGTGATACCTATTGCCGTTTTTTTTTTATATAAGGTGTTCCTTGGTGGAATATCTCGTTTATTCTACAATATTTCTGGATGCTTGCGGCTGCTTCAGTAATTTTATCTTAAGACTTTTTATGCAGTAACAAATAATCTGGAAGGTTTTTTTATGCTTTAGGAAATTTGATGGTTATGTAAACGATATTAGCTCTATAGTACTATAAGTTTTTTTGTTTTATTTTTTGTCATGAAACAATTATGAAATAAAAAGGTAAGGACTTGTGTTTTGATTCTTTCTAGGATTATGAACTTAACTTACTTATCCATGAACAAAAGTGAGTTCAAAATAACAGCACCGTTCCAAATTCTCCACTGTTCAGGAACATATTCCACGCTACGCGTTTTTAAATTTTAGAAGGCCACTAGTGGCCTGGGAATTTCATCAACACTGGATGCATTGTATGCAATAACGCGGCCACAACCATATTGATAAATCCCGCCGTCCCCCGACTCCCAGTGGCGCTAGCTATACAGTTCACAATACCTCGGTACAGGCAGAGACAACTGTAATAACATGTTGGCATCTACAGCTGGTTCACTCCGGAACAATTTCATTTGCGACTGGGCGAGGATAGCGTTGTAATTACAACAACAATCGATAGAAGCGCCACCGTCTGCCGCACGTTTAATCTCGCCAGAATCAAAGGACCGACGCCTCACACCCGCCCCTGCACAATTCACCTCCTACTCATTACAAAATACCCATCGCAAATCTACGTACCGCGTCCGTTGCTTCTTCCCCGGCGACTTATCTCGGCGAATTCCGTAGCGACTACACAATGGAAAGGTAATTGTTTGGAAGCGTTGTTTAAAAATTGTTACAGTGGTAAATAGTTTGTTTCCAAACCTATATCAGTGTAGCTTAGTAAAGGTATGTCTCGTGTCTCCGGATAGTTGCATTTCCTGATGGTAGTATATGGTCTCTCTATATGAAATTTTTAACGAGTTTGAAATTATATTTATTTAAATTTGGTAAAGTAAGCGTTCCACTTATTTTTGTCGTATGCAAGCCGCTTAATGACAGCCGTGAATGGTTATTAATAATTATTCAGATATCTATTATTTATAATGGATTAAATACATAATTCACAGATGAAAAAACACTGGGAATAAAAAGTTTACTGTTTACGTGTAATTTTTTGAATGTAAAACATACCTACCTATGTTTTTAAAAAGATTGTGCTGTCAAAAATCAGAAAATAATACTAATTTCTGGTTTGTTGTTGAAATATCATATAAATATTAGATTTAAATATTAGATTATTTGAAATAACAAGGTCAAAAGGATTTTGTCGTATAGCCCGTATTGTGGAAGTTGCGGTTTCATTTCCCGCATTATGGTGCAATTAATTATTACTAATTATACCGACTGCTTATAAAAAAGCTGTACTTCAAATCAGTGATTCGGTGCACAAATCTTCATGCGCTTTGTAGGTTTTTCAATGATTAGGTTAGTACCTACTGGAAACAATTGAATGTAACACTAAAAATTCTGGTTGAAATTCCGTAATGGCGTTGTTAAAAGATTTTCCGGGTCGGCGCATAGAGAAACTGCAACCGAATACTATGGAATTAAAGCTCCATGGACGCTGGCTATCGATTGTCAATAATTTGTGCCTGCCTGCGGCGGTTAGACTTAGCTCATTGTTTGGCGAGAATTATTTCCGTACTCGATGTGTCCACTATGAGCGGAAATGGGAGGTGTATTCTAAGATCCAAATTAGCGTACTCATTTGCGATCAAACTTTCGATGAATTCCTTAACTAGCCCTAACTTCTCTGTTTAATAACTTCTTTGTTTCTTTGTTAATTCACTGTCTTTGAATAACCAGGTTTTAGAAGCGTGCGTGTGTATATTACACTATATGCGTCTTATATATTACACTATATAAATAAAATAAATAAATATAAATATTAAATATTTTTATACTCACACCTATCATCTAGCCCAAAGTAAGTAGCCTAAGCACTTGTGTTATGGATACTAGATGACGGACATATTTTCTATATAATTATGTATATAAATGTTGAAAATATACTACATAAACATATACACAACCATGACTCGGGAACAAACATTTGTGGTCATCACAAAGTTTGCCCCTACCAGGATTCGAACCCGGGACCTCTTGGCCAATACGCAGCGATCTGAGCATTCGACCAAGGCGGCCGTCAGTTATATCGTCATATAAGCACATACGTCACGCCTTTTTCCCACAGGGGTAGGCAGATCACTTCTTTCCATTTGCTACGATCCTCACATACTTCTTTCGCTTCATTCTTCATACATAAATAACGCCTATATCCCCGAAAGGCTAGGTAGAGCTGAACTAGCACCCACGTTTCGCCACTTATGTTTTGTCCCATGTAATAGATGGCGAGCCTATTGCCATTTATCGGCACAAAAGCCGCAGTATATTGCTAGGTGGTATAAGAGAAACACTGCTGCCCATTCCTCATCAATGATTTATCCTTAGTCGTCTTGTACGACACCCACGGGAGAGTTTTGGGGTGGTGACAATTGTATTCTACTCTGCCGTCACCACACGGCATCGTTCGCTTCATTCATTCCATGTCCCGTCGGTTTTGGGGTACTCTTGACCTGGTTTGATTATGAAAGATCAAATGAGGCCTGCCCGTATGCCGTTTCCTCCATTCACTTCCTACAAATAAATTATTTTTGTCACTCTCCTTTCAATCATCAATCTGTTTTAATATTTGTTATTGAATTTCACGAAAGTTAAATAACTGGTATATATACAAACATTTTATTGAATAGTCCTTGGGAGTATCATCATTCTATAATTAGTCTAAAAATAGATCAATCAATATCGTTGATATACCAGTACTTGTTATTACTGTACTAAAGATATCACACGGGTATTAAATGGTTACCGATTTGGGAATATACAGATACAGATATGGCATTCCTGAATCAATAACGGTAGACAGTCACATTGCTGTGATAGTTTTGTAGGCGTCTTGTATGTTTTTGTTTTATTTTTTATTTTTACATGTTGTGAGTTAGAATATAATAGAGTAGTTTTCTGAAACTTTAACATTTTGCTTTAAAATATTGGAGTAGTAAAATACCTTATATTCGTCAATAGTGAGACTATGCGTCTTGCTTTATATAAGGCGAGTTTTTCCTCAGAAGCCTTTAAGCTTCTACCTAGACCCAAGGTTGTTAGAGAATCTCAACTAAATAAATAATTATGTAATCTCAGTACTTTATGTGCATAAGACAAAATTTCCTTTAGCATTCCATAGAGTGCTGAGCCGAAAGTGTTTTTGTAATACCGTGTATAACAACACATCACTAATATTACACCCATTCTTCAGCACTAAAAAAGTACAGTTTCTTAAATGGTCTGCGAAATATGTGTGTATATTGTGCAATATTCTCTTTACAATGCGCCATAGCATCGGATGTAACTTCACTCCAATAGCTGTATGTAAAAGTGGCACATGCCATCTACCAAGAGTTAAAACAACGCAACATATAACATATAAGACAGCTTTGCTTCACAAAGCGCTTGAACTCGGAATCCTAGGACTATAGAACGTAAACGTACACGCTTGCCAAAGTAATTAATTATATTTTTTGTGGATTGAAAAATGTAGATAAAACTGCGATTTTTTTTTAATTTACAAGCCAAAAACAAAAACATTTGAAGTCGGCACTTCAATGTCCGTTTCGTCGTAGCAGTTTTTCTTTTCGTGGCAAGATTTTGTCCTAATGCCTACAGATGGCAGATTAGATTCATATTTGAGCTTTTTAATAATTTGTACCAATTATATGTTATTGTTTATAAGTGAAAACTAATTCCTTTTGTGTAGAGATGTGATTATTAGGTAAACGGTGAATTCAGAAAAATAACATTTTACAAATAATAATATTCAATCATGTATCTTTACGTTCTATCGCCAACGCTACTTATAGAATAGGAAGTGAGTGTAGGTAATGGCGCAAAATAGTGACGCAGTATTATTGCACGGGGCGGGTGGTGACCCCCCACTCCGTCTCCACCTCGCCCCCCACCGCTAGAGAGAAACGTCCGCGAGAAAAATAAGATCCGCACTCCGTCCCGCTTATTCCAAGGAAAAAGCTTTTTGTACATTTTTTTATGTATTCCCGTCTCTGTGAGAGTAAATAATGGTACGAATGTCTGGCTTATGTGGGCTCGGAGTTGATCGGGAGTAATCGGGACCATTCGGCGAAATGGTTCCTCGTAGACCACTTCGGGCAGTGCTAATTGGATGTTGTTCGGCGTCCTCTCGTATCTTTATTTTTCGTCTTTCATACAAGTACTTCTGTTGGAAAGTTTTTCGGGAGGTTTCTGGGAATTGAGGTCGCCTTATTGATTAGAGCGGGTTCCTTCTTGGCTGGTACAGTCATTGTTAGACCTATTATAATGTCGTATGTGACGTGTACTTTTAGGTTTATTTCATAGGTTTTTAATTTATAAACAAAGGACAGTTTCGTTGAATATCACAAAGGAATTGAAGCAGGTGTAATAAAAAAGAGCCGTGGGGTGACGGAAGAGCATAGGTAATACAATTGTCACTGGCAGCAGTGTTCCTCTTATGCCACCTAGCAATATACTGAGATTTACGTGTCTAGCTACCCCTTCGATGCCAAATACCGCTTAAATTGACCCTTGCCAGGCATATAATAAAACAAATGGAATTCTGTAAAACATTGTTATACAAATATAAAAGCAAATTTAATTATCTACTTGGACTTATAAATAAAGAATCTAGACTGTGCTTAATTAGTTAACCTAAGCACTCATGAAGATTGATGATCTCAATGGTATCTCAAAAGATAATTGGATGTGCTATTTTCATAACATGTTTCTGGAGTTACAAAAAAAAAGAATTGGAAATTATTTTGGTCACCTCATCAATGAGAGCGCGGCTTCGCTTACGCAATCGCTATTGGCTATTTTCGCAATTTCTAACTATGAAAAACAGGGATTTAGAATGCTTAAAAATTATACGCCTATTACAAGCTTCAACGTTACCGTAAAGGTATTTTAATTAGGAAGTGCACACAATGGCGTTCTGCGCGTTTGTCACGTTGATCACGTTGCTGCACCTTTATGTTCGGAGCGCGAAACGTAGACAAACAAATTTTATTGCCTGTGTCCAATGCTTCCACAATTACGTCAGAATTACTTACTTACGCATGTGCTGCACTTACGCGCCAAAGAAATACATGATATGTGATTTAACAACCCTTAGAGACGACAGAGCAGAATACAACTGTTGCCACCATTGAGTTATAAAGTAAACTAGTAATAGTAGTTCAATGGTCGCCACCTCCAATATTTCGCGTGGGTTTGGTATTAGGCGACTAAAGGTTAACGCTCATTAGGCCCACCAATATAAAACCTAAGTCAAAACTTTGAGTAGTATGGATTGGAATGTTGTCATTGCAATAACTCTCTCCGTTCATCGATCTCTCGACATGATCCGTTCCGTCTCTTTTCTGTACATTCATTCATCACTAGCACCTTTACGGTGTGATGGATGATATGAATCAAAAGGCAGTAGATGGCTTGATGACGTCTGACGGATATGAATGGAAGAGGAAACATACTGCGCCGACCCCACATAGACAGGGAACAGGGCAGGGAGAAGAAGCTCATTAGACCCACCCGGCACCCGACTGACCGGCCAATCTATTCGTACGCATAAAAAACAAATGAATCAAACTGACGTATTACAAATAAAACAAAACGTCATCAGTTTCATACTTTTGTATTCTATGTGTTAGAATAAAAAAGCCACTTGACTAGGCCCTCAGGACGGCCTCGCCGCTGGGCATTAACTGGTGGACGCCGCGTGGTCAATTAGTAAACCTGACGTCACTGGAGTCACTAAGCTCATACAATATAATATTGTTTTCGAACTTCTTCGATAAGTCTTTCTTTATCCATTGAATGACCACACCATTAAGTCCGACACGTTAGAAGGAAATCTTGGAAATGACGCTTGCATTGTCGCGTGAACGACTCGCGGGTGGCGCGGGGTCCCCTCGCGGTCTCTTCGCGGGCCACGCGTGGACGCCTTACGACCGAGTAGATTCGGAGGCGTTACGGAGTTGATGTAGTGAGCGTACCTCCATACAAATCTAAAGAATGCAAGCCGCGCGGTCGGGTAGCGGCTGGGTCTAATGAGCGTTAACCTAAAATATTGGAACAGTGTAGTAGTCAGGAATGGGCAGCGGCGTTCTTGTTATACCACCTAGCAATATACGAGCCCGATAGATGACAATTGCCTCCCCCTATTATTTGGATTTCGTTGAAATAAATGTATGCCAAAATATTACCCATCAAGGTCAATATTTTATAGATAGCATAAATCTTTTTGTTTCAAATTTTCAATCTCTAATTTCCGTCCACTGCTCTTACACAGCAGAAAAATAAATTGCAAAGTTTTCTTTAAAAATAATGATTCCTGATGGATGGAACACGAGCTTCCGTAATCCGAGCGACTACTGCCTGTAGATCCAGGGATAGCCAAGTTTTAAATTAGTATATGTATACCTTAAATATACGTCTTGAAGAGTATTATAAATTGTAATAACTATTGCAATACTTAACGCAGCCTTATATTAAAATTAATAGGTATATGTTATTTTATTGTAATACAAATTAATTAGGTATTTATTAAAAATTGAAACAATCATTTATTTTGTTAATTTGTGCGCCATCTTCGTAACTTTTATGATACTATGCCACTTTGCGGGTCATATCCGTTATTACGGCGTGCTTCTTAAAAGCACCCCAGTACTTTCCGGTACTTTCTGACTTCGGCTAATGGTACATAGATGGCGCTGTGCTCAAAAAAACATACGATTTACATTACGTAGGTAGGTACCGTAAAACGGGGTGAATAGAAATAAATAGCGTGGTGAATACCAAAAACCAAAAAAGTTTTTCTTGGCAGAATCCTGAATAATTTTTAAGGAAAAAAATGATAAACTATGTATTTTTTTTAAACTACAACATTTTATTTCTTTAATCAGTAACACTAAGTGAAAATTTGTTTAAAAATTAAAAAGAAATCCTAACTAAAAATACCCAGTTGCGTGTGGTGCTTGTATTGCCTTGTACAAACTTTAGCTAAAATTATTGAACAAAGTTATTTTGTGCTGATTTTAGCTGGTAGAACGTTTCAGTGGTTCTTTTACATTGATTTTTATGCAAAGGTACGTATAATTAATATTTAAACATAAAAAATAATTCAAAATTATTAACTGACGTAATTTTTATTCATATCTGGGGTGAATAAATACGCTAAAGGGGCTAATAGATACGTAAAATGGGGTGAATAGAAATTCAATACGGGGCGAATGGAAACCAAAAGGGGTACAATAGAAACCAAAAATGGGTGAATAGAAATACAATGCTTAAGGCTACCACTATCTTTTTATTTAATTACTTAGCAATATTATGTAACAATTTTTTGTTCTACAGGAAAAAATAACATGCCCCGGATATACAGTGTGGAAAGAAAGCATAGGCCCTGGAGGGAAAGTACCTTAAATCTTTAAAATAGCTCAATTTGCTAAAAGAAAACATTCCTTTGATTTTAAAATGAAACATATCTGCATTCACAGTTTTCTCAAAAAGCTTACCTGAACCGAGAATCAAACCCACAAAAAAATAAAAATAACATTACTTTCATTTTGTTTTGCTAATCGATGCAGTCGATGTTAACTATAATTTTTCTCTCAGAAACGTGGTCTTATAAATAAAATAAAAAACATTAAATCTGAAGTTTATAATAATACTTTTACTCTCGAATACTCTCAATCCTTACGAGAATCTTATTTTATTAGAATTGAGAGATGCATAAACTAATATAGAAGAAAAATATCACCTAGCAAGAGGCTACTACTTTAACTAATAAATTCCATATTAAAAATGTGCAGATTACGATTTTCTTGTGGCCTTCGTACTAAATGATTTTTTAAACCTCTAACATTTACCAAGTTTTTCACCATTCGCGCCATTCAAAAATTTTCTCGACGGTATTTGTCTATTCGAATAACTTTCATCATACCACTGAATAGCTAAATTGTAATCATTGTAGCTTGAAATGTATACATACATACATAATTCACGCCTATACCCCCCGAAGGGGTAGGCAGAGGTGAACTAGCACCCACGCTTCGCCAATTATGCGGGGTCCCATGTAATAGGTGGCGAGCCTATTGCCATTTATCGGGCACAAAAGTCGCAGCATTTGCTAGGTGGTAGGTATAAGAAGAACGCTGCTGCCCATTACTCATCACTGATTTGAAATGTATGGTTATATTAAATCTAATTGCTCTTGATACGCCGATAATTTAATAATTACTAATACGAAATAGGTACTTTATTGCGATATGCAAATTAAAATTAGCAAAACAAAACAAAATCAATAAAAATTACTAACTGCCGCACTCAGAGACGTCAAATAACGTTGATGAGTACTTAACGTCAAAAAATGACAATTCAAAACTAGTCGTTATTCTTGCCGGGTCTATGGTCTAGATTTGAATGAAAATTTTTGACGTTAAATACTCATTCAAGTTAATTGACGTCTCTGAGTGCGGCAGTAAGATGTTCGCTCAAATTTCAATTCTCCACCGTTAACTAATTAAACGTTCCATTTTCAATCATTCTTTTTTTAATTCTAATTACCAACAAGAATCGCGAGCAACAATAAAAAAAATTAAGGATTTGATTTGATTCGAGGGCATTGAGGGTAAAATAAATGTTAGATATCATAATGTTTTTTTCTTTCTAAGACCCTATGTTTCTTAGAGAAAGTTTATCGTTAACATCGACTGCATCGATTAGTAAAATAAAATGGCGAAAGTTAATTTTTTAAATTATTTAGTTGGTTTGTTTCCCGGTTCAGGTGAGCTTTTTGAGAAATCTGTGAATGCGGTTATGTTTCTTTTTAAATTAAAGGAAAATTTTCTTTCAGCAAAATGAGCAATTTAAAAAATTTAGTAGGTACTTTCCCTCCAGGGCCCATGCTTTCTTTCCACACTGTATAAGCCCGATCCCTGAGGGAAAAGGTATAAACAATACTGAAGAACAAAAATAAGAACAAGAAGACTCTTTAGATAGAATTAGGCCGCGGGTTTAAGTTAATCATTATTTTCTTGTTTTGTTATTTAATTTTATAAGTACCCGTTGCAAAAAATATTGTACTTTATTTTCTACAAAATTAAAATTTTATTAAAATAATTTATTGTTTTATTCGTATCTAATTGCTCGCTAATTCGAACCTTACTGTATTGGTAATTGACCATACCTACCCACATAGTTTATAATTATAGATGCACCTACGTAGGTAGCAATGACAGTCCTTACATTTTTTTCTATGGTGAATAGAAAAAAATGTAAGGACAGGACATATGCCGTTCCTATTGAGCCCAAAGCCCGTGTAAATAGAAATCACCGATATTTTTACGAATTATGAATTCATTATAGAAAGGACCTGGTTTTTCATTAAGTGAATTTACAGATCCTACTTCAAGACATGATATAAAACAAAACGAGTAAAGTTCCAAATTGTGTCTATTCACCCCGTTACCTAGCTAAATGCTGCGTTTTTGCCAATCAAATCAATTTTAATAAGTTTTATCAGATATAAGTAAACTTCTTAAAATAAAAGCAGTATTTCAAGCAGAGGGTAACTAGCAATGGCTTTTTCAAAGCTTATTGGCGGACTTTAAGACGTTTTAACCAACCTACATACCACCCCAGGGTTAAGCAGCTTGCCATATGGGCAAAAAAGTGGAGTTGGGCTATAGTGCATTTATCCCCGTTTACTCTGCCTGCCCTGGATTTACCAGAAAGTGGTGAAATGCCGAAAAATTCACCGCCTTCTTCTTCACCCTGTGCTCCGACAGACCTTCCCTACCAATCAATGATTGGTCTCATCATCATCCATCATCATCCCCAGCCCTTTTAATGTTCCCACTGCTGGGGTAATAAATTTTTGGTCACCCATTCAATGACCGACCTTAGCGACTTGCTGAGTTTACGCAATCGCAGGCCAAGCGCGCTATGCCACTGCGCTAACGAGCTCATCATCATCATTGGTCTAAAGTTAAACAATTATAATTATAATTGTACACAACACCTTATCGATGTTAAATATCAACTAAACTGAATACAACACACGCTTATTCAACACGCGGTTATTCACATTACTCATTGATCAATAAATGTGGCAACACATAACAAACATATTATTACATAACGATGTGAATTATTAATGATCATTACAGAAGAATAACGTCACAGCTCAGACTACGACAACTTATCCTTTATGACCTCAGACATAACCTGCCTTAATTCCTGAGCCATTGGGCTTCAATAAGAAACGAATATAGTATGATGACTAAACAAATGCCCCTATTCATTCTCACGCACAAGGTTCGCAGTAAGTGCGAACGAGACGGCAAATCCATTTTAAATTTGGGCAAGTATTACAGTAGGGGCAACGCACCTTGCAACTGGTTGAGAGAGGACGAAAGTACGAATTTTTTTAGAATAATTTAAGTGAAAGACCGTGCGAGTATGCGTAATGTCTACAGGTACCGAAGACGACAGCTTTGCGATTTACTTTTGCATACTACTTGCAACTAACCCCTGAATACAGAAACGCTACTCAAAATTTGGGCACTACTTAAAAAGTTAAGTGGACAATACCTGTCAGAATTTGTATGGAATGACGTAAATTTTGACAATAGTTAAATGTTAAGCAGGACTCAAACTTTGAGTAGCGTTTCTTCATTATTCATTCATCAGGAATTTAATTAAAAAATATTAAACAACAAAACTTCAGTAAGGTTTCTTCAATCCGTATATAGGATATTGATACCCACCGCTAGTCAAAAAGTTTTTATATCGTGGAATTTTTTTATAGTTAAAGGTCAAAGCTGTAATCACGGTAAGGTAAGCCTATTGATTACACCTCTTTGGTCATTTAAATTTTCGACTCGCCAGAACCTTCTAGAAAAAATATGTTGTTCAAGTGTGATTCGACAGTTTAGGAAGTTGTATTGATTATTTTTGTGCGTGTTTTGCCTACATAATAATATTGTAGAAATATGGGGATTAAAAACCTAAGTAATCTAATCAAAGCAATTAAATTATGAATTTTTGAATTTAAAAAAATCCGTGTCGACTATTTAATTTTTTTCTAATTTATAGTATTAGAATAACATCATTAGATTTTATTCTCGACTAAAATTATTAAATTTCATTCCTATAAACAACAATAACATAATAATATCTTTTTTCGCAAACTTAATAACAAGTATGCACAAATTACAACCTACATGGATTAGAAACAAAATAAATACATTTATGACAATCTTAGTATGAAACGTGAAGTACTTTTTGACGAAAGTATTTATTGAAACTATTTTGTTATTGAGATTCTTAATTCAAATAGTTTTGAACTAACGTGAAATAAAGATACAAAGTATAGTGCGTTAATATTCCAATAGAAGCTTATGTTAGAGTAGCATATGAGATATTAGATAGTTCAGATTTTAACCAATGCTAGTCAATGTCGTAACCATTTCTTGTTTTTGGAATGTGTGTATATACTTTGCAGTTCGTCTTTTCAATGACTACTTATACCTCGATGTCACAACAGGCGCCATATCTATCTGATATAAACAAACTTTCTCATCCCATTGCACCATCGGTTACCTATGAATAAACGAAATTAAATAGTTGGGTGGTCGGATTTAATGGTTCCGCATAAACAATACATTTTTCGTATAGTGAAATTTAATATCAGGTTATAAGTAATTACGTACCTTTCTTATATGAATTGTTTAGTAAATTTTGGAGACATGGGCACCTAGACATAAATTAGGTGTTCTTTTGTTTTAACGTCTAATATAGGTATACGTGACGTGTCGTTTAATAGTAAATGTAATATTTTTCCCTACGTTATTAATACTCTACTATAAGTCGTCTCTTCCTGCCTGGTTCCCAGTCTGCCTGGAGTCGGCACAATATTCCATTAATATCGATCAGACAACATTACCTAAGCCATCCATTCCCTATTGATTCATATCATAACCATTACACCGAAAAGGTGCTAGTTATGAATGAATGTATAGAAAAGAGAAGGAAAGGAGCATGTTTGGAGATCAATGAACGGAGAGAGTAATTGGGATGACAACATTCCAATGCATACTGCTCAAGGGTTTGGCTTAGGTTTAACAGCCAGCCGCCTGCTTGACACCAACCCCCTTTTGGTAGAGTATTTGTCATGATTAGATAAATAAAAGAAAAAAAATACATATCACTATGAAGAGAACACCGACAATTTGACTTCGGTAAAATATAGCCGATTTTTTTTTGTCGTTTTTGTATTCAAATCGCTGTTTAGTCATAGCAGTATTTCATTAGGAATATATTAAGAGTGATTTGTGTAATTTCTATTAATCACATCAATACATTCATTCAATACTAAAATATAGATAAACCTTACTTAATATTACATTCAGACGATTTCTATGTGAATCTAAAAATAACAGAATATTGATGAAATTTGTCGCAATGGACAGTTAAGTCGTGATCAAATAATCGAACTTGCCATTTCAAGATCTGCCTACCTCTTGAACAATAGAACTAAGGTAAACTGTTGACGAATACGGGCTGCATTTATTCTGGTGTTATAACAGCAGCAGAAAGCAAGAGCCTTGAGAGCAGAACGACAGAGTGATAGTCGTTTAAAAAGAAACACAATTTTATAGTGCCGTGTGGTGACGGCAGAGAGGAATACAATTGTCACAACCCCATTTTTCTTAAGGGTATCGTACCAGGGTACTAAGGGATGAGTAATGAGCAGCAGTGTTCCTCTTAAACCTCCTATATAGCAATATACAGAGATTTACGTGTTACTATTGTACTATTGTGTTGTTATTACATGGGACCTGACATAATTTGCGGAACGTGTGCGTTAATTCGCTACTGCCTACATATGTGCCTTCTGATATACTTAAAGGCGTGATTTATGTATCTATCTATGTAGATAAACTCTATGAACATTTAATGAAATGTTAAATTAGACAGTCTGTCAACAATACTTTTTAGAAATATCAGATAACTACATAACGATTCGGGCCAGTTTTTTATGCATAGATAGTTATCTAATTCATAATATCAGTCTGAAATTTCAGACTGATATTATGAATTAGATGATCTTTAAATATCAATCTGAAATTTCAGACTGATATTTAAAGATTAGTAACAATTTTAACAATTGGTTGAGTTAACTATGCATCAAAAAACCGACCCTAAGGTAAAACAAAATGATACAAATCCAATAGTTACTTTATGTCAGAATCAACGTTTTATTCTCATGTCATTCGTGGACGCCAGCGAATTGATCCGGTCAGTTTCCTTCCATTTTTACCGAACCCAACTGGGAACCTGTTGGTTCTGTGCTCATAATAAGACGATTGGGAAACCCTAAACGGGTTCTAAAGGAAGAAAGTTATTTCGACCACGAGTATTTACTTATTTGAATAAATAACTGATAAAGTACACTTTTTTGGTAGCACAATTTGTTTGAACACAAAATCAAACAAATGCGGACAAGGTTGTACAAATATTTAATTATGTAAATATACTTAGTAGTTTGTTGCTCAATTTCAATTGTTATCATTGTCAATTGACATAAATCATATTTCTACATACATAAATCACGCATAATAAGACACCTCTAATATAACCCCCACATTTTGCCAACTACGTAAGATTCCGAGTAAAAGAGACCAACCTATTGCCATTTATCGGTAACGTAAATCGCAGTAGGTATATTTAAAAGGAACGCTGCTGCCCATTATATATTTAATCCTAATCTACTACTTTTTGGCCTGTGTGGACAGTATATTATTATTGTAACAAAGATACCTTCACAGATACCTTTTCCGACACCCGTGCAAGAGGAACTCATCTTATTTGAACTCAATCGTAGTCAAAAGTGAAACATGTTTTTGACTTTGTCTGTACACTTTATTCCAAAAACGTGACTACGCTCTAACATGACACGTGACTTAGCTAGGCAATAAATCTTTCAACCAGAAAACCAGGAATTCAGATTTGTTGACGTAATAACACTTAATAATTAGCATATGATTAATATTTGGCGGTTTTAATCATAGGTTTAGTTCCAACACATTATTCTGGTCTGTCAATAAAAAAAGTTTTAATTTCGGCCGCCATATTAAGATTTTCTTGTCTTGTTACACACATAATATGCCTGGTGTAGAATTTTACTCTATTTCTCCAAGTTAGCCTGGGATGTATTGTAAAATTCGACCTAATTACCAAACACAACGTACCCAAAGAGGATTGGTGTTATGCAAGCGTAGGCGGCCGGCTGTAAAACCTAACCTATCTAACCTAACCAAAACCTTGAACAGTATCGATTGGAATGTTGTCATCCCAATTACTCTCTCCATTGGTCCGCCCTGTGAGGCTCTCCGCGGCAGTATATCTCCCTAGGGAGATGCCGTTCCCCCACGGGGGACACCTGCTCTGGAGGCACCCTCACAGGGAGTGCTCGACTGCAAAACTTGAGTTTGTCTTTAGTACAAGGTTTTCTTTCGCCTTCCCCAAAAACCCTTGTAGATGCTGTAAAGGCCTCTGGGCCAACAGCCTAGGTCCTTCAAAAAAAGAAACTCTCGACATGGTACATCACTTTTCTATACATTAATTTATCACCTAATTATCACACAATTCAGGTGTGATTGGTGATATGAATTAAAAGAGAGTGGCTAGCTTAATGACCTTTGACCGATATGTACTGGTGATATGAATTGTTTCGTTACTCAAAAATCATTAACAAAATATACAATAGTTATAATCGTTTTTTCCCGTGGGAATCTATAGCTTACGTATACGGAGTTGGGAGTTGCATAGACAATGTTTTTTACTTATTATTTATTAAAAATAAGGTAATTTTACACTATACAGCCGATTCCTTCCTTTTTATCTGAATTTAATATTAAAATAATTGGAATTATTTATTCCGCCCTTAATTTTGAACCCAAAAAGTTTTTCTCTCTCTCTATCTTGATTTATTATTGAACTCTTTTGGATATTGTTATTTGAGTGTTATTAATGCTGTTGAAACATTGTTAAATAAATAAATAAAAATATAAATTCCATGTCCTATGTCTTAACTGTAGTGTAGCCATGAGGAGTCGAATTCAGCAATGAAAACTACCAACAAGTCCACTGTCTCGACGAAAAAGATCCTAAAACTACAATAACTCAAAACAAACTGAAATAATAATTTTTTTTAGAGTCAATAGACTATGATAGCTTTTAGGCATAATATCAAGGTTCAGTAGTGAATAGAAAAAAAAGCATGCAGTTAAATTAATTTTACACTAAAATAATGCTTGAAGACTGAAATATATTTATGTGTTCAAGTACAAAAAACTGATCGGTAGACGGCTTTTCAACAGATACCATAAAAAAATATATTGCTAAATAAATTATTGATCATTCTCTCCATGTGGATATAAACTTCCAAAGATTAATTGGAATTTCTTAATTCAAGTTTTTTATTTTGCCGACTACTTTGTCTATTTATATATTATCTTATATGGTTCTAGAAAAATAATGACAGTAATAAATAATTCAGTTCATACAACATGTAACAGAAATAACTCACACCCTGAATAGGTACATACTACCCATACTAAGAATTTCTTAATTCAAGTTTTTTATTTTGCCGACTACTTTGTCTATCTATATATTATCTTATATGGTTCTAGAAAAATAATGACAGTAATAAATAATTCAGTTCATACAACATGTAACAGAAATAACTCACACTCTGAATAGGTACATACTACCCATACTAACATAGTCATAATAAATACTATGGTGTTATACAAAATTCGAAATTGTAAAAAGTACGAAAAATTCGAAAATTAATTTTACAATATTGCATTTTTGATATGACCATAGTTTGTATGTGATGGGCCGTGTGGTGACGGCAGAGCAGAATACAATTGTCACCACCCCCATCTCTCCCGTGGGTATCGTTTATTACGATTAAGGGTAAAGACAGCGATGAGTAATGGGCAGCAGCATTCCTCTCATACCACCTAGCAATATACTGCGATTTATGTGCCCTATATATGGCAGTAGCCTCTCCACTTACTACATGGGACCAATCTAATTAGCGACAAGTGGGTGTTAATTCACCTCTGTCTACCCATACAGGGATATAGGCGTGATTTAAGTATGTATTCAGGACATCTAAACTGTTGCAAAAAGGCGTATCATAAACATTAAATAATTAAAGCAAAATTTTTGTGCATATACACAAATATTTTTAAAAATATATCAGTCATAGCCAAGTGGCCAATCTATTCGAACGAAGAGAAAAATGACAATTTTAGACAAAGAACTACTCTTACATTTGACACGACAGTCGCCATGTTGTATTCTCTACTTTTTTCTATTCATTTGAAAGATTATTCACTTGTCTAGAGGGACTGTGGTCGTGGAGTAATTTTTAAGAACTGATAAACATAAACATTATTATTAACGCCGGTAAATAATCAACTTCCCTTATGTGAGCCCTTTCTCTGCGCTTGCACATTCGGCGCTTGAACCCACGGGAGGTGACATTGCGGATTTCGTATGACACTCTCATAGTCTTGATACTTCAAATAATAAATCGGAAATTAAAGTCCACCATTCATTTTTATTAGGCCGACATGAATGAAAAATAAGTCAAACTAACCATACTGCCGCCACAAGCTAAAGGATGGAAAATAGACAAATTCCAGCTAAACTCTTTTATGATAGTTGATTTTCAAACCGTGTAAGATTTTCAGCCGTTCCTAGATAGAAATATTAAAAATTAATTTATTATTATCACCAGAAACATCGTATAGTAGAAATCGTCAGAATAGTGTTGAGTATCGTTATGTAAATCATCATTCTTAATATGGGTGGAAAATCTATGGAATATATTCAGCAAATACACAGAATACAAAAAATATATATTTATATTACGAAACATAAATACAAGTATTAATCTAGTTTGGTCGCGGTATATCTTAACATGCAGTGCACTTGCGCTATAGTGTATGGATGCACCGACTTGAATTTTTTTCGCCGGTTTTTAACTTTGTCCTTGAATTTCAAGTTTAGATTACGACGTGCATTAAAGCCGAAATGCGTCGGGTTAATGTTTCTGTACTTATTTGGAGAACATGTATGTGGGAAGTTGATATACCGAAAAATAATGAATAAAATGTGGACTCTCAAAGAAGACTTAATGTAGTATGAATGAATGAGTTTGTGCCCAGTCCTCCGTTTTGTAATAACAATATGTACGACACGCAGCTCTATAATAGCTAAAATTATATCGCGTAGAGCTGGAATATTACGCAAGTAACGCATAAAATCAATATACGATGTAGGTAATGCGTTTGTAAGAAAAGAACTGGACGAAGCATCAATACAAATCACATTAGGCTAGGTCATGTAACCTAACCCAAGCGAGTAGATACGACATCATACAAAAACGGCAATAAAAAGAGTGGAACCGGCGCGGGCGCAGGGCAATGCACTTTTTCGTGGACGGTCACAGAAGATCGCCGAATGCACTGTAACCTGCTCAAGCTGTGTGACATGCATTATAATTACGAATATGTCCAAGACTGAATACACGGCGATGACAAGTGAATGATAATTTGCTCTATAATTATAAATTAAAATTAGGTTTATGCGAAATTCATAAATTTTAAATATTAATTGAATAGGTTTTTATTGAATTGGAAATTCAAAATTATATGCCCATCTGCCCATGCAATGACCCACGACTCATAACTCATTTAACTAGCCTCTGCCCGTGACTTTGTCTGCCCATAGTATCCGTTGCAATAGGCCTATAGAGACACAAAAGAAATCCCTATACTATAAAAACCGGCGAGTTTGATCTAACGGTCAGTAGGCCTATTCCCTAACTTTTTTTGACAGTTGAAAGTGATGATCACCGAACTATTTACGTATCCATTACTACTTTACTATAATGTTATTGTGACACTTGTCCTGTGATAACAGCAATGTATTAGTAAATAGTTCGGTGATAATCACTTTCAACTGTCAAAAAAAGTTAGGGAATAGGCCTACAGATCGCTGGCTATCGGCCAAGAGGGCCCTGGTTCAAATCCTGGTAGGGGCAAAATGTTTGTCAAGAACACAGAATTTTTAATGTCAATGTTGTGTGTTAGTGTAAAAAAGTATTAATTTATTTATAAACAGGAGTCGATTTTATTTCAAAATGTAATGTTTATACGCCTTCAGTTTTAATTAAATTCAAAACTTTAATCTCATCTACCTAGGTGAGAGTACGTAGATGTTAATGTAAGATAACGGGTAATACTAATTTTCATAATGCACTGCTTTCTGATTCATTATAATATTAAGTAACAAAGAGATCCCACCTTGATTGATATGTCACTGGGCTCCTTTTTCAATGTCAAGTTCAAGTAATAAGGACCACGGTAAGAGAGGTCGTGATAAAATTACGTCAACCCGTTGGTAACTCGTTATGACTTACGCCGATATATTTGACGGAAAAGACATTATATTTCAATCAACCTACGATATGCAATGACAATGTCTCGATCCTTGTGGTAGTTTAGGAGGAAGTGATATTAATCTGCCTGCTTCACTCCAAATTGGAGCACCTAATTCCTTCATCGTCAACCTTTAAACACTAATTTTACCAAAATTAATATTTTTTCATGTGGTCAGGTCATTTTTAATACTCAAAGAGGGTTGGTGTCAAGCAGACACCCACGGGAGAGATTTGGGGGGAAAACTAAGAAATTACAATGAACTGTGTCGTCTTCCGTGTTTAGCGTTGTTGTGAGTTATTATAATAATGCAATAACTCATCGATTAACTATAACACAAAAACAACACTAAATTGTAAAAAATAAAACAATTCGCTGTGTAGTGACTCCAGAACAACATACAATTCTCATTAACCCTTTTAAGCGAAATATGTGGATTTACCTCTGGCTACCTCTTTGGAGACGAAAAGGATGATTTGTGTATTTTATAAATGTATTATTATAACCAAAAGAAAGAAAACAAAATCTTATAAAAATGTTTAACTTATTCTTTATGTCATATTTTTTTTATTTGAAATATGAAATTAACAAGTGACAAACAAAGAATATGCCGTTTTAGCAAAAATAGGTATTCAGACAAGCAGATGATTTTCCTAGATAGGTTCATTAAATTTTCACGCAGTTCATTTTTAAATAGCATCTACAAAAAAGATGGCGACCTGCGATTTAATACGTACAAATTACCAAACACTATTTAATTCAGTGCTTGCCTATCGGCACAATGGAGTTGTTCAAAGATTAACGTCTCAGATGTGAAACATCGATAAATGTAGCAACATTGTGTCTATTTTTGGTTGATATCATATTGTTACTTCGTGACATAATTGAACACGGAAAAAGAAAATCTATTTAGCTCCGGGGACGAGTGCGGATTGTGAAATGTTTAGCGTGGCGTCAGTAAGAAGGCTGCAGGATTATTTGTGTTCGTTTCTGTGATTTAGACTGAAGTTCATCATCACCACCCCCTTTTATGTCCCACTGCTGGGGCACGGGCCTTCCCTATGGATGGAAGAATATAGGGAGAGGCTGGAGTTAACCAACACTCAAACGGGCGAATAAAAGATAACTGTCAGTTTTTGACATTTTATCGTATGCTAGAACTGTTAAACACTAACGATTATAATTTAATCGCGTGTTTTACGTTTTTGTGAACTGGAGCCATAAGATCTTTAGATCGCCTTCACACTAGTGTTTGTCCAGCGTACACGTTAGATAGAACGTATGCGTAGGGCAGACGCTGCGAAACCGCGGCGTTATATCGACGTTTCCTCTGTAGTTAATTGATGGCTGCACTAGCGTGGCGTAGACATCAAACATGGCATGTGCCCTAGCAGAAACGCCGCGACAACGCGACGTGTACGTTGCGTTATACGCTATTGTGAAGGAGCCCATAATTATGCTAACGAGAGAAAATTTTGGATACTATCGCATTCTTTAATAATTATCAACTTGTTAAAAAGGAGAGCTCAAAGATTCCTCTCTTTAGGCATGTATTTCGAATAGACTGCGAAAGTATAAATAAGAATATAAGATAAACTTATCGTTTTAATAAAATACCAGTTATTTAGACAAATTGATTAAATAAATTAATCTAATTCAAAAGTTACTCGATTTGATAGGTCAAGCAGATTCAATTCATTTAAATTTTCTTGATAAACCATCAAAATACGTAGTAAATATTATTACAATTGACAAATAGATTTTAAAATATATACTATCGACACCAGAACAAGTAAAACACAATTTTTCAGATAAACTTTATCCACATGCCATTTGCCATGCCTATAACATTAGCATAAATTTAAAAAAATTCCTAATTTGATTTTGACCCTTACGCAACAAGCGTTACAGAATTTTTTAATAGAAAAACATTTATTAATCATTGTTAATTGACAGTTTTGTTTATGTGATTACTTGTTTAAATTGTTGTCTTACTACTTTGTCACATAATAATATGCGAATTTTCTCGAAGTCGGTCGGAACAGAAACATTCAGCCCATACAGTAACAATAAATCTCAAATAATTGTTTGTAGGGCGTTTTTTGTGAATGGTATACATACATACATAAACCAAGCCTATGTCCCTGAAGGTGAATTAACACCCCCGTATCGTTAGTTTAGGTCCCATATGATACGTGGCGACCCCATTGCCATTTATTGGACACGGAAATCGTAGTACATTGCCAGGTGGTTTAAGAGGAACACTGCCCCATTACTCATTGTAGTGGCATTGTACGACACCCGCGGGTAAGATGGGGGTGGTGACTATTGTATTCTGCTCTGCCGTCACCACTCGGCGGTTAATGGGTTAATGTTATAGCTTCACAATTACTCAACAACAATAAAAATTAAGACTAGCTCCTGTTCCACAAAACTGAAACAATATTGTATGATAAAGCCTGAACGCGACAAGGAAAATGTAGTGGCTATAATAGGCTTCCGGATTGTTTTGTTATGTTGATAAGATGATCCAATTGTGCGTATGCGAATTTTTTTTTTCTTTCAACTCATTCATGTTTGTTTTTTGCACTTTGTACTCTACTGTCATTGCTCATTCTCATCATTAAAATTTCACAGGTACCCGAGAATAGCTTGAGCGTATACAAAGTATAAATCCAAATCAATCTGCAGTGTAGGAACACAGTTATAAAATTTTTCACAGCGCAATTTTCATAGACACATATATGTATAAGCTATGGTTTTATTAACCATTTACGTAATATAGTTAGTTAATAATTATGTCCATGGTTGTAACAATTACAATAAACTAAACTGCAGGTTGGAGTAACTCAGCGTATTCGAAATTTTACCAAGTTTTTTAACATTCTTATATAAATCGCACCCGTTTATCCCCCCGCATACTAAGTTTAATTTGTCTTTTAATTTAATAATTTGCTTTGCAACTGCAAACCTTTGCATGATAGTGATACACGTTGAAATAAAATGTTTAATTCATATATTGCTTATTTTTATAATCAAAACATCAATTAAAAATAAGCAAAATATGCTTTCATTATTCTGAGTTATTTTATCAATGTTACGGTATTAAATGCCGTGACATTACCTCGGATAAAGCACGTGGTATTGATGTATTTATTATTATTCGATTCTAAGCTGTTTCTTATTATATTCCTGAAAATATAATCATACGTGTTACTATAAGGTTGCTTATGTGTTTTTAAACAGGCGAGTCTCCCAGAAGAGTGGTTCTCCAGTTGAATTGCTAGCTTCGTGTTTCGTGTACCCAGCGCCGGCACTATAAATGCTTTCGTTCGCCGCTCAAGGCGGGACTGTCCGTCGCAAGCGCTCTCAGCTCGGCAACCTAGCGCACGTGCACCCAAGAAATCGATAAACAGAATACAATTAATTAAAAGAATTACCATGTATAACGCTGAGGTTTACCACAGGAACAACAGCTTACAAAGAAGGGACGCCTCAGACTGCCTAGAGGAGTACGCGAATAAAATTAAATGGAAAAAGGTCGGTGAAAGAGTAATCGACATTGGCTGTGGGGATGGAACAGTCACAGCTAAGCTGCTGAAGGAGCACATTCCTGACAGCTTTGAAATACTGATCGGCTGCGACATCAACCCGAAGATGGTGGCATTCGCGAATGGCCAGTATAGCGATGCCAAGACGGCCTTCAAGGTTCTGGACATCGGTGGACGCTTGCCTGAAGACTATAAAGGCTCCTTCGACCACGTTTTCTCATTTTACGCTCTCCACTGGGTCCAAAATCAAGAGTGAGTAAACTAATTGTTATGCTAATTAGTTATTTCATTAATAAATCAATACTACTATTCATAATTATCATCTAGCTAGCCCAAATTGAGTAGCATAACAATACTTTAATTGGCAAAACAGCCAACTCCACATTTGGTCAAAATTTTTTTCCAGTTCAGATTTAATTCAACAGTATTTCGAAATTTGCAAAAACTACAACAACAAAATAATTGATTACCACAATATCTATATAGTTACATTTGAGTATACAAAAAATATAGTTACATTTTAAGTGTCTTCTGAAAAATTTGCCCATATGGAGTTAGCTGGTTTGCCAATTAAAATATCGATCAGAATGACGGAAAAATTTTAGTATACATAATAATCATATATTAATATTCGTAATATACTTCATAAATATATAAACAACCATGATTCGAGAACAAAATATGTTTTGTCCATCGAAAACATTTACACTTACCAGGATTCAAACCCAGGACGTCTCGGTCGATAGCCAGCGATCTGACCATTCGATCAAATCGACCAACAATTAATGTTATTAAGTTTAAGCTTATTCTATTTAATATGCATGATTTAGTTTTAATTCTTAGTTTTAAATTAAAAATACATAACAAAATTTTGCTCCGGCAAACGTTGTTTCGCCCTAATCATCTAGAGATATAAAAAAATAACCTACGACCTATTCTCAGACTTAAAAAAATACACAAAAAATTTCATAATAATCGGTCAAGCCGTTTCGGAGGAGTTCTTCAACAAACACTGTGACACGAGATTTTTATATATTACACATTTTAATTTTATGGTATGTAATTTATGTTTAACTACGGTATTTAGAGCGTAATAAGGAAACCAAATGCTATTTAAAACATATCTAATCGGTCACGCAGCACGCTATTACTCTATACCCAGCCTAACTAATGAGAATAGGCGTGAGAAAACTGCAAGCGGAACATTATGTTTTATTTTAAAAGTAATATAAAATTAATCATCTTAAAGTACTCAATATCGGGAGTCATACCTAATCAGTTACTGAGCAATTTGCAAATACTAGACCTACTATAAAGCATTTACTACAACTCAAAAGGCAACTATACTGAATACATGCAATTTTTTTGGGAAATTTTAACAATATGAACATTACTAGGCCGGCAGCCCGTAATTATATTTTAAAATTTTACCAGCACACCTGAGAAAAAAAACGGTAAGAAATATTGGTGCATTACTGTTTTATAACACAAGAATGCTTTCGTATCTCTTAATCTCAAAACAATTTTGTGATAGAGCCAACTTCAATCAACTTTGAAACCAATGTATTTTTAGACCTTTTAGATTATAAGCTTCCCTTAATTATGAATTCCGCTACATTTCGATACAAATTGGAAACCCTTATCATTCTGCTTTGAGCTATATATAATTCGTAAGAACATTACACAGAGTTTATGTGCGTATCTTTGTATAGAAACTCTCTCAACAGTCGTCTTTAGTCTCCCCGTGACCACGGCCGCTATAAACTGATCAAACCGTATAAAATCAGTATGTTCATCCATCAAAAATACACGCGAGTTAAATTCGTTAAGTTATTTTCATTTTTTTTTATTTCAATAATGTTGAAAAATTTGTACAATAGTGATTTGTGCGTGAGTGCAAAGTTGATTTTTAACCGCGTGCTCAATTTTGATGACCGAGCTAGCGAAGGATTCTAAAATTAGAATCCTTCGTTAGCGTTAGCGAGGAGCTTTGCACTCGAGTGCAACACCTCAGCGAGGAAATGGCACAATACAAAAAAAAATCATCCCCTCAGCGAGGAAATGGCAAAACACAAAACAAAATTTACAATCACAACAGTTTCTGTTTTCACCCAGAAACTTCCACAACACCCACCCATCAACCCCAATACACTCTCAACACCTACTGAGACACACCTACAACATTCACCCAGACCCACCCGCAACACACACCCATCCACCCAGAAACATTCACAACGTCCACCCACACACACCCACAACTCACCCACCCTTCTACACCCATAACATTCACACAGACACACCCATACACCAGATGAATCACCCCGGGGTGTCATAAAAGTTACAAAAAACTAAAATTTTTATTACATCACTACATACATACATACATACATAAATCACGCCCATATCCCCGAAGGGGTAGGCAGAGGTGAATTCTCACCCGCGTTTCGCCAATTATATTATGTATACATTTATCGGGCACAAAAGTCGCAGTTCATTGTCAGGACGGTAGTATAAGAGGAACGCTGCTGCCCATTCCTCATCACTGATTTATCCTTAGTCGCCTTGTACGACACCCACGGGAGAGATTTGGGATGGTGACAATTGTATTCTACTCTGCCGTCACCACACGGCTACAATATTACACTACACATTACTACAATATTAATGTAACTAATGTTACAATTTTTTTGCCTTCTATGCTGGCCTGGGAGCGAACAAATAACGTAGAATAGGCCAGCCCCAACTCATCCCATGGGTGTCGTAAAAGTCGACTAAGGGAGATTGCCCGGTGTAGACCAATAAGCACCTTGGGGCACCCGAATGGTGGAGGGCAAACCACACCAACAACAGCGTACCCAAGGAGGGTTGGTGTCAGGCAGGCGGCCGGCTGTAAAACCTAAGCCAAAACCTTGAGCAGTATGGATTGGAATGTTGTCATTCTAATCACTCTCTCCGTTCATGGGTCTCTCGACATGGTCCGTTCCGTCTCTTTTCTATACATTCATTCATCACTAGCACCTTTACGGTGGGATGGATGATATGAATCAAAAGGGAGTGGATGGCTTGATGACGTCTGACATATGAATGGAAGAGGAAACATACTGCGCCGACCCCAGATAGACTGGGAACAGGGCAGGAAGAAGAAGAAGAAGAATGTTACAATTTTAATTGTACCTAATAATAACAATACAACATCGTCTCTTTCAGGGCAGCATTTACGAACATTTACGATATGATGTCGGAAGGCGGCGAGTGCTTCCTCGTATTCATTGCCTTCAGCCCGATATACTCCGCATACCGGACTCTTGCAAAAAGCAATAAGTGGAGCAGCTTGCTTGAAAACCTCGACAGCTTTACATCGCCATACCAAGATTCGCGGGTGAGCCTTATAATAAAATATTTTTTATAGTGTAGATATATCGTATTAAGAAACAAATCGCTCTATTATATTTATAATAAAGCTTAAATAAAAAAAGACAAAATTCATTTAAGTTTGTACCATGTACCATGTACTGGTACTGTGAGAACTATTGATTCATGATAAGTGTATGAAAATCAATTAATAAGTATTCATATAAAAAAGCGTGAAAATAGCAACCGCGAGAGTTTAAAAATCTCAAATAGCTTGTTTTATTTTGTTGGATCTATCTAGTAATTTGGAGCGAAGCACAACTTCAATGTTCATTTGGAACAAACTAAGAATATTTTGGAAAGTGGGACGAAATTCTAGGTCTAACGAAGCACAAACCCTATGGGGATAAATGGGAGTGATTTATGTATGTAGTACAGAAATCAGGGAAGATCTAATGATAAGAATTTTCTTTCTTTCTTTCAAGAATTGAGAAAGAAAATGGTTGCAAGGTTTGCTCATGTAGAGAGAATGACAAAAAGGATTTATATCTCGGAAGTGAATTACAAAATGGGAGTTGGTGGAAGGACTAGGCAGACCTTTATAATCAATTAATTAATTAGATAGGATGAAGCTAAAGAAGTATGTAAGGATCGTAGCAAGTAGAAAGAAGTGATTTCTGCCTACGACTTTGGGAGAAGGCGGAATGTCATCATCATCATCATTACCAGCCCTTTAATGTCCCCACTGCTGGGCCACGGGCCTTCCCTATGGATAGAAGAATATAGGGAGATTGGGCCATAACCCACCACGCTGACCCAGTGCGGGTTGCTGGCTATTAACGACTGCAGATGCAGCCGGGACCACTAGCTTAACGTACCTTCCGAAGCACGGAGGAACTCGCGATAGTGAATTTTTGGTCACCCATCCTATGACCGGCCTTAGCGAACTCGCTTAGGTTACGCGATAGCAGGCCAAGCGCGCCGTGCCACTGCGCTAGCGAGCTCCTCAATGTATATACAAAAATCAAATTAAGGGCCTCCTTGGTCAATAGGTTAAAGCCTGGCAGATTCTAATGTTGTTTCTACGTTTCCAGGAGCCCGAGAAAGAAGTCAGGAAACTAATGAACAAAATAGGATTTTCTGACATTTCGGTCAAATGCCACGACAAGGTCTATGTGTATGATAACACCGAAACAATAAAAGGTAAATTTAAATTGCATAATATGTTTTAAATTAAAAAAATTATTTTACTTATTACTAAAAATCCAATGCTATACCAGCAGTGTTTCATCGTCGGTACCAATTTTTCGGCCTTCCCTATGAATAGCACAATATAGAGAGAATGGGCCTTCTTACGCTGGCTCAGAGTGGATTGATGAGTGGGTATTAACCACTACAGATACAGCCGGGACCAACCGCTTAAAGTGTCTTCCGAAGCACAGAAGAACTCGAGATGTTATATTGTTTTTCGCCCACCAAATCTACATCCTCAAGACTGAGAGGAGAGATAGAGTGCATAATGACTCAAGAATAATTTAATCTCAAACTCACCATCTTATCAAGCAACAACCACAATGCTAACGATTACACGATAAAGTTACTATCATGGGCATAAACTAAGTGATAAGATAACAAATTCCCTCATTCATCAACTTTTAATGCATTTATAACTCATTGTAGAAGAAAACAAAGTAAAGCGAGAACTCTTTTCAAAAGAGCAAATCCTACAACTATTATTTTTTAATCGTCATTGAACACTCTGTAATCTTAACTCGTATTATGTACCTAAGTGATATGAATTTTGTGAGAGTTTCAAAAAGGGGCCTTGTGGTGACGGCAGAGCAACATACAATAATAATTGGCACCATACCCCTCTCTTCCGGGGGTGTCTTACAAGGCGACTAACAACCTTTTGTATATTTTTTCTAACATTTACATTACAATGTTCAAATCAAAATGAAATAATAGTTTCATTAGGCTTATTTCAAAAGCAGTTGCGCTTAAGGAGATATTAAAGCTGAGGTCTCTTCTTTAAAATTACTATTGAAATAATGATAAAGATTATGGACTTACACAGGCCACATAATTCTGCACTCACTCACCAACTCATAGGTGCATAGTTTCGTAGTGAAGTGCTACGAAATAGCTTTTCGTAGCAATTCATATTACTTGTAGTAGGTTTCATGAAATGCTATATTTTACTACTTTACATATTGATTGTATGAATCTTGCCTACTATGTCAATTTTGTCCGTCTATATCTATTCTCTAAACGTAGTGGAAATTTGTCATGAGAAAACTCGTATGTTTGTTGCAAGAATTTGGGAAATTTATTTTTTAATTATACATACATACATACATATATTAATCACGCCTATATCCCCGAAGGGGCAGGCAGAGGTGAACTAGCACCCACGTTTCACCAAATATGTCAGATCCCATTTATCGGGCACAAAAGTCGCAGTACATTGCTAGGTGGTATAAGAGGAACGCTGCTGCCCATTCCTCATCACTGATTGATTTATCCTTAGTCGCCTTGTACGACACCCACGGGAGAGATTTGGGGAGGTGACAATTGTATTCTACTCTGCCGTCACCACACGGCCAATTATACGGCTTAATTATATCATCAGTATATTACTAGGATTAAAAGATTGGAATAAAAATCTGCATTAGGTAAATATTTCTTATACATACATAATTCGCGCCTATTTATCCCCGAAGAAAGAGGTAGAGACGTATTAACCACGTTTTACCAATTAAGTTAGGTCCCATGTAATAAGAGCCTAGCCCATTGCCATCTATGTAGAACGTAAATCGTGCTAGGTTGGTAGGTAAATATTGCTAGGTGGTATAAGAGTAACACTGCTGCCCATAACTCATCGGTGTATTTAAAAGTTAAACCTTAGTCGTCTCGTACGGCACCCGCGGGGGAAATTGGGAGTGGTGACAAATCAACTCTGTATAATTACCCGCTCCGTGGTCTACCGGAATATTAAGGTCCCGAGGTCTCTATTTCGATCCACAGAGGAGTACAAATTAGTACTCGGTTTTGTTTTGTTGTAGGACATTTTTCAAATCCGCCTGGTAAGCCCAGGCAGACTTGAAAAAACCACCATCTCATCAAAAATCTGTAGCCATAATAATAATGTTAACAGCATTATTGTTCAGACAATTTGTGAAGATATGTAAAGATAGCCAGCCTATATGTGGTTGAGAGTTCCAGGTGTAGCTCGATTCTATCTTCGGCCCTTATCGTCACTTAACATCAGGTCAGATGAGGGCCCAGAGCTTCCCTGTCTGGCGTAAAATAAAATAAAAATTATTTATTTACAGGAGCTCTTCAGGCGATCAACCCGTTCCCCATGTCTAGGGATACCTTCGACAATTTCATGCTGGACTACCTAGATGTGCTGCAGGATATGCACCTCATTAACAATGAGTTCGACGGCAGCCCATTTAGCATCAAGACTGATTACAAACTATTAGTAATCCACGGCACTAAGCACACGACATTTGGTAATCACATTGCAAAAATAGAATAATGTTATGTTTTTATGTAAAACAGATTATATCCAGTCCAAATCAGAGACAGAAGGAGAGACAGAATTGCAATTTATGCAATATTTGCCTAATTGTAAGGTTTGGTAGTAACAAAGTTGGGTCAAGGAATTGGAATCTCTGAGGCTTGCTTATGTTGAGTGTATTTCGGTTTTAATAATCAAGACTTGGTTTTGTTTTGGACATTGGTTCACTTACATTGTTGTTCCTTAATGGTTAAATACGTCTAAGGCTGGAGTTCACCAACACATAAAACAGGCGATTATTATTAACCGACGGTTTTTGACATTTTATCGTATGGAAGAACTGTCAAAAACTTGTATCTTTTATTTGCTTGATTTACGCGTTGGTGAACTCGGGCCTAATTATATCTAAAAATTTATCAATTATAATTACTGTTTTTTAAACATAAGACAAAACGTATTTCATGTTAGCACGCTTTGTGTGATAACTGAATATGTGACACAATTTTGCGAAAATCAAGGATTTTACTAGAATTTTCTTTATTTTCCTATATATGTTGTAAATAGCTACATTAACGAAAAATATTTTTTTATGAGGAAGCGTGCAATTATATGACACTTTAAATACTTTTTGTAACCTGTTTTTTTTTAATAATTTATCAAACATTTGTATAATACTGAATTAAGCGAAAATTGTTAATGAATGTTTACAAATTAACAGTTTCGTATGTCGAAAATTTATAATCTCCCAATGTTGCAAGTTTATAGAAATTGACATTAAGCGAAATCTTATCTTGTCTCAGCCTATTATGAAACTTTCTACCAAATGAATTGATTTGCAGAAAAAGTTTTAACAAATCTTTAATATCATTGAAGTGCCGAGTTCAAAGGTTTTTGTTTCTGTTTTGAGTGCATCTATAATTACAGCTTAATTAAGCCTAAGGTCCGAGTTGACCAATACTTAAACAAGTTATTATTATTAAACCGTCGGTTTTTGACATTTATCTGTAAGGAAAAACTGTCGAAAACTGATTATATGATAACCGCCAGTTTTTGACATTTTATCGTATGGAAGAACTGTCAAAAACTGGCGATTATCATTTAATCGCTTGTTTTTCGTGTTGGTGAACTCGAGTCTAACTGCCGCACTTAGAGACGTCAATTAACTTTAATGAGTATTTAATGTCAAAAATTTTCATTCAAATCAAGACCCGGCAAAAATAGAGACTAGTTTTGAATTGTCATTTTTTGACGTTAAGTACTCATTAACGTTATTTGACGTCTCTGAGTGCGGCAGTAAGCAGTGTAACTTACGCCTTAGAAACATGGGAGGCAATACTATTATGCGACCTTCGTAACTCGGTACTTATGTTAAGGCATACAGTTATAGTATAATATTATTTACCAGTGTAAAATTATGCAGGTTCTAATCCGATACTGACTTAATTTTTATGTATATTATTATACATTGCAACTCGTCATAAATATTATAAATATTGCCTTGATATTAATTAATTAAATTAGGTATCAGGTACTTTTCTTAGAGCCCTAATTTTATTAATTTAAAGTTTTATTTTATTTTTTAAATAATATGTGCAAATAAACTTCTTACATGGAATTTACTTCAATGTAATTTCATAAACAAAATATTATTCATACAATAAGATCTTATTGTATTTTTCTCTATTTATTATTGTTAAATAAGATCATATTTCAAATAATATTGATTTATATAGTTATTTTGTTATGATTTCCGAGTATTTGATGCTTAAATTACAGGCCACATTATTTATATTTAATATATTTTTATAAAATTACTAGCTGACTAGCCTACGACCAATTATCAGGCTTCAGTTTAACAAACACTGTGACACGAGATTTTTATATTAGATAACTTCTTTAAACTAATATAGGTAACAATTAAATCTATTTAGGGTTATTTTATAGAGTTTATAAGATTTATTGTTATGTGGTTACCTTCACAGGGACCAATGTACTAATATTATGATAAAATTTGGAAATTTAATTTAATCACGGGTGGTAGTTGGTAGGTAAAATAAAATTATATTTTAATATACAAAAAAGTATTCTTAAATGTGTTTAATTAAACTATATTGCTAAAAAAATATTTTGTAAGGTTATTGTTAGTTGTTAAAAAACTTCATACTTGGGTTAAATAAATACTATTTGACTTAGGTAATATGCCAAAAATAACTAAAAGTTGCATAGTGTTGAAAAAGTATACACAATTCTGTCGAATCAATGCCCACCGAAAGAAATAATTTTAAACTTAAGATTTAACCTATAAGGTTCTTTTTCTTGAATTTTAACTAATTTACAGCAATGAATAGTGTCTTTTAGTTATTTTTAGACATAATTACAAACATGTACAATCGCCTATATAGACCAGTGGTTCCTAAATAGTTTTTTCTACGTGTCACTTCAAGGAAGACCTCAAACTTGCATTTTTTATTTACGGTTCCATAAGTAGAACGTTAAAATAAAAAGGAAACGTTAAATAAAAAATTAAATCAGGTGTATTTCATATTTATTATCATCAAAAGAGATTTTAATGACAGAGAACACATGTTTCATTAATGTGACAAATGTGCACGTTTTCTTTGCACAACTATGAAAAATCTCGTTGCATTTTGGTCAGCTTCAATCTCAAGTCGTCTTCGAGTCTCTAACGCTGTATGCACACGAATCCCGCCGCTTTGATATTGCATTTTTTAATTTTTCATTGTTTTTTAAGGATTTACACGTACCACTAATTGAGAAACACTGGACTAGGCTCGTAAATCATAATTGCATACTTAAAACCATTCTGAATCTCACCAAATGTTTAAAGTTTACTACAAATTAAACAACGGGCCTTCAGAGATATAGTTGTAGCTTCATAATTTGTAAGCTAATTTTTAAATCTAATTTAATATATTTTTTAGTTATTTATTGATTAAATAAGGTTGTGAATTTTATAAAAGGTAAGGAGTAATAATAAATAATTTTAATAAACATAGTAAATATTTTTTTTTTTTATGGACTTTTCTACATCTTCTAAAATAATTAAAAAATTTTCTATTTTTAAATACAAATATACCTACATTAATAGGTAACATGGGCCCTAACATAATTGGCGAAACGTGGGTGATTAATCACCTACCTTTTCAGGCAAAATAGGCGTGATTTACATTTGTATTAAATCTAATCTCTCTTTTTATCTCAGTAGGTATATCCTTTTGTCCATATCTCTTTGATACCTTAAAGTAGGTAACTTGTTATTGTATGCAATTGCATATCAGGAAATTTCTATCTAATTTTTATCAGCATAATTGGTGCATTACTAACTTTTATTGCATCGGTAAATGTTACGCTTCATTTAGTACTATGCTAACTTTTATTTTATATATTGTAGAAAAAATACAATCATAAATGAACAGTAAAAGCGAATATAGTTTATTTTCACAATCAAAACATCAATTAAAAATATGCAAAAATTTGCTTTCATTATTCGGAGGTATTTTATCAATGTTACGGTTACTATTTTGATATTAATTATAAAATTAAAAAATATTGCTGTGACATTACCTAGGATAAGGCACGTGTTATTAATGTATTTACTAATATTCCATTCGATTATATTCCTGACAATATTTATAATCATACGTGTGGCTTTAAGGTTGCTTAAAATGTTTTTAAACAGGCGAGTCTACCAGAAGAGTGCTCCTCCAGTTAAAATGCCCACTATTAAATTGCTACTTGAGTGCGAGCCAGATAAATCTGTGCGCGATGGGTGGCGCTGCTCGCTCACTTTGACACTCCTAGATAAATTAATAGCCGCCGGAATTTTAGTTCCAATTTTGACCACGCGCAGACTTATCGTTCACTATAAACACTATAAATGCTCTCGTTCGCTGCTCAAGGCGGGACTGTCCGTCGCAAGCGCGCTCCGTTCGGCAACCTAGAGCACACGCAACCAAGTAACCGATAACCAGAATACAATAAATAAAAAAAATTAACATGCATAACGCTGAAGTTTACCATAGGAACAACAGCTTACAAAGAAGGGACGCTTCTGATTGCCTAGAGGAGTACGTGAACAAAATAAAATGGAAAAAGGTAGGTGAAAGAGTAATCGACATTGGCTGTGGGGATGGAACCGTCACTGCAAAGCTGCTGAAGGAGCACATTCCTGATGGGTTAGAAATACTGATCGGCTGCGACATCAACCAGAAGATGGTGGCGTTCGCGAATGGCCAGTATAGCGATGCCAAGACGGCCTTCAAGGTTCTGGACATCGGTGGATGCTTGCCTGAAGAGTACAAAGGATCCTTCGACCACGTTTTCTCATTTTACACGCTTCACTGGGTCAAAAATCAAAAGTAAGTAAACTAATTGCTAAGCAATTTAGTAATTTAATTAATAAATCAATTAATATTAATATTTCTTACACTTACACATACATCTAGCTAATTGAGTAGCATAACTTGTGTAATGGATACTAGATGACGGAAATAATGTAGTATCTTACATAATCAGACATATTTGTATTATACTTCATAAACTTATTTAAATGTTAAGTTGTGCAACAAGTTGACGTTTCATTAGAGTTTAAAGAAAACATTATAATTTAAAATCTGTTTGTGCAACAGGCTGTTTGTAACATGTAACACAATTATGAAATAAATAAATAAGCGGCCATGACTTGATAACAAATGTTTGTGATCATTATTTGAAAACATTTGCCCCTACCAGGATTTGAACCCGGGATGGTAAGCCAGCGATCGGACCATTTGACCAAATCGGCCGCAAGCTTATCCTATTTAATACGCATGTTTATATGTTTGCAAAGACTTGTTATCGTAAACCGGAATTGTAAACTGATCAAGACTTCATTATTGCTGATTGCAGTGGAAGCAAAAAAATAATGCAAAATGTGCCAGCCCCGAATCACCTCAGGGGTCACCACACACATCGTAGAAATCAACTGCGGGAGATTCCCTTGTGTTAATACGTTGGGCGCTCGAATACCAAAAGGCAAACCACCAACAACAGCATACTCAAAAAAGACCTCTAAAACCTAAGCTAAGTTCCAATCTAGTAATGTGTCGACACCATTTAATGATACTTAGCATTATCTGACGCGATAATTCTAGATTAAATCAATTTTGAATTATAACATGATAGTGCTCCTATGGCTGTTTATACATACATACATACATAAATCACGCCTATATCCCCAAAGGGGTAGGCAGAGGTGAACTAGCACCCACGTTTCGCCAATTATGTAAGGTACCATGTAATAAGTGGCGAGCCTATTGCCATTTATCGGGCACAAAAGTCGCAGTGCATTGCTATTGGTAGGTGGTATAAGAGGAACGCTGCTGCCCATTCCTCATCACTGATTTATCCTTAGTCGCCTTGTACGACACCCACGGGAGAGATTTGGGGTGGTGACAATTGTATTCTACTCTGCCGTCACCACACGGCATGGCTGTTTATGATTAATATTTAATCGACGTTTAGACACAAAATATTAAAATACATTTTATCTTTTGTAAATACGCATTGTGCAAAGGGCCTAGCCAAGTGGCATATCTATTAGAACACAAAAACAAAACTATGAAACTGACGTATTGTTTTCTCTGTACTACGTCAGTTTCATACATTTTCACCCGTATTCATGAACATTACTATAGAGGTGCGTTAACCCACAGGGTACCAAAAACCTATTTATAGACAAGACAGTGACAAAACGCATTGAAAAATGTCTTACTTCGCAGTGTTGCTTCTTTACTTATAATAGTATTGTTTATGAATACGGGTGTAAGTATTCTATGCGTTTGATAGATTTGGCCACTTGGCTAGGGGGCAGATCATTATGACGGCAACATTATGAAACCAAACCAAGTACAGTGTACAAGAATTAGAATGACAACATTATTTTTCAATCCATACTGCTTAAGGTTTCGGCTTAGGTTTTACAGCTGGCCGCCAGCTTGACACCTAGGCTATTTGGGGATCCTATTGTTGTTTAGGGTGGCATAATCTTACACCCGTATTCATAAACATTACTATGAGGTGCGTTAACGCACCTAAATATATATGTTAGAAAAATTAGTACATAGATTTTTGTGCTTAGAAAAAGAATTTCGAATAATTATGGTCTTGATGCGGGAAACGAACCCGCGGCCGCTGCTATCCGGGCAGGTGCCTGACACTAAAGTGTCTTGGTTGGACGCGTGTTCGTCACAAAAACCTATTCATAGACAATACTTGAGTGACAAAACGATTGAGAAATGTCTTACTTCGCACAGTGTTGCTTCTTTACTTATACAAGTATTGTTGGTGAATACGGGTGTAAGTCGACTTTTACGAAACCCCTGGTGAGCCAGGGATGGCACATTGAGCGTTATTTTTTCGCTCCAAGTGTAAGCATGGAAGAGCGCAAATATAGAATTTGAATACGCTTATTAGCTAGGTTTTAATGAGGAGAAAGCCGGATGAGCTGGATGACTGAAATGATATTAATGATTACAAAGATATTAAAGCAACATGGTGTCTTTCAGGGCAGCATTTACAAACATTTACGAAATGATGTCGGAAGGGGGTGAGTGCTTCCTCATATTCCTTGCCTTCACCCCCATAATTTCCGCGTACCGGATTCTTGCAAAAAGTAATAAGTGGGGCAGCTTGCTTAAAAATATCGAGAGCTTTACATCGCCATACCAAGATTCGCAGGTGAGTGAAACGTTAAATAAAATAAAATTATATATTGTATATCGTATTGATTAAGTAAGCTACACAACATTTATATATTATTCTTAGGAGTACTAAGGAGCAATTCGATGGCGCAGTGGCTTACCGCGCGACAATTGATTGCGTAAACTAAGTTATGGTCGCTAAGGCACCGGCCTTAGCATTGGTTGGATGACGAAAAATAAATAACATCGAGTTCCTCAATACTTCGGAATGTACATTAAGCTGTTGCCCCGGGCTGCATCTGCAGTCGTTAATACCCACCAATCTGCACTGGGGCTTAAGCTTATCCGTCAGTTCGGGATTTTTTGATAACAGATTTTAGACAGGTAGATTCAGTTATTTTTTGTTTCCAGGAACCTGAGAAGGAAGTCAGGAAACTAATGAACCAAATAGGATTCTCTGACATTTCGGTCAAATGCCACGACAAATTCTATGCGTTCGAAAACACCGAGTCAATAAAAGGTAAGTACGATTAAATGGCACAGATAAGGCGCCAGCCTTACGTATGGATGAAAGAATATACGGAGAATAGGCCTTAATAACCACGCTGAATGGATTGGTGGATATTAATTGCAGATACTGCAGATACACCAACCCGCACTGGGCCAGCGTGGTGGGTTATTTTTCCCATTTTCCCTTTATTCTTCCATCCATAGGGAAAGCCTGTGCCCCAGCAGTGAGGATATTAAAATGCTGGTGATGATGACGATGAACTGCAAATACAGCCGGGACCAACTGCTTAACGTGCCTTCCGAAGCACTGAAGAACTCAAAACGATATAAGAAGTAAAATAAACAACTATTTATTTATGTAAACTATTGCAAGCGCAAAAGCCTTTTTTATCCGCTAGAGGTTAAAGTAAATTCGAATTTAGTACATCGTGTGCAGTGAGTTTGTGAATTGAAAATATCATTAAACCTATTTAATTATACCTCTATGGTGCCGAATTTATCAGGCAACCTTTTTTAATTTGTTAAAAACTCAGGCTCAGAACCTTCTTAGTGTATTTTTTTTTTAATTTGCTTTGCGCGCGCCATTTTCTTTTCACGTCATAAATTGTTAAAATCTGGAGTTACGACTTTCCGAGACGATCAATCGGCTTGGCGTCAATCACGTAGATTTTTGAGCTTGTTTCAAATATTTTGATCGTCTACAACGCTTGCTTGAGTCAAGCATTTAAGTGTTAGTTAGTATTTAAGTGCATTTGAGTGTAAGTTATATGTCAATTTGATTTGTTTAACCTAAGAACGGAACAGAATACATAGAAAATCAACGTGTTTGACTCAAGCTGATTGACCGTCTCAGACGATTAATATTTAACATTTCCTCGCTGAGGTGGGATGAAAAGTTACGTATTGCACTCGAGTGCAAAGATTTTTCATCTCGTGCTCTTTTGATTCCCTCGCTAACGCTCAGGATTCTAATTTTTCTTTCCTTGAATCCTTCGCTAGCTCGGTCATCAAAATTAAGCACGCGGTAAAAAAGCAACTTTGCACTCACGTATAACAAATAACTATTATTTTACAGAAGCTGTTCGGGCAATTAACCCCTTCCCCATGTCTAAGGATACCTTCGACAATTTCATGCTAGAATACCTGGATGTGCTGCAGGATCTGCACCTCATTAACAAGGAGTACGATGGTAGCACAGTTAGCGTCAAGACTGATTACAAACTATTAGTAATTCACGGTACTAAGCACACATCAGTTGGTAATCACATTGCGAAAATAGAATAATGTGATTTTTGTTTATGTAAAACAGTTCTTATCCACTCCTACACACACACAGTTTTGCGATTAATGCAAAATGTCTGCCTATAGTCCGATACCTTCGTGCGCGACCCTCCTGCGGTATGAGGGACGGTGGCGGGGACTAAAGACGTTAGCTGGGGCGGGTGATGCGGGGAGGAGGGTCGCGCACGAAGTTGTCGGACTATAATTGTAAGGTGTGGTAGTAATAAAGTTGGGTCAAGGAATTAGAATCTCTAAGGCTTGCTTATCTTGAGTGTATTTCGGTTTTAATAATCAATATTAGGTTTTGTTTTGGACATTGGTACATCCATATACAGCCGGTTGCACAAACAGATTTTAAATTATAATGTTTTCTTTAAACTCTAATGAAACGTCAACTTGTTGCACAAAACTCAAATTAGCAAAATTTTTAATGCTCTTTTTATTCTTTTTCATTCTTGCACATTAGCAAGTCATTGTTTTTCCTTTATGGTTAAATACGTCCAATTATATCTGAAAATTTACCAATTATCTTACTAGAATCTGCTGAATGCAATTTTTTTAAACATAAGCAAAACGTATTGCAAATTAGCACGCTTTGTGTGAAAACTGAATATGTGACACAATGTTGCGATAATCAAGGATTTTACTAGAATTTTCTTTAATTTTCCTATAGATTGCTGTAGATAGCTACATTACCGAAAAATCTTTTTTATGGGGAAGCGTGCAATTGTATGACACTTTAAATACTTTTTGTAACCTGTTTTAGTTCTAATGATTAAAATTTAATTTGTATAATACTGAAATATGCAAAAATTGTAAATGAATGTTCAAAATTGATAGTTTCGTATATAATATAATTAAGATAATTTATGATTAATCGCCCAATGTTGGAAGTGTATAGAAATTAAAATTTAACGAAATCTTATCTTGTCTCTATCCATCATGAACCTTTCTACCAAATCATAGATTTGCAGAAATAGTTTATGCAAATGTTAAAGGTAGTCAATGCAGTGCCGAGTTCAGAGGTTTAAGTTTCTGTTTTCAGTGTATATTGTAACTACAGTCTAATTAAACCTAAGCAATGTAATATTACGCCTTAGAAAAATGTGAAGCAATATTATTATGTGCCCTCGGTAGCTCGATACTAGGTTAAAGCGTTAAAAATATATGCAAACAGGTTGCAAAAGGGATATAGGCAGAGCAGAATACAGTTGTCACCACCCCCATCGCTCCCGTGGGTGTCGTACAAGGCGACATCAAATGGTTAAAGTTTACTACAAATTAAACAACGGTCCGTAAGAGATGGTTGTAGCTTATTCTTTTGTAAGCTATTTTTTAAATCTTATTGGATATATTTTTTTAACTATTTATTGAATAAATAAGGTTGTGAATTTTAGAAAAGTTAATGAGTAATAATAAACAAATATAATAAACATTATATTAGTAGTTTTATTTTAATCGATGCATGAAGAATTATTTATGGTCTCTTTTTACACTCAGCTCGCAAAAAGGTTTTGATTGCGTCGGATATACAAGTTGTTTCTTCACCCTAGACACTTTTGTTCATGAATGTACAAATATCTCAAATAATACAATACATTTGACCTTTTTTTCAAGCGGGATAAGTTGACTAAAGAAAAAGAATAAAAATATTCATGTGGGCAACTTATCCTGCGGGATAAGTTGACCAAAGCCTCATAAAAACCTTTTTCCGTTTGATATTTATCGTATTTTTTTAAACACTACTGCACGTAGACTCAATTTTGTCTTATGGTGGGTCCCAATATTCTATCTATGTAGAGTTAAAAGTAATCTTACTAAAGTTTAGCTGCTTGGCATTTTTTGTTATATTAGAAGTTGCTAAGCAACTAAGCAATAGTACGTCTATCTTCAACTGTTTCTAGAATATTGGGACCCGCGATAGACTAATATTCTAAGATCAAGGTATCAAGGAACAAAATTAGGCAATTGTCATATTTTTTAAACCTCCCATTTAATAGTTATTTGTTGTGCGTGAGTGCAAAGTTGTTTTTTAACCGCGTGCTCTATTTTAATGATCGAGCTAGCGAAGGATTCTAAAATTGAATCAAGAGCGTAGCGAGTGATTTAAAAATTAGAATCCTGAGCGATAGCGAGGGAATCAAAAGAGGACAAGGTGAAAACACACCCACAATACTCACCCATCCATTCAGACACACCTACAAAACACCCATTCACCCAGACACACCCACAAAACACTCAATCACCTAGACACACCCACAAAATACCCATTCACACAGACACACTTCCAACACCCACCCATCCACCCAGCCACACCCGCAACATTCATCCAGACACACCTGTAAGTACCTAATAAAAATTACCGTCCCTAGTTCCGAGACGGTCAATCAGCTTGAGTCAAGCATGTTGATTTTTTGTATGTTTTTGTTCCGTTGCTAGCGTAAACAAATCAAACAGACCTAAAAAGCTTTTAAATGCTTGACTCAAGCATCAAGCAAGCGTTGTGGACGATCAAAATGTTTAAGGCAAGATTGACGCCAAGCTGATTGACCGTCACGGAACTCCTAGGTTTTAACAAATTTATAACGTGGAAAGAAAATGGCGCGCGCAAAGCAAATTACAAAAAAAGGACACCAAGAAGATTCCGAGTCTGAGTTTTTAACAAATTAAAATAGGTTGCATGATAATTTCGGCACCATGGAGGAAGAAATAAATAGGTATAGTGATGTTTTGAATTCACAAACTCATTGCACACGATGTTCTAAATTCAAATTTACTTTATCCTCTAGAAGATAAAAACGGCTTTTGCACTCAGATATCGAAGAGCAAAAACGGTTTTTCCGAGATGGTGGGATGAAAAAGTAAATTTTTGATAATGTCACACAGCTACAGGGAGCTGTCATCGAACAAATAAACGAATTGACGGAGTATAGCTTCGTGTTCACCCAGCGCCGCCACTATAAATGCGTTCGTTCGCCTCTCAAGGCGGGACTGTCCGTCGCAAGCGCGCTCAGCTCGGCAACATAGCGCACGCGCACCCAAGTAATCGATAACCAGAATACAATTAATACTAAAAAATAGCATGTATAATGCTGAGGTTTCCAACAAGAACAACAACTTACAAATAAGGGACGCCTCAGATTGCCTAGAGGAGTACGCGGACAAAATTAAATGGAAAAAGGTAGGTGAAAGGGTAATCGACATTGGCTGCGGGGATGGAACCACGACAGCAAAGCTACTGAAAGAGCATATTCCTGACAGCTATGAAATACTGATCGGCTGCGACATCAGCCCGAAGATGGTGGCGTTCGCGAATGGCCAGTATAGCGATGCCAAGACGGCCTTTAAGGTTCTGGACATCGGTGGACGCTTGCCTGAAGAGTACAAAGGCTCCTTTGACCACGTGTTCTCATTTTTCGCGCTCCATTGGGTCCAAGATCAGGAGTAAGTAAAGCTATTATTATGCAAATAAATTTTATAATTAATTCATAAATAAATATTTCTTACACTCACCTAACATCTAGCCTAAAGTGAGAAGCATAAGCACTTGTGTTAAGGATACTAGAAGACATAAGTATACATGATAATCATATATAAATATTTGTAATATAATTCATAAACATAATAAACAACTTAACTAAATAAATAAATAACCCTGGGGCGCTCCAGACGGTAAAGAGCGAACCACCTACAACAGCATACAAAGGCTGTAATATCTAAGAAATGTGTCGAAACCATTTAATTATACATAGCTATAACTGAAGCTATAATCAAAGATTCAATCAATTTCGAAATACAACATGATAATGCTTCGTTGAAATGTAATTCTGGCTGTTAATATTTAATCAATGATTTCGTCACAATATAATGTACATGCATTTTATCTTTTTATAATTATATGACCATGATGGGAGGCCGATAAAGAGAGAGATTGAAGTTGGGATTTCAATCCATACTGTTCAAGGTTTCGGTTTAGGTTTTACAGTTGACCACCCGCTTGACTCAAACACTCTTTGGGTATTTGGCGAGCCATCCACTAACTAACGGGTACATGAATCGCAGTTTATTGCTAGGTGGTATGAGATGAACCCTGCTGTCCATTAGTCGTCGCTTTCTTTAACCTTAGTCTTCTCGTATGCCACCCGAGAAATGGGGGTAGTGACAATTTAATTCCGTGCCGTTGACACACGATAGATCCCAAACTTGAAATTTCAATAGGGGAACGAATTTTTATACCAATGAATGCTTAAGGTTTTAATGAGGAGAAAGCTATATAAGCTGGAGGCCTTAAATTGCAATATTCACTAACGCCGGTCATAGACGGTTTTGGAAAAAAAATTGCTTAAACTATATTTATGTTAATAATGATATTAATCCAACATCATCTCTTTCAGGGCAGCATTTAGAAACGTTTACGAAATGATGTCGGAAGGCGGTGAGTGCTTCCTCGTGCTCATTGCATTCAGCCCATATTACTCCGCATACCGGATTATTGCAAAAAGCAATAAGTGGAGCAGCTTGCTTGGAAACGTCGAGAGTTTTATAACGCCCTACCAAGATACACAGGTAAGCCAAAACAAATTAAATAAGAGAAAGGGATGCTCGCATCGTTACTTGTTCACGTAGAAAGAATGAATGAAAGGAGAATGAAAAAAAGGATTTATTTGTCGGAAGCGTATGGAGAAATGGGAAAGGGAAGGCCTTGTAGGCGAATCTTTTATAATCAAATTGAAAGTCGAGAGTAACCGGAACCGACGGGCGTGCATGAAGACAGTAATGAGATTGGGTGAAGCGAAAGAAGTATGTAAGGATCGTAGCAAGTGGAAAGAAGTGATCTCTGCCCACCCCTGCCGGAGATAAAATTAAATACCTATAGGCAACAGATTACGAGGTGCATTCAATGGTTTTTTGTTTCCAGGATCCCGTGAAAGAAGTCAGGAAACTAATGAACAAAATAGGATTCTCTGACATTTCGGTCAAATGCCACGACAAATTGTATGTGTACGATAACACCGAAGCAATAAAAGGTTTTTAAATTAATGTTTCCACTTCTTAAGTTAAATTCCATGTCATAAGTGGCGAACATATTACCATCTATCAGGCACGTAAATCGTAGTATTTTGCTAGGTGGTATACGACGAACGCTGCTGGCATTAGGGCCGGTTTTTGATGCATAGTTAACTTAACCAATTGTTAAAATTTGTTACTAATGGTTAAAATATATCAGTCTGATATTGTTAAAGCTTCAGACGGGCTATACTTTTGGTGAAATATGTGGCTACAACATTGGCGACTGTATCCTGGCAATACAATAAAACATTTTAATGCAGCATATGGCTGGAAAATGTATATCTCGGCATTATATCATTGGCTAGTATGGCTACAATGGCTGACGAACTCATATGCGTTGCAGCAGCTTACATTGTTTTAAAAGCAACGTTTAATCTGTATTTGTATGTTCAGCATTCCACATTCCACAATTGAGGGTAAAATTACACTCACTTCATTGATGTAATCAATTATTTTTGCATTTGACCGGTCCGTATTTTAATTTATAATGTTAACTATGCATCAAAAAACCGGCCCTTAGTCGCCTTTTGGAAAAGATTGGAGGTGGTGACAAATGCATACATACATACATAAATCACGCATATATCCCCGAAGGGGCAGGCAGAGGTGAACAAGCACCCACGTTACGCCAATAATGTTAGGTCCCATATAATTATGTGGCGAGCCCATTGCCATCCACATCGGGCACAAAAGTCGAAGTACATTAATAGGCGGTATAAGAGGAACGCTGCTGCCCATACTTCATTACTGCTTTATCCTTAGTCGCCTTGTACGATACCCACGGGAGAGATTTGGGTGACAAGTCCACTCTGTCTTTACATACATACATAAATCACGCCCCTATATATCCCCGAAGGGGTAGGCAGAGGTGAACTAGCACTCTGTCTTTAACGCTTACTGAAATATTATTTTCTTTATTTACAGAAGCTCTTAGGGCGATTAGCCCGTTTCAGATGTCTAAGGATGCCTTCGACAATTTCATGCTGGACTACTTGGAGGTGCTGAAGAATATATGCCTTGTTAACAAGGAGTCCGACGGCGAACCAGTTAGCATCAAGAAGGATTACAAACTATTAGTAATCCACGGTACTAAAAGATGTTAGAGATGTAGTTTACTTAGGGCCCATCACAATCGACGGGTAAGTTCTGGATAGCTTACTTCGCAGATCATTTGACAGTTGTAATATGAATTAGATGTCAATTGAACTGCCAAGTAAGCTATTCAGAACTTACCCGTTGATCGTGAAACAGGCCCTTAAACATATTCCTCAAGAAATGTGTTATTAATTAGTAATTTAATATTCTGTTTATTATTGAAAAGGTTATGTTTCAAATAATGTTATTCTTCTCCCTTAATATATTTTATGATGATTATGTACTTCATAAAGTATAACATATTAAGTGTTAAAGTTTACTACAAATTAAACAACGGGCGTTAAGATATAGTTGAAGCTTTCTTAAACAAAGGCACAATTTTAAATAATTTAATATAATTTTGTTTGGTTAAATTAATTTTATTGTCATACTGATTAAATAAGGTTGTGATTTTTAGGAAAAGTAAAGAGTATTAATAAATTATTATAATTAAATTATCTTCTTCTCCCTGCCCTATTCCCAGTCTATCTGAGATCGGCGCACTGTGTTTTCTCTTCCATTCATATCGGTCAGACGTCATCAAGTCATCCACACCCTATGATTCATATCACCATATCAAAATAGGCAGACGGTCCATATCGAGAGAGCGATGAACGGAGAGATTGATTGGGATGACAACATTCTAATCCTTACTGCTCAAGGTTTTGGCTCAGGTTTTACAGCCGGCCGCCTGACTGACTCCAACCCTCTTTGTGTATGCTGTTGTTGGTGGTTTGCTCTCCACCATTTGGTTGCCGAAATGTGAGTTTTGGATGGCAGGTTTTATATGATTGTTACACTCCCAGGCAAGCATAGCAGCTAAAGATGCAGGATTGATTGCGAAATCTGGATTTAATGGTGACTTGAAATATACTTACTTCAAAACTAGAATAAGCTTATTGTCACAAGAATTGTTGAGACCGTGAGATATGGATCCGAGTCCAATGTATTACAACATCCAATCAAACATCCAATGTAACATCCAATGTAACATCCAATGTAACATCCAATGTATTTCTACTGATTTATCTTTTAAATCAAATGCTTTACTTTTTGCCATGAGACTGTACCATTTTTATGAGTTCTGTTGGGAATAATTTTTATTACGTTGAATAAAAATGAAAATATGAACATTATATTATAATGAATTTATAATTTTTTATTAAAAGAACTTTTTTACCTGTAAAGTAATGAAAAAAGATTATTTCAATTATTACAACTAAGTCTTCTTTTCGAACAGCAAATTATAAGAGAAACATAAAACATTGCCTCTCTGTCCCACAGCTACTAATCTGTAGAATAGATCTCCATAGAAGAAAGAACCTCCGTGAAATTTGTGAACTACCTGGGTTATGTTGAACGTCATTGGATATGTACCCTGAAAATTTTAAATAAACAATATACAGGTGTAACAGAAAGTTACAGTCATATTTAAAAGATACCCCCGAATACAGAAACGCAGAAAGTTTGATTCCTGCTTAACATTTAAGTATTGTCAAAATTTACGTTTTTCCATACAAATTCTGACAGGTAATGTCCACTTAACTTTTTAAGCAGTCCCCTAAATTTGAGTAGCGTTTCTGTATTCGGGGGTTATTCAGGCTATCAAGCTGAACAACGTTCGCTAAGAGACCAAAATCGAAATCTCAGAAAAAAAAATCACTTCCCCATACCGAGAACCAACTGACATCAATTTGTACGGGGGAGTGTTTATTGTTAACTGAGATTTCGATTTTGGTCCCTTAGCGCAAGTTGTTCACTTGAATAGCCTGAATAACCCCTTTAAATATGACTGCATATCTCTGTTACTCCTTGTATTTTATGCATCTACAAGAAATACGCAAGGCTGAGATTAGGTATACAAGGGAATAGCAGTTAACAATAAATATAATTATTTTAGCCTTATACACACTCAATAAACTCCATGATATTGACGAGACCACTTTTAACAATGGAATACAAATAATTTTTTCATTGCCAGTTGTTTTCAATAAATTTTCGTTTATGTTAAAACCGGCAACTATTAATGATTAATTATTAAATCAATTAATTAAATCTCATTTATGAAGTGGTAGTAAGGCTAGCAAAAATAAATATTTACTTATTTAGTATGCGTCATAGGTTTCCCCTATGATCAATCTATTGATATATTATTGATATTATTTAAGATCAATCTACAATTATACACATAATTATATACCATTAATATAAGATCAATTTACAATTATACACAAACCTTTTTGACGAGACAATTACGGCCTGGCTTGAGAACGGATTTCAAGTGATCAATAAATATTAAGTGTTGACAAGGCCGTGTAGTTACATATCGCCAAAGCTCATTTTTTGGGTCGAACGACTTAGTATATACTAGAACTTGTGCCTTAAATGGAAAAATGGGAAAATATGTATTACCCTAGTAATAATTTCATCCAAATTTATGGCCATTATATTCCAAGTTTACGGGTGAACAGGGTATTAATATACTGTTGCTTGCACAAAGGGGGTTAGTGTTACCCAAAGAGTTAACTACAACATCATTAACAGTAGCAAAGTCGGATCTTACGGAATTTATTCCCCCATAATATAAAACATGAACCCTCAAGACAGAGTTAGTCTCCATTTTAAACAACCCCTTCGGGGATATAGGCGTGATTTAAGTATGTATGTGTGTTTACCATTCCAACATATTACCTATTTTACTCAAAACACTAATTTCACTTTACGCCTTTTTAGGTTATGACACGAACCTTAACTAAAACACACTCAGATCACAAGACATAATTTACTAACTTCTATTACAAGGTGTAATAGAAGTCAGTAAATTATGTCTTAGTTTGTAGCTACTTGCTTACCGGATCTTACCAGCAGACTTACCTTAGCAATATTCGTGTCTTCCAGGAAAGTTATGTTAATGGCAACATGATTGGCATTGCTAATCCAAATATTCGTTGTAGTAGAGTTTCTTACTTTTGGACCACGGCACTGAGTAGCTGACTTTAATTGGAGCTTGTAAGGACCCTATAATATTAAAACTACATTTATATAGGGGAAAGCAGCCCAAACCGGGTATACTACCTAAAAAGGGACAGTATCTTATAAAAGTGCCGTGTGGTGACGGCAGAGTAGAATACAATTGTCACCACCCCAAATCTCTCCCGTGGGTGTCGTACGAGGCGACTAAGGATAAATCAGTGATGAGGAATGGGCAGCAGCGTTCCTCTTATACCACCTAGCAATGTACTGCGACACTTTTGTGCCCGATATATGGCAATAGGCTCGCCACCTATTACATGGGACCTAACATAATTGGCGAAACGTGGGTGCTAGTTCACCTCTGCCTACCCCTTCGGGGATATAGGCGTGATTTATGTATGTATGTATGTATCTTATGAAAAATATGATAAAGGAAATATGACTTTTCCGTCAGTTTCGGTGTCAACTTCCTTGATAGGACAAGTGGAAATTTAAGTCCCATCTGTCCCTTTAATAATATTTTATATACAAGAGTACCAGCTTTACACGGTATACCCGCTTTCGGCTAATTTTGTTCATAATTAAAAAGGATTTTTTTGGATAACATTACATTACAGTCACCCAAAAAGGGTTGGTGTCAATTCCGCTGTAATGGATGATATGAATCAAAAGGAGTTGATGGCCTGATGACGTCTGACCGATAAAAATGAAAGAGAAAACATACTGCGCCGACCCCAGATAAACTAGCAACAGGGCAGAAAGAAGAAGAAGAATTAAGAGGATATTTTTTATATTATTTGGAATAATAAGCACTTGTTAAATAATGTATTTTGAACAATGATAGTTTCTTACAGGCTGTATGTTGTACCATTATATCCGTAAGTTAGTAATAATAAAGTAATCATTAGCAAATATAATAAAGCTACTTACAAAATTATCAGAATTAACTGCAATTGACTTTATCTGAGCATCTGTAGAATTGTTCATTAATATCATTAAAATGAATGTAGCAGTAATTTGAATATTCATGGACATTATTTTAACTATTATATTACAACAGTACATTAGACAACACCCAGCAAACATACATGAAAACTGATTCTGTGACAATGACTCTAAATGGATTTGTAATGACTGAATTGAGAGTCGTTACGTAGAATTTAATATTTGGTAAGCCCAAAAGAGTGATCATAATCTGTCTGTGATAATATCACAGACATATTATTATGATCCAAAAATGTGTTTATACTAATATAATATATTAGTATACAGATTTTTGAACTTTGACATTATACCGTAATAGTGTAGCGTAGCTTTATAATAGTTATTTGTTGTGCGTGAGTGCAAAGTTGTTTTTTAACCGCGTGCTCAATTTTGATGACCGAGCTAGCGAAGGACTCTAAAATTGAATCACGAGCGTAGCGAGTGATTCAAAAATTAGAATCCTGAGCGTTAGCGAGGGAATCAAAAGAGCACAAGATGAAAAATCTTTGCACTCGAGTGCAACACGTAACTTTTCATCCCCCCCAACGAGGAAATTGCAAAATACAAAAAAAAATACAATCACAACAGTCTTCCAGGAAAGTTATGTTAATGGCAACATGATTGGCATTGCTAATCCAAATATTCGTTGTAGTAGAGTTTCTTACTTTTGGACCACGGCACTGAGTAGCTGACTTTAATTGGAGCTTGTAAGGACCCTATAATATTAAAACTACATTTATATAGGGGAAAGCAGCCCAAACCGGGTATACTACCTAAAAAGGGACAGTATCTTATAAAAGTGCCGTGTGGTGACGGCAGAGTAGAATACAATTGTCACCACCCCAAATCTCTCCCGTGGGTGTCGTACGAGGCGACTAAGGATAAATCAGTGATGAGGAATGGGCAGCAGCGTTCCTCTTATACCACCTAGCAATGTACTGCGACACTTTTGTGCCCGATATATGGCAATAGGCTCGCCACCTATTACATGGGACCTAACATAATTGGCGAAACGTGGGTGCTAGTTCACCTCTGCCTACCCCTTCGGGGATATAGGCGTGATTTATGTATGTATGTATGTATCTTATGAAAAATATGATAAAGGAAATATGACTTTTCCGTCAGTTTCGGTGTCAACTTCCTTGATAGGACAAGTGGAAATTTAAGTCCCATCTGTCCCTTTAATAATATTTTATATACAAGAGTACCAGCTTTACACGGTATACCCGCTTTCGGCTAATTTTGTTCATAATTAAAAAGGATTTTTTTGGATAACATTACATTACAGTCACCCAAAAAGGGTTGGTGTCAATTCCGCTGTAATGGATGATATGAATCAAAAGGAGTTGATGGCCTGATGACGTCTGACCGATAAAAATGAAAGAGAAAACATACTGCGCCGACCCCAGATAAACTAGCAACAGGGCAGAAAGAAGAAGAAGAATTAAGAGGATATTTTTTATATTATTTGGAATAATAAGCACTTGTTAAATAATGTATTTTGAACAATGATAGTTACTTACAGGCTGTATGTTGTACCATTATATCCGTAAGTTAGTAATAATAAAGTAATCATTAGCAAATATAATAAAGCTACTTACAAAATTATCAGAATTAACTGCAATTGACTTTATCTGAGCATCTGTAGAATTGTTCATTAATATCATTAAAATGAATGTAGCAGTAATTTGAATATTCATGGACATTATTTTAACTATTATATTACAACAGTACATTAGACAACACCCAGCAAACATACATGAAAACTGATTCTGTGACAATGACTCTAAATGGATTTGTAATGACTGAATTGAGAGTCGTTACGTAGAATTTAATATTTGGTAAGCCCAAAAGAGTGATCATAATCTGTCTGTGATAATATCACAGACATATTATTATGATCCAAAAATGTGTTTATACTAATATAATATATTAGTATACAGATTTTTGAACTTTGACATTATACCGTAATAGTGTAGCGTAGCTTTATAATAGTTATTTGTTGTGCGTGAGTGCAAAGTTGTTTTTTAACCGCGTGCTCAATTTTGATGACCGAGCTAGCGAAGGACTCTAAAATTGAATCACGAGCGTAGCGAGTGATTCAAAAATTAGAATCCTGAGCGTTAGCGAGGGAATCAAAAGAGCACAAGATGAAAAATCTTTGCACTCGAGTGCAACACGTAACTTTTCATCCCCCCCAACGAGGAAATTGCAAAATACAAAAAAAAATACAATCACAACAGTTTCTGTTTTCACCCAGAAACTTCCACAACACCCTCCCATTAACCCAAACACACTCAACACCCACCCAGAAACACCCACAATATTCACACCCGCAATACACACCCATCCACTCAGACACACCCAAAAAACACCCATTCACCCAGAAACACCCACAAAACACCCATTCACCCAGAAAAACCCACAAAACACCCATTCACCCAGAAACACCCATAAAACACCCATTTACCCAGAAACACCCAAAAAACACCCATTCACCCAGAAACACACACAAAACATCCATTCAACCAGAAACACCCATTCACTCAGAAACACCCACAAAACACCCATTCACCCAGAAACACCCACAAAACACCCATTCCCTGAGAAACACCCACAAAACACCGATTAACCCAGAAACACCCAAAAAACACCCATTCACCCAGAAACACCTACAAAACACCCAATCACACCCAAAAAACACTCAATCACCCAGAAACACCCACAATTCTCACCCATCCATTCAGACACACCCACAAAAACCCATTCACCTAGACACACCCTCAAAACACCCATTCACCCAGACACACCTCCAACAGCCACCCATCCACCCAGCCACACCCGCAACATTCATCCAGACACACCTGTAAGTACCTAATAAAAATTACCGTCCCTAATGGAGTTCCGAGACGGTCAATCAGCTTGAGTCAAGCACGTTGATTTTCTGTATGTTTTTGTTCCGTTGCTAGCGTAAACAAATCAAACAGACCTAAAAAGCTTTTAAATGCTTGACTCAAGCATCAAGCAAGCGTTGTAGACGATCAAAATGTTTAAAGCAAGATTGACGCCAAGCTGATTGACCGTCACGGAACTCCTAGGTTTTTACAAATTTATGACGTGATAAGAAAATGGCGCGCGCAAAGCAAATTACAAAAAAGTACACCAAGAAGGTTCCCAGTCTAAGTTTTCGACAAATTAAAATAGGTTTCATGATAATTTCGGTTTCGGCCATGGAGGTAGAAATAAATAGGTATAATGATGTTTTGAATTCACAAACTCATTGCACACGATGTTCTAAATTCAAATTTACTTTATCCTCTAGAGGAAAAAACGGCCTTTGCACTCAGATATCGAAGAGCAAAAACGCTTTTTCCGAGATGGTGGGATGAAAATAGGTAATAAAAGATTGTAAATGGGGATGAAAAATATTAGACAACTTATTTGAATATAGTAAAATTTTTAATACTGTGAAAACAATGGACACATTAATTCAATTTTTTTTTCCTATACGTTAACACTGAAGATAAGCAAATCACATTTTTCTTTTTCGAATACAGCGATGTTTTAAAAATGTAAGTTCCATAAAAAAAGGAATTACCAATAACTTTTTCCATAGTTTCCATTCCGGCTTCGATACTGCGGTCTCCCTGTAAAAAGGTGAAAATGCTTTTAATTATTATTTCTAACCACCAAAAATCTTTGTACTAATTTTTCTAACATTTATTATAATGTTAAAATTAAAATCGAATAGTTTATAAAGCAAACCCAAGTTTAACCGAACGCACGATATTTGTAAAAATATTTGCTTTGGAATGTTTGAAATTTATTTCTACATTGCGAGGGTAGCCGTTGGCTTACAACGTGAAGTGTAAAGGTTAGAAGAATTTCGGCAAGTTAATTGGTGTCTTGGGTGGCCGAGCGGTCAGGCACCTGCCCGGATAGCAGCGGACGCGGGTTCGATTCCCGCCTCAAGACCATAATTTTTCGAAATTCTTTTTCTAACCACCAAAAATCTTTGTAATTATTATTCCATTATGATAATATCATACAGTAATGATTTTTAATTTTAATTTTATATAGGAATCAAAATTGTGGTTAGAAAAAGTTCGGAAAATTATAGTCTAACTGCCGCACTCAGAGACGTCAAATAACGTTAATGAGTACTTAACGTCAAAAAATTACAATTCAAAACTAGTCGCTATACTTGCAGGGTCTAGATTTGAATGAAAATGTTTGACATTAAATACTCATTAAAGTTAATTGACGTCTCTGAGTGCGGCAGTTAATGCGGGAATACGGCCGAGTGGTATAGGCATCTGTCCGAAATGCAGAGGACGTGGGTTCGTTTCCCGCATCAAGACTATAATTTTTCGAAATTTTTCTAACCAAAATTTTCGTGTGGTGACGGCAGCGTAGAATACAATTGTCACCACCCCAAATCTCTCCCGTGGGTGTCGTACAAGGCGACTAAGGATAAATCAATGATGAGGAATGGGCAGCAGCGTTCCTCTTGTACCATCTAGCAATAGCAATGTACTGCGACTTTTGTGCCCGATAAATGGCAATAGGCTCACCACCTATTACATGGGACCTAACATAATTGGCGAAATGTGGGTGCTAGTTCACCTCTGCCTACCCCTTTGGCCCCCCAAAGGGGTAGGCAGAGGTGAACTAGCATAGGCGTGATTTATGTATGTATGTATGTAAAATTTTCTTGTTATCAGTCAGGAAAACTTTAGTAAAATGTTTAAGATACCATTGCGTGTCACAGAAGCTTTTGGGCTACACTATAATGAAAATCTATCAGCACTTATATTATGTGAACACAAAATTCCGAAAGAAATATTTGTTTCAAATTACTAACAACCTGTAAATCAGTGATCTTTTAATAAAAAATATATATGCGTACTTTAAGAAAAATGCAATCCCTGTTGTTGGTCATTTCAATTAGCAATATGGACAAAGCGAAATGTTGGCATGGCCTGTCGATATTGTAATGCCATAACAGTTTTTTCTGATGGTTTTCTTCATTATAGACACTTATCTTGATCTGAAATAAAAAAGACAGGTTCAGTTGAACTAGCGATGTCTCTTTTCCTCGCATTCAAAATCATGTTTGTGAGACGAAGACAAAACACTGACTAACTACTCAAGGCTTATACTGTGTTTATTAGTGAGGCCGCTAGGTTGCTCCGGGAACCGGTAACAAGCTCCAACGTGGCTCTATTGCGAACTTAATCTCCTCCATAGTTTTTATTTTTAAATATAAATAAATGACCATAGATCATCTGTCTGCGAGCGCGTCCTTAAACAAACTGCGCTTCTCTTTGTGTTTCCACTAAATACCGACATGATTGCCAAATGCGTTCGCACATAGATGGTTCGAACCGTTGTTGATTCGCGGTTGAGCAAGAGGATTGCTAACCTAAATGTATACCTATTACGTACCTACCTTTAGTATTTCAGAAATGTTTCCCGAAATCGAGATTTATTTTTCTATGGATTAGGTACATATATTTCTTTGTATTGATCGTCCTTTTAATACCTTACCTGCCGCGGTGCAGGTCTTCCGTACGGATAGAATATGCGGAGAAAACGCTGTACCTAACTGTTATTAGTATCTATGTCCATATATATTATATTATGTGACTTTCAAAGCACAAAGAAAGATAGCTATCTTCGTGCTTCGGAAGGCCCATAAATCCCGGCAATTGGCAATTGAGGTATATTTTCAAGCCGCACTAAGTTTTGTGTCTATTATCTAAATAAAGTACGTCTCTATAATTGGTACGATGCTCGTTTCTTACCAATTGGTATCTAGTTATTGATTTCTAAGTATTTCAACGATTAATTTTTATGGTGTGGCCTCAACTACGTTACCAGGTCAATCTGTATCGGTGCCGCCACGGTGAAGTTGACACGAACTTTCTTGTTCTCCCCGGAGTCGAACAGTTGGGCCGAAATATTTACAGAGCTCATTTGTTTGAAATTTCGACACACCTCCACTTTACTCCAAATGGTGGTATATGGTCCCTGAACATTTACCAAGCAGCAGTTATCAAATGTGTGAAGTTAGCATGCTTTATTTTGGTACAAATGTACTGATAATGAAAAGGTGCATAAATATCAACCGTACATATTTTTTTATGCTAGACAGGGAAGCTCTTGGCCTTTATTTCACCTGATGGTATGTGACGATAAACGCCGAAGATGGCTTCGAACTTCAACTGGAACCCACACCCACAGAGGAGCTGGCTATCTTATCACAGGTTGTTGTCGGAACATGTTGTTATTAATTGTTGTTACAAAGAAAATAAAGTAAAAAAAAATGAAAATAGCAATTAAGCAAATTCAAACCTAACCGAATGCATGGTAATCGGTAAAAGTACCTGCTTTGGATGTTAAAAATGTATTTCTGCATAGCGGGTTTAGATGTTGGCTTACAACGTAAAGTTGAATGGTAGAGAAATGTTCGCAAGTTAACAAACGTCCTTGCAGGACGAGTGATATTCGCATTTGCCCGGATACATAAAATTACTCTGTAGATAGGTACATAAAATTGTATAAGGTAATTTACTTACATAACTGCTCATATCCAGAGCATTTATTCCCGTTATTTGGATAAGCATAAGTTTTGGAATCAACAGGATTCCTAGCCAATCAAACTTGTGTACCACCATTGTAAACATAAGTGAATTAAAAATCGATCATTGCATATTATTGGTATATTACCAGGTAAAATTAGGAAAGGCAGGTACAATTTTAAATCACTTTATCATAATGATGATGGGTTGTTAAGCTGAATTTAGACGCAGGCTTTGAATGCATACTTCCGACACATGCATTTAAATAAAATTGCGTGTAAACAGGACTGATTACTAATATAACGTAGTTCTATAATATAAAGTATCTATATATACCTAGCTGATCCGGCAAACGTTTTTTGCCCTTATCATATAGGAGTATAAAAATAGCCTACGACATATACCTACTAAATAAACACAAAAAAATTAATTGTCCGTCAAGCCGTTTCAGAGGAGTTCCTTAACAAACACTGTGGCTCGAGATTTTTATACATTATATTTTCAAATGTTATTAATAACTTTATTAAAGTAGTTTGTAACGTCAGATTAAATAAGGAAACTTATAAACTGAACTTAACTATAAATATATTGGATATGTCTTTTTGCTATAAATGCACTTAATCCATTCGTGAATTTGTGTAGATACATATAAATGAAACAATGACCTTCGAGTTCTTCGAATACTTTTTTTTATGTTAATAATATTTAGATCGTCAGGACAGAGTTGCAATTTGTCTCGTTTTCAATATTTATTTTAATATACGGTCCATACATTAATTATCTAGTTAATTTTAAATTCTACCTTTTTCAATTTCCTCTCTACAGTAGGGTTTCTTAAACCTCTATGTACTTGGGTCACAAATCCGAGAGGCTTATGATGTTTCACCGTTCATCTCCACAGCCTTGGTAGTAGAATCCAAGACAGCTTTGCTTTAAGTTGTGGTTAAAGAACTTATCAAAGCTGTAGACAGTTTAGTTGTAGGTCGAGATGTTTTAGTAGTTAAATAAATAGGTTTAGCTCGCGCCTATCTCGACTGAGTAAATCAATACAAACCATAAATTTGTGTCATTTGATTTGTATAAGTCATACTATCAGGTTAAAACCGAGGTTAAATACATTCATTGGTTTTTGTCGAGTGATGATATTATTTACAAATTGGTTCTTGTGTGAGACATGAAACGGAACATTGTTGCCACTTTGACAACCGAATAATAATTTACGTCATTATTGTAAAGTAAACAATATTTTATAGAGAAATATGGGGAAAATAAAGGTAATGTATTAAAAGCAATTTTTACTTCTGTAGCACATTACTTAATATAAAAATTATAGGGGTGATAACTTTGTATCCAAACTGCGACGTAGAGAAGTCGAGGTAAATCTCTTCTTAACTCATCTAAAAGTATATTCTAAAGTAGATTAGTTTAGAAGAGGTTAGGAAAACATTGATGATTTGTATCTCTATTCTAATGATATTCCAGAGTCGCTCCCAAGCGTCGGTGGCAGCAATAAAATCTAATGTTCAAGTTACTGAAGAAGTTTATGCGCCACCTTTAGATGTTTTGGACATAAAAGTGTTACATCTGATAGATACCGATGCATGTACTAAACATTATACAATAAAGGTGACTTTCTTCGATCAACTTCTATTAAGTGGTGTCATAAAATCGGTTGGAGCTCGACAGCCAATTTCAAATAAATCTATAGCTAAGGGAAGTATGAATTTCGATCCTTCAGATTATGAAAAGATGTGCTTGATGGCAGATTGTCCTTTAAATGGTAAGTATTAACGTACCTAGTTTTTCCAAATCTTAAAGTAAAATAAGCTGTAAAATAAATTAAGTTGTAAAATAAGCCGAATTTTAAATCCATACATTGGCCTGAGAGCAAAAAAATTACATTAAATGCCAGCCCCAACTAAACCCAAAGGTAAAAGTCAAATGAGAGTATACTATTACGCGTCTTTAAGCACCTGAATAGTTGAGGCCGAACTACCAAAAGTAGCATCCCCAAAGAAGGTTAGTGTCAGGTAGATGGCGAACTGAAAACCCTAAACTAAGTAATTCTTTGAAATATTCCAATCTATACCTACGTCTGGAATTGGAATGTTGTCTTTCCAATCACTCTTGACGTTCATCGGTCATTCGAAATCGTTCCTGCCATGACTTTACATACGTATCTCATCTACTTTAGAAAAATAATGTGGTGTGAAGGATGAAATTAATCAATGAGGAGTGAATGGCACGTTGATGTCTTACCGATGTGAATGGAAGAAAAAACCTACTTCGCCGACCCTATAAGCTGGGAACATGGGAACAGGGCAGGAAGCTTAAGATGACTTATACATATATTTATACTTTTGAATTATATCTAGACGCGGCGGCCAAAAAAACTTAAGTCCATTTTCGGTCAAAATTTGATTAAGTCACTGGGCATGTTTTTGTAAGATACACCGGATTTTTTTTATTGACAATAAGATTTGACTTAAGTGCTTCTCCCTTCCGCGTCTAGGTATGTACTTTTACATTTTAAAGTAATAATATAAGACAATCAATCATGTTTAATGTTATATTGTAAATTACTATTTTCTAGTGAGCATTCAACGTTTAAAATGCACACAAAGACTAGAAAGTATTCAATCAGGGTTTACAGCAGAATTCGATGAATCTAGTAATTCGTTTAATGGCTGCAATGAAATCAGCTGCTGCAACATTGATATTCTACCTCTTTTTATAGGTACGTATTTTATGTAATCTTTAAATTATCTTTAAACGAATCCCTTAGTTACCTTTACCTTTTTCATTCAAATGAAGAAATAATATCCTCATGCACTAAAATCCGAAACACACGGATTCAACCCGTGTATTTCGGATTGCGGAACAGAGGATCCAAGTGAGGTACCTATCTACCTACATGTTTTTCTTACAATTTTTTAGCATTTAAATAATGATAAAATATCCTAAATAACACAACTTAATATTTATTATAAATTTAGATTACCTAAGAAGAAGTCATGTTCAGTGTCCTAAAATTATGTTTCAGATAAAGATAAAATGTTAATAAAGAAAAGGTTAGAACCAATGATAGAACTGCCACTCCTACAGAGAAAAAGCTGGAATAACCTTCCACTTCTGACTATAGAACTCTCCATGATTCGTAACGAACTAAATGGACAACATCATAAGTTACTAACAGAAGCTAACTGCATGCAACTTACTCTAGTCGCAGCGTATAATATGCGAATTCCAATTGATGATGATTATGTATTTACCGCAGCTTCAAAACTGCCCCTGTATAAAGAAACGGTTACAAAATTAATAATTTACCTATTGTAGGGCTCTCTCCCACGGCGACTTTTTGTAGCGATGTAGTAGCGATACTGTCGCGCCTCTACATCGATACAGTCGCGATCCAGTAACGCGTTGGTAGTCCGTTCGCATCGCTACTGTAGCGTGTTGCAAATGCGACTAACACGCGTTAATGGCGCTACTAACGCGGGCTTATCAAACACGCGACAGCGTCGCTACAAAAAGTAGCCGTGAGCGAGGGATCTTAATTTCAAAATTTAAGAATATCAATAAAGACTAATTTGCCATATTTTTATTTTTGTAGAATTCTGGACTTGTAACATATAATCAGGGCCATAGAATCCCGAACCGATTTGACCATTTAAATTTCGTTTCGAAGTGGGAAACCTTGAGAACCAGTGAAAATGTATTCACTAAAAGTGATAACAAATTTGCTTGTGAACTTGAAAATATACAAACTCCTAGCGATATCGATATAGAATATTATATGACTAAAAGTCGAAGCAACAGTAAGTAATAACTATATAGTTTAAAATTCACAATGGTTTCCTTATATCTTCCTTACCTGGAGTTGGTGCAGTATATTCCACTTCCATTCATATCAGGCATCATCGAGCCAATCGCTCTTTTTAAATTAATATGTTTCAACACACCGCAAAGGTGCTATCGATGAATGAATGTACAGAAAAGCGCCGGATAGGATTATGTCGAGAGATCCATAAATGGAGAGTGATTAGTATGACAACATTCAATCCATACTAATCGAGGTTTTGACTAAAGTTATACGCCAATCGCCTGTCTCACGCCAACTCTCTATGGGTATCCTGTTGTTGCTGGTTTACCCTCCCTAATATTTTTGGTTAAGCAAGGCAACCACCTCTGTCGGCTCTGACTTTTGGTGAGTTAGGCCTCGCCAATTCTGCATTATTTTTACGCTTCCAGGCCAGCATGGAAAACGGAAGGTTCCTGTAATTAGTATAAAGCCAAAAATGTTTTATCACAGCAAACTCATTTGGCAAAGAAAATCTCATTTGGCGGTATTCTTTCAGGTGTAGTTGTATGGGGTTCGTTTCACCGCACGCTTATCATAAGCCACGATGAAAAATGGTTTTCCAAGCAAATTCGCAGATATTCGTGGCCGTTCGAAGTTCATATGTACGGAGATCATGGTGGCTTGAGTTACATGAGTTTCCTTAATTTGTTTCGTCTGCTTTATCCCGGTGGTATGTCTTCGTGTATTACTGCTTCATATCCATCTACTAGTGATTTGAGATGGCTATACGCCTTAAAATTTAAATAAATATAGTGTGTATAAAAGATGAATCTATTAAATGCAACAATGATCTGTTGTTAATCTCACAACATTATATTAATTTTGGAAACTACCTAACTGACTAGAATAATTTAGGCATAGTCATACCTATACCCATAACCTTATCTCAGTCTTCACCATATCCAGAACACACAGTACGAATGGCTGTACCACTTTTATGGGTTAATGCTGATGATATGTTGGAAAATTGTAACTGTGATCTGCTGCTGACACCAAATTTACCATCCTCCGTGGGCACTCCAAAGCCAAAGTAAGAATCGTTATTTTCTCTGGAACAAATACTTAATTCATAAAAGAAGCGGGCATGTTTATAACGGATAGAACTATAACAGTCAAACAGCTAGACGACGAGATACAACAAAAAATAAACAATTCCTGAAAAATATTAATTTGCACAGTATTAAGAAGCACAAAATTAAAATTAGCCATCAAACTGATCAAAAATCAATAATCCAAACATTAATTGATGCAAATATCATACTAGACACCAATTTATATCTACCAAATGAAATAATGTAAATTGTCTACCTAGATCAAATATTCTAATAAAATATACGAAAAGGACTTGTGTCGCTGTTCCAGATTTTATTCTCAACTAGGCCAAAATTATTTAATTTTTATCTAATTTTTTTCACCAATCGATCTTTTCAGGTATCCTACAGATTCCATACCTAGTGTGTGCACAGATGTGGATGTTATAGAACCGACTGGAGTGGATGGAAACAGTGCCTTTATCGTAATTGAAATCAAGTTGACGAGACCCTTGAAAAAACCAGTTATACCGCCAACCATTCCTAAGTAAATGGAAAAATATGTGTAATACTTTAAAAATACTCCTTTCGTGAAACGAAATCAATATCAACCGAAAAAAAATCAATTTAAAAAGAAAAGTCATAGTGATATTTAGAAGCTGATTCATTATCATCACCCGCCTTTTAATGTCGCCACTGCAGGGGCCATACCATGACCCACCACGCTGGTCTAGTGCGGGTTGGTGGGTATTAACGATTGCAGATGCAGCCTGCCGCCGTGTGGTGACGGCAGAGTAGAAAACAATTGTCACCACCCCAAGTCTTTCCCGTGGGCGACACTTGGGGTGGTGACAATTGTATTCTACAAAGGATAAAGCGATGAGGAATGGGCAGCAGCGTTCCTCTTATACCACCTAGCAATAGTACTGCGACTTTTGTGTCCGATAAATGGCAATAGGCTCGCCACCTGCCTATTACATGGGACCTAACATAATTGGCGAAATGTGGGTGCTAGTTCACCTCTGCCTACCTCTTCGGGGATATAGGCGTGATTTATGTATGTATGTAGATGCAGCCGGGACCAACTGCTTAACGTGCCTTCCGCACGGATGAACTCGAGATAATTAATTTATGCTCACCCATCCATGACCGGCCTTAGCGAACATTATTTAGTTTACGCAGTCGCAAGCCGAGCACGTTATGGCACTGCGCTAGTGAGCTCCTCAATGATTGTTGATGTTAATAAGGGTCATTATTTGTTCCAAAGTTTGCTAAATTACGTTTAATATTTTAGTTTAGAAATAAACTCAATGCTCGAGGAGATGGAACAAGAGTCAAGCAAGAGGAAATGCTCCGGCCGTGGTCAGCTAGACCAGGATTGGCAGGCTACCGTGCGCGCTGCAGAGATTTCACTGCGGAAAGTACCGCATTATGGTTTGATTTTTTTATGGGGATCGCTAAGGAGCTCTTTGCCCTGAAAACATAGAAATTAGAGATAATCTTATAATTGTCATCGTTTAATATAATATGTAATATACTTTTGTATTTTATATGCAGTTTATTAAAGTCTATGCTTTCAGGAATGACCGAATTTTGTATTTTTAACCGACAACTGAGTGAAACCCGTATACGCGTTGAGCTAATGACGTCATTTTGGCTTGATGCTGCTGTGTACGTCAACAATAACTTTGTAGTACAAGAGTTTTTAAGCAACGAAGATTTGTATGAGGTAATAATATACACTTCTGTAGGAATATTTAACCTCGTTTATCAAAAGCCTCCTTGATTGAAGGAATTTATGTAAACATTCTTGAAAAAATTAGTTAACTTATAATCTGTTGGTACTGGTTATTACTTAATTACAGTTTAAAGCCGGCTAAGAGAGTTAACCGGTATAGTGTACCTCTCTCTACGAAGAGATGAAAATCTTAACCCTATACCAATCTATCTGACCAAAGTGATATGGTAGCCAATTCCTTCCTTGTATATAGAGTGATTGGATTGCAACGGGCAACGTTTATTTTTTTAGTAGTGGTAGTGGTACTGGTGGCGGTAGTGGTACTACCAGATTGCTGGTCAATCATCAATTTCACGCAACATAAAGATTTTATTCTACCTATATTCTTCCATAAGTAGTGAAGGTTTGTTGCTTCTAGATGCATTGGGGATGCAGGGGGAAGGGACATTAAAGACTTGCAGGCCGATTACATAACACTTGCTAAAGATTCTCAATTGAAATTAATAAAATTGTTGCTTTGTGTTTACGATTTGATAATTTTAGATGCTAACAGATTGCGATGCTGGTGATGACAACAATGATACAATATTTATTTTTTTTGTTTAGGAGATGCTCATGATGTCCCACGCATGCCTCACTGGAATAGCGTGCAACACACTCCTGGGTACCGACAATAAAATGGATTTGGATCCCACCTTGAGAGCAGCCAGGCACGCGAGGCAGATGCAGGATATTCCACACGCCGTAGAATTATATTTACAGGTTCTACTACCATTTCTATTAATACATATAAGCTTAATATTATTGCCTCCGCCTGCTTCTGCTGCTCTTATACGGTCGTACGTAGATTACCACTTGACTTCTCTTTCATACTAATCATAATTCACCACACAGCTGACAGCTGACAGTATACTTGTGATTTTTTTGTGACCTTTCATCTTTAGTCTCCTCGTGACTACGGCCGCTGTAAAGTTAATCAAACAGCGAGTTAATTAAAATTAGTTTGTACCTCCCTGGGCATCGACCCCGGGACCTCTGGAACTTTATTCCGTTGGGCGAGCCACTAGACCACGGAGGCGGTTTCAAATATTAGACAACGATAAAAATACAACAATTTAGGAATTGGCACTGAGCTCTAATCAGTGATGTTGATTTTCTGCAGGTTGTAACAAATCGCCCACGAGGGGCAAATAGCTGGCGTGAACTATCCACTTGCTTGAAGGAAGTTGACGTCGACTGGGCAAATGTCTGTCTCAACAAATCTATAGTTCTAGACCCAAGACATCCTATAACGTAAGCGCGTTTTCAGACTAGTGTATTTTCAGCGCGCTTTTTGCTATAAGGACCTTGGCGTTGGGCCTTTACAGTATCTACCGGCTTTATTGGGGAAGCAAAGACCTCGATGGATCCTCAAGCCTTGTAGGATTTCTCTTCCACAGTCAACCCCGAGCCAATGCGGCATACTAGTGCTTTAGTGAAGTGGTGACGAGTGTCAGTAGGAAGTAGGGATTCTTTTTGAAGAGACGATGCTTCTTGCGCTACTTATAGGAGAATACCATAAAGAATGTCAGCCGGGGGAAGCGTCTCTGGCAGTTCACACTTATAGATTTTAAGAGAGTCAATGCTCGTACGAGTGGTAATGGCATGGATATGCATGTCTCCCGGGTTTCGAAAAACGAGTATACGATTACAGCTTGGCAAAAAAGAGTTAGATGCGGTGACAGATGGAATTAATTTTTATTTGCATTATAAATCACTGATTTGCTGTCGAACTCTTTTAACTTTGCGATTTATTTGTATTTTAATTTATTAGCTTCAATTCAACGGGTATTTCAATCTGACTAAAAATGAACAAAACAAAACAAGTGGCGCCCTTATTTTACCCAAACTCTTTTTTGCCAAGCTGTTCGTTCGTATCAAGCGCTTTAACGCAGAAAGGTGCTAAGAAAATAAATCACCTTTTTTATGATGATTTCAAAGTCATACCAAAATTAGAATCACTACGCTAAGTCACCTTAACGTAATTCTGATTCTAATTTTGGAACACTGTTTTTTTAGTTATTAGTGGTATTTAATGAAGGACTTCAAGAACCAGTGTCTGACGGGACAGTCAAAAAAGCGACTGATAAATGTCCTCTATCAATTTCGATTGAGAAATATAAATTTGTGTTCGATAGTTACATGTCAACAATGTCTTAGGATATTTGTACACAGACCAGGGGGCCTACCGCCTAACTCGATTGCTAAAGCAAAAGCTATAATTTATAACGTCATGCTGACATTTCGCACCAAATGTACCTAAACTATTAGCTATAGCTTTGAACGAATGATCACCGAATGATTTTGTATGAATTTGGCACAAAATTCGTACTGCCTAAAATTCAGGATGGCTGCTATAGCCGTAAGCAGTGCATTGCTATATAACTATCATCAGCAATCGAGTTAGGCGGTAGGCCTGCTTCATGTTCTATCAGCATCCATTCTTGTATTACTGACATATTCTTTGCAATTTTTCAATGACTTACTTAATTATGGTCATCCGTCGTAACATTGAATATATTGCATAGAAATCGTCAGCATTTTTAGAAGGATCGCCGATACAACATAGCTTAAAGTAAAAAAAATATCCTTGGATAAAGTTGAGTGTGTTACTGATCATACTATCTATATATTGGTAATGTTAAAACAATAAGATTATCAGATTTTTTTGTTTATTCTCTCCCGCAGTCTTCTGTCCAAGGGCTGCATGGTTTACGACGAAGATTCCGATGCAGCAGAGCCTTTCTTCGTAGCAATTATGACTTACTATCCGTTTTGGGTAACCGGTTGGGTCATTGCACATGCGTACTATTCCAAACGAGAGCTCTTCAATATGGCTGATGTAATTATGCAGCTCATCAAGAAGTTAGTAACATTATTTGTATTGTAACTAGTGGACGCTTCGCTCGCGTTAATGTCGGTTATTATATAGCCCATAGCCTTCCTCAATAAATGGACTATCCAACATAAAATGAATTTTTCCATTTGAGTCAGTAGTTCCTGAGATTAGCCCGTTTAACCATACAAACAAACAAACTCTTCAGCTATTATAATAATAGTATAGATATTACTGCAGAGTGACGGCAGAGCGGTCCCATGTAATAGGATGCGAACCTATTGCCATCCATCGGGCGCAGTATATTGCTAGGTGTTATAAGAGGAGCGCTGTTGCCCATAATGCCCATTGTTCATCGCTGTCTTTACACTTAGTAGGATGTCTTTTGTGTAAGACACCCCCGGCAGAAATGGGGAAGGGACGCATAAAATACCATGTAGTATTTATTACCTTTATTAAAATACATCCCATTGAAATGCCTCTGATTGCGCAAGCTAAGCAATGTTTCCTAATGACCAGCATTGGATGGGTGACCAAATATATAGTATAATATTAATATCACGAATTCCTCCGTGCTTCGGAAGGCTGTTTGTCTCGGCAGCATTTTTAGCCGTTAAACCCAAACAGGTGCTAGTTCACCTCTGCCTGCCCCTTCGGGGATATAGGCATGATTTATGTATGTATGTATGTAAACCCCAACAATCTGCACTGCCCATCATGTTCCCCAGCATTGGGTACATTATAGAGCCTAGTGATGATCCGATTGAGTCCTTAATAAATTAACTGTAGCTATCCCCGAAAATTAGAGGATAAAGTTATATCAATTGTGACAGAAATGAAGCGGAAGGCCTCGTAGAAGAATTGCCCATAGCCCGTTCTTGGGGCAGCGAGCTTGGGGACTGGTGGGACCCTCCCCCGTTACTGCCTGGCATGAGTCGATACTTCACTGCTACGGATCTCCTGCTCAGGTTGCGCGCGATATCGGTAATTTGGCATTATTCACAAGCCACAATTAGAATAGAATAGAAAGTACCCACATTCTAGAGATGAGTTTTCAGTAGGCAGTTTTTCAGCCAGAAAGGTTAACAACTATGAAGTTGCCACTAAATCCATGCTGGTTTCTTGCCAGCGTGATATCAGAAACACGATGTTATTTTACATCAGAAATCGTGCTTATTGACGATCAACTCTATACACAATATTATAAAGAAAAATCTACATACATACATACATAAATCACGCCCATATCCCCGAAGGGGTAGGCAGAGGTGAATTCTCACCCGCGTTTCGCCAATTATGTTAAGTCCCATGTAATAGGTGGCGAGCCTATTGCCATTTATCGGGCACAAAAGTCGCAGTACATTGTCAGGACGGTAGTATAAGAGGAACGCTGCTGCCCATTCCTCATCACTGATTTATCCTTAGTCGCCTTGTACGACCCACGGGAGAGATTTGGGATGGTGACAATTGTATTCTACTCTGCCGTCACCACACGGCTAGAAGAAAAATCTGTTTTTAAGTATTCCATAAGAAGAATAAGCATATTTTGATATTCCAAATATTTTTGATATATTGATATACCTGCATAATGTAAAAGATTGTGAATACACGAACTTGCTATTTGTTTAAGTATTTTAAAGGTTTCCTTCCTTACAATGACTTCCGAAATACTGAAAAGTGAGTTTCTGAGCGGAGTAGACTAGAGACTACGACTATGACATTGTTTTAATAAATAAATTTTACAGGATAATTAGTGTAATAATCAATCTTTTGAAATATTTAAGTTAGCAGAGGTGTGCCTGTCGCGGGCTATAGCCGAGTCTGGAGAGACGGCTGCGGCGCTACAACAAGTGGCACTGTGCTGCAGGCTCCGAGGTGACCTGGACGAAGCGCTGTGTCATTTGCAACTGGGCATCGATAAGTTTGGAGATGTACGCCACATTCATAATTATTGTCATTTCCACAAGCTAGTGCCGTGTGATGTGGTGAGCATGGCCGATCGTGACGAACTTCGACACGTTATCGTTTTGAAACTATTGCCATTTGGCTACGGTATTCTGGATACAGTTGTCACCAGCCCCATCTCTCCTGCGGGTGTCGTACAAGACGACAAACGGCGGGTTCCAATATTCTATCTACAGTTAAAAGTAAGCTTATTAAAGTTTAGTTGCCTGGGAGCCAATTCTCGCACAATCGAAATAATTTAGAATTCGAGATAAAGTTCGAATTCGAACTTTTTCGAGAACAATTTATTTCGATGGAAAACCGTTCGTATTACTTCGAGTGGTCGACAGCGGTCGAAATTTAATTTCGAATTCTACATAATCTCGTATATGGCGAGAATTGGCCCCCTGGTATTTTTTGGGTACCTATATTTATTACGATAAAAAACACAAATTGCTAAGCAACCAAACTGTGGTACCTACGTCTATCTATTATATATAGGTATATCACACACACACACTATTACACACTTACTCACACACAACACACACACTATTATACACTTCTTCTTCCTTCCCCTATCCCGCTCTAGGCGGGGTCGGCACAACATGTCTTCTTCTTCCACTCCTTTCGATCCTTCACCAATTTCACATCCACTCCTCTCGCTATCATGTCCTCCTTTACACAATCCATCCATCTCTTCTTTGGTCTTCCTCTCCTTCTACGTCCTTCCACGTTCATAATCTATCTATAGCACTGTTGATAGAATATTGAAACGGGTAAATAATTAACAGTACAGACAGCGATGAGTAATGGGCATCAGCTTTACTCTTATACCACCACCTAGCAATAAATTACCACGTGCCCGATAGGTGGCAATGTGCTATACATATTTTTTTAGTAAACCTAGGCAAAGATGACAAGCAAAGGACTTAAATTATTCGATAGATACTATAGTATTTTTTATCGCCTACAGATAAATTTCCTACGAGCTCTTCAGGCAGAATGCTATCACAAACAAAAGAATGTTAACGCGTCTATGGCATCGTTTGAGAAGTCTGGCAGTTGTTTGAGTGCTTACAGGTCACACATATTAATATTTATTTTAAATAAACACACATTTTTATCCCCGAAAGCAGAGTAGGTAGGCAGAGTTCAGAAACACATTTGCCAGTTTATGTTCATCATTATCAATCATAAGCCTCTTAATGTCCCCACTGCTAGGGCACAGGCCTTCCCTATGGATGGAAGATTATAGGAAGAATGGGCCATAACCCACCACGCTAGCCCAGTGCGGGTTGGTGGTACGACTGCAGATGCAGCGGCGACCAACGGCTTAACGTGCCTTCCGAAGTCCTACGGAGGAGCTCGAGATAATAAATTTTTGTTCACCCATCCAATGACCAGCCTTAGAGAACTTGCTTATTTTACGCATTCGCAGACCAAGCGCGCTATGCCACTGCGCTAGCGAGCTCGTCCCTTCGCCGAAGGGTTAATTTAATATTATACCTACACATTGTTCATGTATGTATTTCAGTATTCTTCTCTCCATGCCCAGCTGGGAGCCACAGCAAGCTCGGTGCATATTGCTCGACCTCATTCGCAGGCAGCCCAGCGCATACGCGTGGGTGGCCCTCGCTGAGGACTGGATGCGGGTAGATTTACCTTTTACAATTTCCTCCATATTCTGAGCATACTTAAATGCAATTTATTCCGTCACGTGAATCATCTAATCGGTTCAGTAGTTACTATTGAATACAATATTATTAATTGTATTCATAATAACTTAGAACTAGTTCATAATAACAGATAATATATACAAAGATTTTGGTGGTTAGAAAAAGAATTTCGAAAAATTATGATCTTGAGGCGGGAATCGAACCCGCGTCCGCTGCTATCCGGGCAGGTGCCTGACCGCTCGGCCACCCAAGACACTAATTAACTTGCCGAAATTCTTCTAACCTTTACACTTCAAGTTGTAAGCCAACGGGTACCCTCGCAATGTAGAAATAAATTTCAAACATTCCAAAGCAGATATTTTTACAAATACCGTGCGTTTGGTTAAGCTTTAACATTTATATAATGTTAATTTTAATTTTAACATTATATAAATGTTAGAAAAATTAGTACAAAGATTTTGGTGGTAAGAAAAAGAATTTCGAAAAAAAAAAATCCCGCCTCAAGATCATAATTTTTCGAAATTCTTTTTCTAACCACCAAAATCTTTGTACTAATTTTTCTAACATTTATATAATGTTAAAATTAAAATCGAATAGTTTTTAAAGCAAACCCAAGCAAACACACGGTATTTGTAAAAATATCTGCTTTGGAATGTTTGAAATTTATTTCTACATTGCGAGGGTACCCGTTGGCTTACAACGTGAAGTGTAAAGGTTAGAAGAATTTCGGCAAGGTAAATAAGGTCTTGGGTGGCCGAGCGGTCAGGCACCTGCCCGGATAGCAGCGGACGCGGGTTCGATTCCCGCCTCAAGATCATAATTTTTCGAAATTCTTTTTTTAACCACCAAAATCTTTGTACTAATTTTTCTAACATTTATATAATGTTAAAATTAAAATCGAATAGTTTTTAAAGCAAACCCAAGCTTAACCAAACGCACGGTATTTGTAAAAATATCTGCTTTGGAATGTTTGAAATTTATTTCTACATTGCGAGGGTACCCGTTGGCTTACAACGTGAAGTGTAAAGGTTAGAACAATTTCGGCAAGTTAAATAGGGTCTTGGGTGGCCGAGCGGTCAGGCACCTGCCCGGATAGCAGCGGACGCGGGTTCGATTCCCGCCTCAAGATCATAATTTTTCGAAATTCTTTTTCTAACCACCAAAATCTTTGTACTAATTTTTCTAACATTTATATAATGTTAAAATTAAAATCGAATAGATAATATATAATTTTGCTCTAAAGTAGATACCTTAGGATGCAGTGAGCAGCATATTCAAATGGCACAATTTGCAACTTTCCGTGCCACATAAAAAGATAAAAGGTTAGCTTACTTAATAACTTTGTATCTCACTTTGCGATATCGTAGCGTATGACAACAGCCGAAGGAGGCGATGCGGGCCCAGCCGACGAACAGCCTGGAATCAAAACATGTGCTGCCGCTTGCGCCATCCAAGCCCTCAAGTGGGACCGGCAGGCGAGTCAAGCCTGGGCATTGCTCTCGCAACTGGTGGCACCAAGTGCAAGACGAGACTACTGCAGGAAGATGGCAAAGGCCGTATGGTCACTTTACTTCTTCATCTTCATCATCACCAACCATTTAATGATCCCGCTGCTGGATGGAAGAATATAGGGAGAATGGCCCATAACCTACCACGCTGGCCCAGTGCGGATTGGGGCTATTAGATACGACTGCAGATGCAGCCGGGTAGGTCTCGGCTGCTTAACGTGCCTTCCGATGCACGGAGGAACTTGGGATAACAAATTGTTGGTCACTCGTGCAATGACTGGTTTATAAAATATCCAATTGTAATAAAACCAACGCGATATTCAGCCTGCGCGCTTGGCCTGCGATTGCGTAAACTAAGCAATGTTCGCTATGGCACGTCGTTGGATCGGTGACCAAAAATATCGGTCAAAATTATGATATGTGACCAAAAATATTTGGGTGGCACGTTAAGCCGTCAATCCGCACTAGGCCAACGTGGTGGGTGCCCATTCTCCCTAAATCCTTACATTAATATAGGGCTTAGTACCTCTGCTCCAGCAGGGCTAGCATTAAAGGGCTGGCGATGTTGATGTTAATTCAGCCATATTCTAGCTAGGATTTATTGTGTATAGTCCTCTAGATATACCAATTACCAATTGACAGCATCAATGTGTATCTCAATTCTGTTTCAGTGCGGACATATATTTGCTGATCACCATAAGGAAACTTCGAGTGACTCCCAGCAATCCTTATGTTACCGTCTTGGGAGAGCGCTTCGCGAATGTCGCTGTGTTATGTGCGAACATCTCCAGTTTTGACCCTGACCATATCTGCTACTGTGCAGTTTATTCCATCATGTTATTTTGGGGAAACCACTGAGTCATACAATAAATAAAAAAGTTAAAAAATACAAAACATTTATTTATTAGTTTAAGAAATTTTGATATACCTACCACTTTCATGTGATAGTCTGAGCTAGTAAAATTAGACTTACACATTTTACACACAAAAGTAGGTACTTATGATAGTATATTTCCAGTTTGGGCCATTTTCTCCTATATTACCAACCTATATTCCTTTAAATACATAACATTAGATTACTTATATCCATGACCTTTCTAGGCTACCCTTGTTTTGGGAGAGTAGGAGGCATGTGTCTACTGGGTATAGGTGTTGTTTCCTCGTCCGGGTCTGGGGGATCCGGCAAATCAGACAGTATCTTCGTAAGCCACATCAGTCCGTACACTATCACAGATACCCCTGAAAACCTAAAATATTTTTTTGCTCAAACTATTCATGATATTTATAATTACTACGAGTTGGGTACAGACACACTTAACAATGGCAACTCAGTTTTTAATAAATGCGACTTTGGTTTAATTTTCTCAAAGAGAAAATGCAGTGCACCTCGAAAGTTTTAGATGGCAACTCGACCAATTACTCAACTCCTGACTTAGTTCTCTGAGCCAGTAGGGTCGATTCTGACCATGGTTGTCTAAAACTAAGACTAATTTGACAACAGTGTTTCTCTGTCATTCTCAATATAGAATGAAAAGGAGAGACTGATCTTAAATTTAGTTTTAAGTTTAGAGAATCATGTCAGAATTGACCCTAGTGACTCCTTCCTTATAAATTTGCAAATTCAATTTCAATCACGAGAAGCAATATTAAAAGTAGGTATTATTTAGGTTACGTCAGAATAGTGACCGTCAAGAATAAAACCAAATTAGCAGGCGAATTGACTATAGGTGGACTGCTACCGTGCTGCTATATTATTGCGCTTATTATACTGGATCATTGTCAGTCATTGAATTAATAGCTCGAACAGTAGATACATTTTTTGAAACGATGCAGTAATTCGAATGGTGAGGAGATAGCATGGACGAATGATTTTTGATCCATGATGCTGGGGCTACATTAGCGGGCGAAGATTCGTGTCGCTTTGGCGCGCTAAAAACATCGTGTACGGGCATACGCGATGTTCATGTCTACATTGGCGGACTAAGATTTGTGACGCGAAACATCGTGCCCGCATCAAAGTATGAACAACACTAAAGGGGCGCAGGTGTAGCCACCCAAGCGAATATTGTCGCGACAAATCCCTTTGGTATGTTTGATGCGCACCAGTTTACCGACAGTGCGTCGAACACATCGTCTACGCCCGAATACTACGCGTTGCAACAATCTACCCGGCCACACTATCGCGCTATCACCGTAGCCCGCTAATGTAGAGTGCGGGCCAGATAAATCCGCGCGTGGTAAAAATTGGAACTAAATATTCGTTTGCTATTTTGTTTGTCTACGAGTGTCAATGTTAGCGAGCAGCGCCACCCCTCGCGCGCAGACTTATCTGGCTCTCAATTTAGCGGGTCGGTCAGCTTTTTGCAGCGACATCTCTTGTCGATTGAATGAGTTACAAACAGCGCCATCTAGTTTAATAACGAAATACTTATTGATATATTTATTGATAAATACATATATTTTATCTTTAAATCATATTTTATTTGGGCTATTTTCATTACACCGTGGTCTTTCACACATTCATGCACAGCATAGTGCGTAAATGGAAAACATAATGTAATCAAAATGGACAAAACAATTACATAAATCATGTCTTTTGTATTTCTTTTCATATATTTTCAAGCCATTTCTTGCAAATTGGATTCCTTTCAGAAGTTTGTCACACCTGACCATAAAGTGGTCTTTTCCGCCCGCTACGCGTACGGAATATCCAACTTCCTGGTCAGGGGCGACATAAAACAATGATCATTAGGGCGTTAAAAAAGAAGGCCTTAGATCGCATATTTATCGCCCTTGGTATATAATGTACTATTATGACACATCTGACCCAGCAGTTTTTTTTTTGTATAAAAGTAATTTCTAAGGAGTTATCAAAAGTCCAACAAACTTTTTACTGCGAGGTTGTTAGTACCTAATATAATCTACCATATTGAAGAATAAAATAAAAAAGGCAATACTCACATTCCCATAGACATCCCTGTTCAAGATGATGATACTCCAAGTACAGCTCGAACAAAACTGCGCTCCACAATGCTATTTTTACAACTCATGATAAAAATTAAAACCGTTTCTAATAGATTCTCATAAGGGCAACGCTACACCACAAAAGCTATATAAGGTGTAACAGGGAGTTGTAGTCATAATTTTAAAGGGGTTATTCAGGCCATCAAACTCGAAATCTCAGAAAAAGTAAACACTCCCCCATACAAACTAATGTCAGCTAGTTCTCGGTTTAGTACGGGGAAGTGATTTTTTTTTCTAGGATTTCGATTTTGGACTCTTAGCGAAAGTTGTTCAGTTTGATGGCCTGAATAACCCCTTTAAATATGACTACACCTCTCTGTTACACCTAGTTAAGCCAATTTCGTCGTGTAATCCCATTTTCGTTAATTATTTTTGTACTGAAAATTGTAACTAATACCGAGTTATTATAGTTTTGCTGGGATATTTTATGTAGCTCAGGCTGGGACTCAAACTTTGGGTAGCGTTTCTGTATTCGGGGGTTAGTAACCTTGTATGACACCCTCGGAAGAGTTTTACAACAAAATCGGCGTCTTTTAGTTTGTGGGATCAATCAATATTTTTTTCATCAATCCGCACTAGACCAGCGTGGTGGGGTGGGTTTCCTACCACTTCGCTGGTACAAATGCTTTAACCGATGGCATATGTAAAAAAAAATAGTACAAGAATAAATTAGGCGCTGTATATGGACGACATGGCTAGAAAGATGTGTTACGTATTTGTTTTCAAAATAACTGACAACACTGATTTACAAACATAAACAATTAAGTCACGTAACGGAAATGGCCATACCTATTATAATACCATCGTTCGTATAATGCTGCCAACTTCTCAGCACTAAAGATCATAGTTATGTATTTTAATGTCTTTTTTAAGGTAGGTACAGACAACAGCACGTCAGACTACCACAAAATGTTATATTTTCTCAATCGGCTTTTGGCTCTACTGCCAACAAGATAACCAACTAGTCAACCACAATCGATTGAAGAAATTTGAGTTTTGTGTGGTCTGAAGAGCCGTTGACTGTACAGACGTGTGTAATCATTATGGTCAGACAGTATGAACATACGTGTATCACAGAAAGAACCTACAAGGCATATTCAATAGTATCACTACTGAATTCGGTTCCAAACCAATTTATATGTGAGGACAACAATCTTTAAAAGGAATTTTTCAAAGATTACTTGGTTAAATTGGATAGGTACACTCAGCATCATAAATATATGAATATTTTAGTCATCTGTCATTCCAAAAACAGCGCATGTGCAGTAATAGTTGCTACTGTTTTAAACAAACTATTATTGTGGCAAAGTACTAGTGTTTTTATTATTTATGATGCTGACTGTACCAAATTAATATCAACCTCATAACCTAAAAATACATTTTAATGAATATAGAACTAAGAAAATAATAATTATAATTTATGACTAAAAATCAGTATGAATGGTGATGGACCTAGAACGACAATAAGACCAAAGAAACATTGGATGGATTGTGATGAATTGACGAGTGCGTGCCACAAGCAAGACAAAGATATCGCTTCTTAAATATAAAAAATATACAACTCAAACTTTCATCTCTGCGACAGTAAGTCTTATCGTCATAAATTTAGAACACACAATGTTTCGAAGTATTTTTTGAGTAGCCTCTATCCTGTATTAAATTCGCGAATGTGTCATGCTAATATCAATTTAAAGTGGGAAAGCGTCGTGGAAATTTTAATTTTTTCATTTTTATGACGGAGGATGGTGAGTCCTTCGAAAGCAGATAAAGGGAGATGGGAAGTGCATCCCGCAAACTCCCTGGCCGGCCTGGGGGTTATATCAAATTCCAAATGCCATGCTCTGGAACGCCGTGTGGTGACGGCAGAGTAGAATACAATAGTCACCTCCCCAAATCTCTCCCGTCGGTGTCGTACAAGGCGACTAAGGATAAATCAGTGATCAGGAATGGAAACGTGGGTTCACCGTTGCCTACCCCTTCGGGGATATAGGCGGATTTATGTGTGTATGTATGCTCTGGAAGAGTCTATCCCAAAATTATAGAAACGCTACTCAAAGTTTGACTCCTGCTTAAAATTTAAGTATTGTCAAAATTTACATTTATATTAGGTTGGGGAAAAAGTCTTTTCGCATTATAGTATGTATAAACTTGTAATAAAATCTCTTTGGCTATACTATTTGTATCTGGCTGGTTTTGGTATCATTGAAAGTTTAAATTTTAAAGAACATAATTCCAAATTCAAATTAGGAAAATGTGTGATTTTCATTTGTTTTTCGTACCGCCAAGATGAGTGAATCTAATGAAGAAATTTGATACATTTTAAAATTTTACTACAAAAAAGGTAAAAATGCAACGCAAGCCGCGAAAAAAATTTGCGATGTTTATGGACCTAGTGCAGTGTCTGTGAGAGTAGCACAAATTTGGTTTAAGCGTTTTCAATCCGGAAATTTTGATGTCAAAGATGCACGTCGCTCTGGTCGCCCTATTACAGATAAAATAGATGCCATTTTTGAAAAAGTGGAGCAAGATCGGCATGTCAGTAGTTACGACGTAGCTGAAGAACTGGGAATTGACCACAAAACAGTTTTGGCGCATTTGAAAAAACTGGGTACACAAAAAAGCTCGACATTTGGGTACCTCACGAGCTCACTGAAAGAAACCTAATGAACCGTGTACTCATTTGTGATTCTTTGATGAAAAGTGGATCACGTACGACAAGAACGTGCGAAAAAGGTCGTGGTCAAAAGCCGGTCAAGCTTCACAGATTGTGGCGAAACCCGGGTTAACTCGCAACAAGGTGATGCTGTGTGTGTGGTGGGATTGGAAGGGCATTATTCATAATGAGCCGTTACCACCAGGCAGGACCATCGATTCTGAACTCTACTGCGAACAACTGATGAGATTAAAGCAAGAAGTTGAGAGAAAGCGGCCGGAATTAATCAACAGAAGGGGTGTGGTTTTTCATCATGATAACGCTAGACCTCACACATTTTTAGCCACTCAGCAAAAATTAAGAGAGTTTGACTGGGAGGTGTTAATGCATCCGCCGTATAGTCCTGACCTTGCACCTTCAGATTTCCACCTGTTTCGGTCTCTTCAGAATTTTTTAGGCAGTGTCAGGTTAACATCACGAGAGGACTGCCAAAACCACTTGTCGCGGTACATTGACCAGAAGTCCCAAAATTTCTATAGCAATGGGATCAT